>CM048845.1:108329532-108862032 GCA_026545225.1 Cornus controversa | reverse complement strand
ATATTAGTGTATTGTCCGTGCCTATGGCATTATCGAGCACTCGCAATCATGACCGTTAGATAGAGTAATTTTAGACCGTAGATAGCAAAAGACATTTTGGACTGTATAATTGCTTTTTTAACTAGTCTGACCGTTAAATTAGCCCTTTTGTCATTACTCAACCGTTCTTATTTGTATATATATATATATATCAATCAAGGAGAAAAAATCAATAAAATATCTTTGTCTTGCAAATGACCTCCTTTAATAGCTTGATATTGTCTATTTATATTCTCAAACAAAGTTTCACTTCTTAATTAAAACAGTTTCAAAATGATAATGGAACTATATTTTCTCTTTTTTTATATATAGCTTAAAGACCTTCTCATAGTGACCAGCCATGAGAAGGTCAAAATGAGATGGACAACCATGCCATGAGTCAACTGTTCATGGCTAAATCATTTGTTGCTGGTTTGGTCGACGTGACAGATAATATAGCCTTTTGGCTATCAAAAATTCAAGCCTAGTCTTCTTTTGGATTGCTTTGCTTTCAATACAATATTGTATATACCAAATCATCTCCATATATACTATTCTCTCAAATTTATCCTTTCCTTTTTCTAGTACATACTATGTTTTGGTACGTAGCGTAGATTGTTTGAAAAGATTATAGTTATATATATATATATATATAAGATGGAATGCACTAACAGATGGATACGTAGCGATAGGTGCAAGGTATCCCTCAAAAAAAAAAGATGTCCCAACCTTTTGTCTATCACAAAAGCATCTAGTTTTCATGTTGACACGTGTATTGATGCTTCAGGTTTGACTACTGGATCTGATAAGTGGTTGTTGTACTTGAATTGAAGCTTAAAGGTTAATACTACTAGTTATTGTCATCATTACTCTTAATAATCTATCTTTTAGATTTCTTAATATTGCATTATGGATGATTCATGATTAATTAGGAAATTTTTTCTGTGATTAAGGATAAAACAAAGAAATATTAAGAAAAGAAACAAAAATGTTACTTGTTTGTGAAGTGATGATACAAATCAATGCATATCTATCATGGATATATGGGACAAAATAATTATGGAATTTCTAGTTCCTTTTTTTTGTTATCCAAACTATATATCTAGATGGATAAACAATTGCAAACTATAAATTAAGGTAAATTTGACCAGATACAAACTTTTCACATTCAATAAAATGACAATTAATTATTTCATATATCATACTCACTATCAAGAGTTGTATTTCATTTGTTTTCAAAGTGAAAGGTTTGAAAAACAAAATGAGTGTATATATGTATGTTATTTGTTAAGACAAAAAAAATAAAAAATAAAAAGTTCATGTGCCACATCATTTTGTCTAATATTGTTTTATTTGATTTTTTTTCTTTCTGATCTCAAAAGCATAAAAGAATTTGGTGGGTACATATTGAAATTGGTCATATTAAGTTTGGTTACACATGAAAAACAAAACAAGTAATGTCTCTAATTGGTCAGTTAATAAACACATGAAAAAAATGGGTATATATTGAAATTGACCTTTTCTGGATCTTAAAGAAAAGAATATAATTGTCTATGTTGTTTGACCCATTTTATATTACTAAATTATCCCTAATGTTTGGTGAAATAGTTTTCTGAAAGAACCCTTAAACCTTTATCGTAATCCCATAATATACATTACTTGTACAGTAAGAAAACTAAATACATAAAAGGAATAAAATGCACACATGAAAGAAGAGGGTCTTACTTGTATATGTGAACATTTCTTTTTTCTTTTTCCCTTTTTATCCCTCTATATGTGAACATTTATATGAATGTCCTACGCTTGTATCGAGATACATATAATATATATATATAGTGTGTGTATATATATATATATAGAAAGAGAGAGGGAGAGGGAGAGTTAATTACATTTTGACTGGATAATTGAGTAGGCATTACTACAACAACATGATAATGTGGACCACTTAACTAGACATCAAGAAGGGCTTAAGCAAAATGGAACTTTTCTTAAGTGGTAAGATGAAATTATATATCATTATTGTTTTATTAAAGTGACATTCTATTTTGAGGGTTCTTTCAAACACGTCACCAAGAAAAAAGGCAAGTGGTTTTTTTCCCAATTTGATAAGTAAGACGTGACTGTAATGTAATCACCCCCACCATCATAATTAATCCTCATATTTTTCTTTTTCGTACTTGCTAATCCACACCCATTCCCAAGTCCCAACCATTATTATCATTAACCTAATTTTGCAACAACCATTTGCATTTGTTACACATGATTTTACTATATATATATATATATATACACGGTTGTACTTTGTAATTTTGTATATTTTTTATTCTACTAATGGGCTCTGAGGATGGAATATGGATAGTGATTCTCTCACATTATGCATCAATTAATTGTACTTTCTGAATATAAAGTTTTTTTTTATATATATTATTTATCTTTTCATAAAAGCCTAAACAATGGATTGGGTGGGGGTGTCCTCGCTCTCTTTTTTTTCTTACTACTAAACAAGGTAACTTTCATAGGCTTTTCAAGCAATATCCTAGACTCATAGCTAATTAAACCTATATAAGTAGTTAGTCTTTTTCTTTTTTATTATAGGAATAGGTGGCGGGGGGAGGTGGTCCCCATTTTTTTCCCCAAATTTCTATTAATAGTAGTTTTTAATTGTTATTTTATATTAAAAAATTAAGACTGCCCCTCCAAAATATATATATATATATATATATATATATATATATTTATATAATATAAATTTTTGATATAATAAAGACAAAAATTTTAATTTAACAGTCAAAAATAATTAAAAAAAATAATCAAAAATATCTTTTACTATGTACGGTTTAAAATTATTTTATCTAACAGTCGTGGTTGCGAGTACATGATAGTGTTGTAGGCACAGATATACACTAATGTATGACAATCTCATTTATCGACTATCAACTTATCTCGGCTCCATTATTTCTTCTCATATCATTTATAGACATGCTTCTAAAATTATATAATAAAAATGCATTGAAAAAGAGAATTGTTACAATTATTTTATTTTAAAATTTTAATTTATATTACTAGTTTTCCCCTATAAATTTTTTTGGCTCCTCTCGAGGAATAAGAAAAAGAAAACACAGTGATTTGTCGATAATTTGAAATCAAATTAACAATTCTTTAATAGGATGGATGAAACAAATAAATCATCAATAAACTTACGGATGAGTGGAGCGCCTAGAGAGATATGATCACTAATAAAAAGAATTAGAGAATGAAAATTTATGTGCTCGACCCTAAAGAATATGATAACGATGTTGATGAAGAGGAGGAGGAGGATAATTTAGAAATGGTTTAATGCAGTGTGTAAATCTATTGCTACGAAGTGTGAAAATTTAGGCTCGAGTTTGAGAATTAAGACGGAAATGTACAGAGAACAAAGGATGTATACAAGAGGCAAGATACAACAAGAACTAATCCAAAATATTGATTTTTTTAGTAGGATATAAAATAATGACACAAAAAAATATTGGAATATGCATTCAACCTATAATGACACAAATAACTTTTTGATTTTATCATTACCTTAACTTTTAAATATTTACATCGACTCCAAGTAATTGATGGGGAATTGTGTTGAAAAGCATGTCATTACAAGTAAACATCATTTTGCAGCATACTATTATTTTTAAAATACGTTATTGGTTTCACATAATTGAAGAATATAATATACATGTATATTTTGGGAGATATGTGATATATATATGTGAACTTCACTGACTAACTATCCGTGTGATATTGAAAGTATTGCAAACTTGAATTGTACAAATTTAAGAACAACTAACAGCAACGTGGTGATCCATTTCAGTTAATTGTATAAAGTTTATATATATATATACAAATTTTGAATGCTGTTCAAGCAAGCTTTCAGATCCTACCACTTGAAAGGCACACCAAGCAAACATGGGTGAACAAATAACAATAATAAGGTGAAAAAATGGAGTGAGAAAAAGGAAAAAAGGTTTGGTGACAAAATCAAAACTGAAAATTAAAATGATTAATCAAAAATAGGAAAAAAAATAATTTGTAATACAGTAGATAGACAATAAAACAAAACGAGAATTCAAACAGACGTTACTGTGTCTATATTGTCTCCCTTTCCATGCTGCGTCTCTCTACCCGCCTTCTTCTCCACCATTAACACAGAGCTCCAAAAATTTCTGCAAACAAGACCCTCTCTCATTCTCCTCACTCTCTCTCTCTCTGCATTTAAGGTTGTGATGGTTCCTTTTTTTTTTTCTTTTTTTTCCCATTCATTGCAATATTAGATGATAACTCTATCTGGGTTGGTTAATTTACCGATACAGATATGATTGAAAATTTTATATGGAGTTCATATATTTTGATTCTATGTAGCCATTACTAATATATATGTTTCTAGCTATCTCTATTTGTTCTTTCCTTCTTCATATGCTGTTTATCTCACTATATTGATTTCTTCTGTAACTCGTTCAATAAATCTTATTCAAGGTGATTTTTTCTAAGTTAATCTTATGCATTGTTTTTGTTCTAGTTATTGCAATGTTATATTGATTGCCTTTAAAGTTGGTATTTGTTTTTGTTATTAAATTGGTCATATGTATTTTCCCATTGTTTAGAAGAACTTATACCTACATACATACGTACACACACACACACACATATATATATGTATATGTGTGTGTCTAGACTAGACCTATTGATGCTATGATTTGTTTCATGATTTGTGACTTTATGTTTTGTATTGTTTGTAGATCATATGTTTCCTTCACCCAGTCCCATGGAGGCTAGACAAAGATCGTCTGTGTCAATGTGAGTTTCTCTGTTTTCTTTTCTACCATTATTTCCATTAAAATCTAGCAGCTGGTTAATTATATGCCAAAACTCTCGTAATGTTGCAAGATATTAGACCATTTAATGTTGCACTTGATATTATAATTGTTATTATACTAAATATTTATTCTCACCTCTTCATTTGAAGACATGCTTATTGCTATTGAAATTATATTAGTACATAATTGGTTTTTCTTGTTTTCTTTGATCTTTGTTTCTCCTACGAATACATTCTTGAATCAGTGACGAGATGAACAAAAGAAGATTACCAAGAAGTAGAGTCAAAGATGTTGAGAAGCCCTTCCAAATCCCCATTCATGATAAGAGTGTGAAATGCAAGTTTCATCCATTGAAACTTGTCCTACTTATCATTATATTTGGTACTTTTGTGACACTTCTACACTCTCCATCGGCTTGTGACCACGACCATATAGCACGCTCTGTTTCTAGGTATGTTTGCTTCCTATTGTATGTGTTGTTCATATATATATATATATATATATATATATATAGTTGTTCCTCTTTTCCTTTCAATAGAGGAAAACTTAGGTTTGTGCACCAGACAACTATTATACAATGGTATGCTGGAGATAAAATGGCTCAATGGGATGCAAATTGCAATGGTAATTGTTGGATTGTGAGGTCTCACATCAATTTGCCTCATTAACCTACCTCTCTGATCTTGTGATAGTTTTGAGGGTTAAAATCATTTAACAAAGTGTATCTTCTATTGTATTACTTTCACACACTTGGGGATCGTCTCAATGTTCGTTTGCATTTCGAGAGGAGCAATGAACAGAAAAAAGATTGACTTTTCTTTTTTGATCTTACAATGTCTTGAATGGAGTTCTGGAGCAATTTGAGTCATTTACTAACACAACTCTAGCTTCAGTGTGTGGCCTCCTAAAACAAACTGGTCAAAATTATAGAATCTATTTGTGTCATAGATTTTAGAAAAACAGATTATGAGGCAAATGTGAATAAAAAAAAAATTTGTTAGATGAAAAAAAAATATTAGCCCCTAATTAATACATAGCTATTTAATGCAGGCCACATTTTGTGAACAGGTGGATATGGGGTGAATATGATCCGCGATATGTACCACATTTAGACATTGATTGGGCTGAAATCTCCAAAGTCATTCATAAAATAGACAACAGGGATGAAATTGGGGGAATTGGTCTTCTGAACTTCAATAAGACCGAAATCAATTATTGGAAACAGTTTCTCCCCAATCCCAATCACACTGTTCTTCACCTGGACTATGTTGAAAAAAATATTACATGGGATTCCTTGTATCCAGAATGGATTGATGAAGAACAAGAAGAAGATGTCCCCTTTTGCCCATCTCTGCCAAAGCTTGAAGGGCCAAGAAAACGGCTTGATCTCATTGCTGTGAAACTTCCTTGTCGAAATGAGGGGAATTGGTCTAGAGACGTTGCTCGCTTGCACTTGCAGCTTGCAGCTGCTGGATTAGCAGCCTCTGCCAAAGGCTCTTACCCTGTGCATTTGCTATTCGTTACCAAGTGCTTCCCAATACCAAACCTCTTCACTTGCAAGGAACTTGTTGAACATGAAGGCAACGCGTGGTTATACAAACCAAACTTGAATGTGTTGAGAGAAAAACTCCAGCTCCCAGTTGGGTCATGTGAACTTGCACTTCCACTAAAAGCTAAAGGTTAGCTTTAAACCAATTTTCTTTCAGTTGCTTATACTCCATGTCATCTCTTTCTTTCTCTATCTATCTATTTATTTAAATTTGTGTGTTTTTGCATGCATATGAGCATTAGTGTCATGTAAATACCATTTCTGCATAAGCACACATACACAGCAGCACACATCGTGTCCCCACAGTGGCATAAGTCTCTCCGGTTCATAACCAGTATGTATGGCTCTTGTTAACATTTCTCTCAAACAACCATGGGCTCTAGTGATTCCATCTATTTGCTCTTCCTTGCAGAGTATATCTATCATGATGCAACACAATGGAACTTAAGTCTAATGCAATTCAAACCACTTAGTATGTAAGAAAATTGAGGATCTTTTGGCCTAAACACATAAATAAGCTATATATGTGCTCATTTTTTCTGGTTCCATTTTTATTCGAGTTATACAACATCATTCAGTATTAAACTCAGTAATATGGTTCTTCTTCATTTTGTTATCATGGCCCTTTTAGATATTTCATGTATTACTCAAATGGTGTAAATGTTTGCTTTGCTTATGGATGTTTCATGTTTGTTGAATTACACTTGAAAATAGAACCAATTTACTCTGGAAATGTTCACCGAGAGGCATATGCAACAATCCTTCATTCTGCTCATGTATATGTTTGTGGAGCCATAGTTGCAGCCCAAAGCATCCGCATGGCAGGATCCACCCGAGACCTAGTGATACTTGTTGATGACACAATCAGCACGTATCACAGGAGTGGATTAGAGGCAGCAGGGTGGAAAATCCGGACAATCCAGAGAATTAGGAACCCAAAAGCGGAGAAAGATGCATACAACGAATGGAATTACAGCAAATTCCGATTATGGCAGCTGACAGATTATGACAAGATCATTTTCATTGATGCTGATATGCTTATACTTAGAAACATAGATTTCTTATTTGGGATGCCAGAAATTTCAGCCACGGGAAATAATGGCACACTTTTCAACTCTGGTGTAATGGTAATTGAGCCATCAAATTGTACATTCCAGCTTTTGATGGATCATATCAATGAGATTGAGTCTTATAATGGCGGAGACCAGGGGTACTTGAATGAAATTTTTACATGGTGGCATCGGATACCAAAACACATAAATTTCTTGAAACATTTTTGGATTGGTGATGAGGAAGAAGTAAAACAAAAGAAAACTTGGCTTTTTGGGGCTGAGCCACCAATTCTTTATGTCCTCCACTATCTAGGAGTGAAGCCATGGCTGTGCTTCCGGGACTATGATTGCAATTGGAATGTGGATTTTTTTCAAGAGTTTGCAAGTGACGTTGCTCACAAGAGGTGGTGGAAAGTGCATGATGCAATGCCAGAGCCATTGCAGCAGTTTTGCATGTTGAAATCAAAGCAGAAGGCACAATTGGAATGGGACCGGAGGCAAGCTGAACAGGGAAACTACACGGATGGGCATTGGAGAATTAAAGTCCAGGACAAGCGTTTGAAGAAGTGCATTGACAATTTGTGCTCCTGGAAGGGCATGTTACAACACTGGGGTGAGACAAATTGGACAGATGACGAAAGTTTTACCCCCACACCACCTGCCATTACCTTGTCATCCCTTTCTGGATTGTGAGTAGCAGTTCCTATTTTTACTGCACCATATTCAGATTTTTAAGCAAATGATACAGACTTGCAGAAGTTTCACATTTACTCTTTTTATTATGCATAAAGGTGTTTTAGACAATTTTGAATTTGAGTACAGTAGATTTGATTACCTCTGATTCTTCTGAGGCTGATTCAGACACAAGTATTATTAGAATTGCTGAGCATCTTACAAGAGAAAAATCACTTGCTTCATGTACATTATGCATATTCTGCCTCTTTCATTTGGGTTACATTACCAGTTACAAAGGAAATCTCTTAGATAGAAGCCATTTAGGTATAGGAATTTATCTATGAAATTATGAATTAGTCTAGAGATGTACCCTCTGCAACAGAAGTGTCCTTATAAGTACCCTTAATATGCAATGAATCCTATATATATATATAGATATAATTGCTGGGTTGCTAGGTTGTTTATACAGTCATAATGTATTGATAAATATATAACCAGTAAGCGGAACTAACTTTTGCACTTCATGGATCTATATGTACCTTACTTGGCAGTTGATAATGATACCTCTTGAACTAGATATGTAAAAGAAATTCCAGAATTATTTATAAAGGTTACTGAACTATATTATTTGAACTTAATAAATACAGATGACATACAGAAAGCAGCAAGGTCTACTCCATAGTTCCTAGGCAGAACATGCCTCTATCTGTATTGATCATTAACTAACAGTATTTCTTACTCTTACAAATGCTTTGGGCAAATGTTATACTTGGAAAACAAAAAATTGAAGAGAAGTAAAAAATACCTAGATATAGATAAATATATATATATATATATATATATATATATATATATATATGTTATTAGCTGACCTTTTTGGCATGCTGATGGTCCACATACTGCTTTGTTGGTGGTGGTTCTATAACTTAAAAGGGAATCTACTTTGCAGGTAATGTAAACTTTTCATCAACACAAGGATTATGCTTTATGGACCAACAGATCTATGTGATATGCAGTTGTACCATACAAGGTATTGTGGTGAAACATAAACCTTCTCATTGCTGTCTAATTGTTAAATTTTTTAAGAAAATAATAAATTATATAGACAAAATTATGATGTATATGGAATAAAATATGTGATTGCCTATACACACACAAAGACAGTGGTCCACTGTTAAAAGATTATTACCCTAAAAATGCACTTGTAAAACTTGTCCAAGACCAGGGTTACCCAAAAGAGGTGGAAGTGTTCTTCTAATTTCTCTCATTCTTTTGGTGACCAAGCTAATTAAATATTGCAGCACATAAATCTCTATTTAATTTGGATGAAATGGATTCAGGTTTATTCTTAAAGTTTCCTGGCAAAACGGACCAATTTGAGCAGAAGATCCATATCCAAAGGACAGATAGAACATGATTATGAAGTTCTAAATTGCCATCCAGCCCATTAGATGACCTTACTATCCTCAAAACTAACATGATGAAACAGAGCCAAGAAACTAGAATACACCTTCCAACCCAGGACTTTCAACTATCTTCCTAGACCAACTAAATGAGACAAGAAATTGACCTCTACTGATATTTTATTGCATATTGGCCATTTGCAATCTATACAAAAGAGTGGCAACATCTTGATTGTTGTGAATTTCCCCTTAAAACTAGTCATAATCTGCAGGAACTCCAAGAATTGCAAACACAAAAGACAAGATATTACCAATAGACTTATATCAAAGTTATATAAGCAGAGCTATGAACTTGTATATACAACAAGAGGTTCATCAACTCATGTCAAAACCTTCATTGCAAACATCACAAAACGGCAATATCCTTTATTATGACCTAATTGAGGATCTTTTTCAACATTTCTTCTCCATTCAATCCATATTTAAACCGAGCACAAAATTATTAATTATATGTCATTAATTTCCCCATATGTTTGGAAGTAGGTAAGCGCAAAATGATTCATCACATAAGCAATTTTTTAGAAAACTTTTCCACCTTTACACTCACAGCAATATCCACAGCATCTATCTGTATCTCGCAAGCTGCAATCACACACAGTTCTTTATATTTATGCAAACAAGCTATATCAACCCATGTTTCAGTCACAGGATAGTTGCACCGTTAAGACACTTGACTAGTTCATTCACAACAAATTTGCATCTGATTTGCTATTCTATCATGAAAGATTTTTCTTGCTTTTCTTCTAATCTTTATATCTTTACTCTTACATTGACAATAACTTTCCTCACCTTTCGGGAAAAAAAAACTAGGGGTTAGCTTGTAGAACTCACTTGGAGATCGGCAATTTTCTATAACAAGGGACCACATAATTGTTAATGGTTGATGTGATTACAATGTGTCAACAAGAGTATCATAATGTAATGAGAAAAATAGGTGTTCAAGACCAAGTGGCTGTCTAAATTTAACAAATCTTGTGCAGGTAAGGAGACGCTTGTAGATAGGTGATATGTTTATTATTGCATAGAGGTTTATGTATATGATTATTTTTTAATGAAGTGTCACTATTTTGATGGGAGAATGTGGAAGTTATATGTGGTCGATATTGGAACACTTTTAAGCCAAGTATTTAGAAAACAAACAGGAAAATAAACAAACACTCTGAACTTTGCAGAGCTTAAAAGAGGATAAGGGAAAACAGTTGAAATGGACAGTTTAGTGGAAATTCCACTGTGGGTTTTTATAGTGGGTTGTTGGGTAGGTCTCAGTTTTTAAAAGAGGAAGTATATATAGAGCCCAAACTGGCTTGCTTTTTATTTTATTTTTTTCCCTGTTAAGAAAATGATCGTAGTTGAAATGTGAATGTTGAGAGAGATGTGTGGGAAGACAAGGAAAGTTAAAATTTTAAACATTCGCATGGTAGAGGTAGCATTAATTGGAGATAAAATGAGAGAAACAACATCCATGAGAAAGAGTGATGTGGTTCACATTAAGAAGGAGAAGACCAAAATCAGCACAGATTTCAACAGTAAAGAAAGTTGAAATAGTATGTGCTTTGACTACATTACGAACTTAGACGAAGCAACATTCATGTAACCGACTTCAAATAAATGGAAAAGGCTTAATTTCTAGGGTAGAAAAGATTGTTGATAGTATAGTTGAGTGCAATGCTTTAAAGCACTTCAACTGCAAAGGAATTTTTTTTGTGCTGTTGTGGTTGTGACGCAGAACGGAAGTATAAGGGGTTACCAGCGTAAACCCTAAGAACACAGAAACTGGAATCCACCAGCACAATTAATTGTAAACCAAAGTAAAACTTTATTGATAAATTGATTGATCTCTGCCCTATGGCAGTACATATATTTATAATAGAGAAATCCTAATCCTAACAGTACTAGGAAACCTAACAATAAAGGAAACTTGTAGAAATTCTAATCCTAACAGGAAAAGAAAATCTATTTCCAAAGGAAACGAAAAATAAAAGAAAATTAATACCTAAAATTAAACTCTCTCTTAAAAAAATATTAAATATATATATAGATATATATAATATGAAACCTACTAAAACTGTCCTACATCAGTCTCTCCCACTTCAAAAAAAACTCATCCTCGAGTTTTATTGTAAATAAAGCGACTCATCATATATGAGTATGAACAGAATTTCATACCACCCATGACCTGATCTCAAAGCTTCATAAACTTGCCTCAATATTTTCTGCCATTTTTCTTTCCTTTGTTTCAACTTTTCAACAACACCACTTGATACTCCATATGGCTGAACTTCACTTTTAATGCCAAGATCCCAAATTTTAATGCTTGATTGTATCATTCTAGTAACTATAAAATTTACCTTTTCTCCACCTTTAAGTGGCCATTCAAGTCTTTTGGTGAATAAGGAACATTCTGGAATAATTTCCCAGTGAACATCCATGTTGGAATAACCATCAGCTAGGGTCTCATGGATAACATCATCATCCTCATTCTTGGTGCAAACCATGGAAGCATCCTCAACATATTTGATCGTGTGCTCAAACTCTTGTGTCACGTCATTACCTTGACTCCTTGAATATGGGTCCATGTCGTAAGTGTTCCCATGCTCCATGCCTTCATCCTCTTCGACTTTGTTGAACAACAAGGAATCACAGGAAACTTTTGCGACTGATTGTTCTTCCAAGTTATCATTGATATCAACATATTTTTCCACCTCCTTTTGGACTTGCAATTTGAGATTTTCATCGTTTCGATCATCACCTAATTTGGCGTCGAAATCATTTTCTTTGTAATCTTTCGTTACAAGAGGTGAAACAATAAAATTTTTCTCACAATCAATCTCCTTAAAAGAACTAGTGACTCCAATAAAATTACCTTCAAACTTCTTCGTCCAATCGTTGATAGACATATCCTCTTTCCTGTAATTATGATATTTGTTATACATCATCTGCTCATAATCTGGTGGTAAAAACCTGCTCATCAGAAGTTGTTTCATTCTCCTCCAAGTTCGTATAGGAGCCTTGCCTTGTCGTCGCCTATTGTTTTGCAACTTCTCCCACCAAACAGCAGCCCCGCTTCTCAACTTATACGCTACCATCTTGACTTGTCTATCCTCCGTAACTTCAGTCATCTCGAAAAACCTCTCAACCTCAGAAATCCAGTCCAAAAATTCTTCAATCTGCAATTTACCATGGAATAGCGGTATGTCTGCGCGTATTCTATAGTCAGGTTGATTTTGGTTTCGATTTTGTTGACGAATCCCTTGGTGACCCGCAACGTCCTCATCAGAGTCTTCATCACTCAAATCTTCGAACTGCTCGTGTCTCGCCGCTCTAGGCGGATGTCCACCTCCAGGGCGGCCAAGGGCAACTCCCTCGACTCTAACTCTGTTGGCAGGGGCTTGAGCGTTACCAATAGGGATGTCGGGATTAGGCTGCTCCATCTGTTGTTGTAACGTGGCCGTCAACCTCTCCATCGCCTGTCGCTGTTCGTTAATCGCTGCCCATATATCTGCATCCCTACGACCAGCGTCGCCAGGGTTAACTCCTCCGTCTTCGTTGTTGACCATCGTACAAGGCAAATCCTTAGGCTCTGATACCACTTGACGCAGAACGGAAGTATAAGGGGTTACCAGCGTAAACCCTAAGAACACAGAAACTGGAATCCACCAGCACAATTAATTGTAAACCAAAGTAAAACTTTATTGATAAATTGATTGATCTCTGCCCTATGGCAGTACATATATTTATAATAGAGAAATCCTAATCCTAACAGTACTAGGAAACCTAACAATAAAGGAAACTTGTAGAAATTCTAATCCTAACAGGAAAAGAAAATCTATTTCCAAAGGAAACGAAAAATAAAAGAAAATTAATACCTAAAATTAAACTCTCTCTTAAAAAAATATTAAATATATATATAGATATATATAATATGAAACCTACTAAAACTGTCCTACATCAGGTTGTCATTCCAATGAGATCTTTAAGACATGACTTCAAGTTTGGTAACATTGAATTGAATTTAGGAAGCAAGCAGCAGCTAGGCACCAACTTGCTTGGCCTTGGACCTGGACTTCTTTGCTCTACCTGCACATGTGATACACCAAGGTTCACATGTGAACTTACAAGCCTTACATTCAAATGTTTGACATTTTCTGCAGCATGTCATGTGATACAAGAGACATGGCTTTGGTCTTCATATTTTTGGACCCAACCTGCACAGCTCTCATGTGGCTCTGAGAATTATGTAGTTGAACTAAAAGAATAATTTCTCAGCACATTCTCACCAAAACTTTTTTGTGCCACCTCTGAACTTTTTCGGCTTGGAAATGGTAAAACTGCCCTTCATTACTTTACTATATAGACTTGTTTCTTCCTATGAAGGGAGAGTCTTCATTATTAGTTCATTCTGGTGGCCTCCCCTAGTTCCTTTCATGCAGTTGTTGACTAATTATGAGATAGTCTTTTAGGATATCCTCAGCATTTAATGAAAACCATAGGGTATTTCTACAATTCAAGTGACAAACTTGTTTACTGAAATTGATTACGAGTGACAAAGAGCCGAAAGTGAAATGTGCAACTTCCCTGTTTGGCTTGTGACATTACCATCATGTCTTTAAGTCGTGAAAGTCTTGCCAAGGAGATGTCATTCTCTCATTAATAGAATGAGAAACAGTCCATGTGATAAGGTATCGTTTGAGCCAATTTGATTTTTCTGCTTTCCTTCTTCTGTCAATATGATTTTTGAAGGCGTTAATCATGATTATGGACACGAGGTGTTGGACACGCAATCTATCAAAGGAAACATCATTGACAGAAGTGTAAGGTTAAGACTGTTGAGTTGATAAAAATGTTAGCTAAGTTGCATTATACTGCCGTGGAAGCAACCAAAATAGTATGGTCATAGTGCTTCCTTTATCAAAAGTCTAGACAAATGTGTTTGTGTCATGACTCGTGAGCCATGTTTGCTATGGTTGTGACTACATGTGTTGCAAGCATAGTATTATAGCATGGACATTTACAGTCTCACATCAAATGTGTATTGGGTGGTCATGAGCTTCCTATGACTAATACATTTGTATCTACAAGGACTTAGCCTAAATGGTATATCCTCTTTCTTCTAAATGGAAGGTTGATTATTCGAATCTCCAATGAAACAAATGAATGAATATGACATTGGTTCATAACTTTACTTAAATCGGTCCCTGACTTTCTAGACTGTGCTATTGATAATTCCTCTACCCAAAATCCTTACTACTTTCCGAAACAAAAGACCACATAATTGACTAATTAGGTCATTGAAGGCGTTTTCTTGACATTCTCTCCTAATTCTTTCCAATCTTCATCACTTGTCTTCCCCCAAGTTATTCAATCTTCTTTTCAATGCCTTGTGTGATTTTTCTGTACTGCAAATCCTTCAGTACCTCTGCCAAAGAGAAATACTATTCTTTCCATTGAACTAATATTCCCAGTGCTGTTGTAAGCTCTCTCAACTATCTATCGTCAATCAACTCAAGTGTTTGTGTTTCATATGTTGTACTAGGGTTTTTATAGCAAAGGAAAACTTTTGGAAATGGAAACCGATTTTGCATCCCTCTGGCCCGCTAATGAAGCTTAAGTTTCTTGACTAAGCTAGACTAATCTGTCTATCTAACTTGATTGATCAGGGTATTCTAAAAACCTTCTATCTTCCAAAACAAGTCCTAAGTTGATTAGGGTATACTATTGACTAGCATTCAACCCAGAAACCTTCCTATATTCAAAAACAAACCCCAAGTTGCTTCGTATAGCTAACCAGACACACCTCGACAACATCAATCCATATGCCTGAGTTGTGTACCTAAATCAAGTGAGAGACAACAGAGAATACAAGACCTACAACAACAAAGGCACAATTTCATTACTCAACAGTCCTGAGTTCCCAACATATAAACTTGCGTGTAAACGACTTTCAGTGCCTTGCCAATCATAATCATAAAATCTTCTACTATTTGATGCAACAAAGATTGAAAATGATCTATTAAAATGAACAAGAATTGATGTAGTTGCTACGCTCAATAAGTTAAAAATCCATACATCTCTGCAAGCAATATGTTCAATACCTTGTGAGGTCACTGATCAAAATTTTGAACTTCTTGCTCCAACAATATTTGAGTTATTGATAATCGGTAGTTGCAAAGGGACCTAGCGACCTCGAACTTCCTATTCATATACTAATTTTTACAAATTCTGCAAAAGCAGAGAACATTATAATAAAAACTTAAATTTCCTATTCATATACAAATTTCTACAAATTCGCCAAAAGCAGAGCACATTATACTAATCCGAATTAATCAAGAAGATGTTGGAATCCATTTATCACCTTGAATGAAATTCCGTGCTGAATATGAGTAAACATGCTCAGCTGGAATTTGGCTACTCCACGCTATGGGATTCCCCATAATAAAGTGTATTCAATGCAAAATCACCATCCCAAGGCATCCACCCTGGTGTAATAAGAGCCTCCAGGTTACAATTTATGAACACTGTCCTCGAATACTCCTTCCACGACCTCCCCAAGAAATTCTGATGTACTTGAGGGGGCTAGAAGCGGAGTCAGGATTGCAGAGTGAGGAGGGTTAAAAGTAAGAAAAAAAAAAATGAACGCAATAATTTGCATGACAAAGATATGTTATAAATATTCAAAAATAAACAAAAAAAAAAATGATATCATTATCATATAGATAAATCATTTTTAAGCAAGCTATTGAAGATAAGCCCTACGATCCTTAAGAGAGTCAAATTCATTAACTACTGAATCTATATCAATATCTTCAACGGGTTCTCTTTCAAAGTTGAAAATAGCTTCATTGCCAAAAAAGCTTATTCGTTCTGATGTTACCCTAAAAATAGGGAGAGTCAATATGAAACCAATTAATGTATCAATCAGATAATAGGTTTCTCTCTTTCCTGTTTCAGCTAACATTTTGCATAAATCATAAATGGTGGACAGATTCTGAAAACTCGGATGATGGAGGACATCAATCTTATAATGCTACAATTGGCTTCTCAAAGCATGCATCTCATTCTGAAAATCTTTAGGATAATATTTTCCTGCAAGATCACAAATATCATCAACTTTAAATGATTTATAAGCATCTTTAGGATCCAAAGTTGTCCCGAGAATAAGGAGTTCCATTGTACTTTCAGAAAATCTAATTTAACACCATCAACTGAAAATCTATAGCAGTGCAAAACTTCTTTTTGAACCATTAGCGAGTTGTACTTTGTATTTTTCGGAGCATTATCTAAGACAACTTCATCAATTTTGTTATTTAACATTGCTGAATGCTTTATGAATTCAATAAATTTGTCACGATTCAAAGATTCAACAGATTCATCGTGACCTCTAAATGCACATATTTGGAATGCAAGTCACCGAACACTCTCAATTGTTATCTTGAGGCGCAATCGATTCTTCTCCACCACATCTCTTGATTGTACATTCAATACTCTGTCGATATGTTGCAAAGGATTCATTAAAGTATCTGAAGCTATTACAGCACACAAGTGTGATGAATTAGGACCTCCCACATGTTGCAAAAGAGCGCACCTAGCTCCATCATTAACCATTTTTCAACTATTGAACCACTCGACAGTAAAAGTAGGATGGGGTGGTGGATTTCAAAGAGAAAGCATAGGAAACAATATACTTTATCTTTCTTAGGAGAATACTCAAGTCAAGTGAATTTTTTATACCAATTACTTAGAAATTGACGAGATTGAGTTCTATCTTGGGTGGAAGGAAACACTGGGAGATTTGGTTGATAATGTCCTCTTTTGATATAATTTCGTCGAAGCTCATCATGTTCAAATATTGGAGTGTACTTATAAATTTCTTATAATCCTAATTGTATATTCCTTTCATTGATTTTTTTTTTATTTATTAAAATTCTTTTCCTGTTTTAGGGTTTGAAATTGTTAAAGGGGTTTTTTAAGTCAAAGGCAACCCTCACTCGTGTCTTCCTTGTGAAGAAGGGGGTCAAGAATGAAGGTAGAGCTAATTGATGTAGAGTTGATATAAAGTTCAGATAGTAGTATTTGGGCATTCTGGAGGTAGTTCGAGTGTTCGATAATGAGTATCTATTTAAGTTTTATTTTTTTGGACTAAATCTATGCATGTTTTGTTTGATGCTATCTTTCAGTTGAGACGTGAAAAATTGAAAATAGTATACAATTTGTCACGCCCCGAAACTTAAAGACCCGGTGCATGAAAAAATAATAATAATAATAAACTATACACTTTACCACAATAACCCAAAAGCTATTCATCTATAACCAAAACAAACACAAATGGGTACAAACCAACCCCCGAAGTATGTCCTGAAATATACATTGTCTCAAAAGCACATCATCCAAATACATTGTATAAAAGCATGTCCAAGATAACAAAAAAAAATATACATATGGCATGCTAATCTATCGTCAAGAAGTGCAAAAATATCATTATGGTCACAGCTAAGCTAGGGGTGAGGAGAGTCCTCCATAGCAACACTCGTTCTTGAAAAAAAAAAATATCAACGAGGAGTGAGCTTACAATGCTCAGTAGGAATATGGTATGCAGTTAAACTATGTTCCTTTGGGCCTCATAACCATGGCATATGCCATACAATACAAGGGACATGCTTCCTAACGTCTAGCCAAGGGAACTCCTAAAGGAATCATCTTATACTAGCAAGATGCAACTATACTACACAATTAAACATATGCAATATAATGAAATATCATAAACCGTAAGTTGCAACTACACATGGATGCCAACTTGTCAATCAAGATTCGAAATCAACAAATGGAATAACTCGGTATAGATCAACAAACCCCCGGACATACCTACTGCATGCATCGGTAAATGTTATTTTCGGGCTACTAACCCGCAGAGAACAAACCTAATGGCCACTATAAATGGGAATTTTCACCCCGAAGGCTATACCCTTGCTCAATAGTAACAGAAATCGAGTATCTCCCAAAATCATCAACCAATTCACGAAAGGGTACACATAGTTTAATAATCATATTTAACACGTCACACGCGCACATAACACATGTTAACCACGCAACTCATGTCCTATAGTCCAAAACACTATCATGACATGCTCACAATTATGGCATTATAAAAATCATAGATTGATCAATTTATATCCTGAAGACATTATAATAACATAAAAAATGCATCAACTCAACAAGCATCATTTAAACATGATTATTAGAATATAGATTCATAAAAAACAAATCACATAACTATCACTGTCAATGAATACAAGCACTATCCATAAGTCAAAGCCACACACACACTCACACTATGCATGTATAACACATATCATGACTATAAAACTCAAAGAATTCATAGGTTAAAAGCATAACACACCCCTACCTCAATTTGGAGTGAAAACTCCAAATTTTCCGATTATGGAAACACAACTATTAACGAACTACCTCCGTGGGAATGCTCCTAATTTCTGTCCAAAAACAGAATTTTCAACTCGTCACCTCCAACTTCAAAATTTCATAAAAATTTCATTCCTTAAGCAAATTGCATGAATCCAAATGCAATTGAAAGTTTAAAGGCTAAACTTTGAAACTATCAATTCACCTTCTCAAAATCCCTCACCATCTAAATCAGTTCTAAGGCAGAAGGAACCATAAACATTCTGCCCAAAAATGAATTTCCAGCCTGAAGCTCCCAACTTCAAAAATTCATAGAAAAATCATTTTAAAACGAAATTGCATGAAACCAAAGCCCATTGAAAGCTAAGAGACAATATTTTCATACCATTTATTCACTTTCATAAATAGAAAAATAATTCAGGTCCGTTTTTGAACAAAACAGTAGCAAAATTCTGTTTTCGAAACCAATTTTCCAGCAAGAACAGGTTATCTTCAAAAATTCGCCAAAAATAGAATACTAAATGAAATGACAAAACGACAAGGAAGACGAGGAGAACATCTTTGCCTCTTGTGGTTTCTTCCAAATCTCATTTTAAGCGGCTCAATTTTTAGAGAGAGAGAGAGTAGATCTAAGGGGGTCAAATGCTCATAAGTATAGAGAGAGAGAAAGCTGCCATCTGATTTCTTTTTCTTTAGTCTAGCCTCATTTAACTCTCTCCCAAAAGTCTATATTCACAACTTGACCCAACTCTCTTCCAAATTTGCAATCCTCATTTTCTTTCTTAAAATCTTTTATTTCTATCCCTCCAAAATTACAACTATCATCACTCCCAATTAAGAAGTCCGTGAAATTATTTTCTCTGGTCAACTCACCCGTCCCGAGTCCATATACTCGAAGAAAATGCACACAATATTTATATATCATAGTTGTGCACACCAAACCTTAAAATGAATTTCATAATTTCAGGTAGTAAAATAAAATAAATAAATAAAGAAAAAAAAATCGAGTCTCTACACAATTGCTTATTTGCAAGTAATATATTATTAGTCTTAACACAAGAGGACCTTATGGATGTAGTTTAATGGAACATATGAAGCATATATGTTGGATTGAAAATAAATTCCACTCGAATTCTTTTTGCTTCTTGGCTTGCTCAAGTCGTACTTATATCAAAAGTTCTCTCTCTCTCTCTATATATATATATAACTCAAGTTCATAGAATTTTAATGGAGAATCCAATAAAGTAATAATCAATTAGATTTTTTTAGACAAAATTTGAGAACTTACCTCTTTGACTCTTTGTCTGCTTGTTGAAAACAATGACAGCTTTTGTGCATGTGTATCTCGGTTTCTCTCTCTACACAACAAATCATAAAAAAAAATTGATCAACACATTTTCTAAATGAGAGCTTTAGTTAGAAAATAAAAAGGCTTGTGGGTTGGGCTAGGCTAGTGGGCTATGAACTAAACGCAATAGCAGTAAAAAATAAAATGGACCTGGGCTATGCCCAGGTTAGCCCACCACTAGTTCCACCCCCCTTGGCTCCGCTCTCCGCCTTGAAGAATGAATTTTAGGTCTTGGTTGAAAAAATAGGATGTCATCACTCAATGCTGGAAGTTGATGGTCACTGATTCTTCACTCCCAGCTATTTATGACCACATTCAAACATTGTTGCTGCATGTTTGGTTCCCAAAGCATGTAATACAGTGGCACTCCTTACATGTAAGTGTAGCTTTTTGGAGTGGTTGTCTGAATCTATGAGCTCTGAGGGTTATTGGGTTACGTTGGAATGTCTTCCTCCTTTTTTGCCATTAAAATAATAATAATAATAATAATAAATATTAAATATGGTAACTTATTCAATTTGCCGATCTAATCTCTCAGCTTTAGTGATTGCCGAAAACGCCTTAACGGTCAATTTGGTTGGAAAGAAATAAAAGAAAAAGAAAAAGGAAGGGGAGGAAATGAATATGGTTTTTTTGGGTTTGGTATGAATTTTTTAATAAAAAAGAAAGAAAATAAAATTTTAGAGGGATAAATTAAAGATGAATAGTAACTTTTGTTATCCTTCCAAAAATGTGAGAAAAATAAAAGAAAGAGAAGGAAAGACTACTATTTTTTAATGAAACTGTATTAAAATCAACTTTGTCTTTATTTTGATAAAAGTTAAAATTTGTTCATTTAAATATAAAAGGGTATAATGATAAATTTTTTAAATAGTTTTCTTTCTTTTCTTTACCCAAACATGTTAACTATCATTTCTTTTTTTTATTTTAATAATCAACCCGATAAAAATTTAACACTATTCCTTTTTTTTCTTCGTTACTAATGTGTCGTTATTCCATTCTTAAATGTAAAGAATGTGATGTAAAATAGAATGGGATGTGTGACCCTGATGGCTTGACGTTAAAAATAAAATTGTCAACCCATAAAAAAACTTCTTTAATTGCATGTATAACTTTTAAGTATCAGCCAGCGCGGGCTAGGGATTGAACCCATGACCACTGTAAGAGAAATTGCCACTACTTGTTTGTGATATATAATTGACACAACGAAAAAATATTACTACTACTTAATAAATTTAAATAATAAAAACACTTATATATAAATATTTCCATTCCTTTTAAATAGTCTTATATTAAAAAAATCAACAAAAAATTAGTATTTAATAAATTAAGATAATAATGCATTAAGATAAATAAGTACATATGATATAAGTAAATGTGGGGAGGCTCGCTTTAAGAGCAACAGCAATGGGATCGCCAGAGCCCAATCTGGCGATCCAAACTCTACTGTGGCCCAACAATGGGTTAGCTAAAATGGTGGGCCAAATGTTTGGTTAGCTAGGTGGTTCGCCGGATTGGGCGAACCACTTAGCTAACCCTGTTCATATTGGGCCTGCTTTAATGCAGGCCCATATTTTTTTTTTAAATTTTCACTTATCGAAACGACGTCGTTTCGATAAGTGATTTTAATAAATAAAAAAAACACGCGGCGCCCTAACAGGGTGCCGCGTGTTTCACTTATCGAAACGACGTCGTTTCGATAAGTGACTTAAAAAAATAAAACACGCGGCGCCCTGTTAGGGCGCCGCGTGTCCTGCAACGGTCACAAGACCGTTGCACACCCAAACACGCCCTAAGGCCCTGTTTGGCTGCCCAGAAAAGTCATTTTTGACCGTTTTTTGCCTTTTTTTTTTTTTTTTTTTAAAATTTAAGCTCTGCCAAAGAGCCGTTAAGGCACTGTTTGGCAGAGCCAAATAGTGCCTAAAACGGCTCTTTTGGCTTTAAAATAATATATATATTTTTTTTTTTTACTTTTTTCATCTTTTTTCATTCCTATAAATACACCACCCCTTCATTCACTAAATTCACAACCAAAAATTCATATTTTCTCCTCCTTAAGTCTAGAATCATTTTTATTTTCTCAATCTTTAGTTAATTATATTTTTAGAATATTCATTTTCATGGATCCAACACCACCAAATTTCAACTTCAACCCTTTATCCAATGATGATTTTTTATCATTTGACGGCTCTGATCAATATTATCGTGGCGATTCTCAATTTCCATCTAATCAATCAGCCGCATTTTATTCGCCGGTATTGCCTCAACCCAGTAATGTTAGATCTTCCCGAAAGCAACCGGTTCCTCGAATGCCTAATTGGTCCAACGAAGAAGATTTTGCTTTGTGCAATGCGTGGCTGGAAGTTAGCAGTGATTCGGTGATTGGTGCAGACCAAGCGAAGTCGACATTATGGGAAAAAATTCTCGTCAAATTTCAAGTACAACTTGGTGCTCCAACTGCCCGAGGCGAGTGCGGTTTGACAAATCGTTGGTCCACCATCCAAAAAAAAATTAGCAAATGGTCTGCATGCTTGCTTACAATTGAAAATAATCAGACCAGTGGCTTCAACAATCATGATATGGTAAGTTAATAATTTTAATTAATTTTTTTACTTGATCGTATTTAATAAGTAATTATTTTAAATAATTTGTTTCTTATTATTGTGTAATTATTTAAAGCAGATCACAGCGGCTCAACATTTATATAAATCTACTATGAATGAGGACTTTAAACTCCATGCTTGTTGGAACATTTTGAAAGACTCTCCAAAATGGCATGCATATTGTCTCGATCAAGGAAAAAACAAAGCCACAATTGCCCACGCAAAGAAGAGGAGTACTGGAATCAACATCAACGAGCCTGTTGCTCACTCAAACGCATCAAGTCCATTAAGTAATGCAGCGTACGAGGGTGTTCCTTCTGAAGGATCGCCACAGTTTGGCATGAATGAATATTCACCGGGTATTGCTGAATCTCAACCATTAGAGCGACCAGCAGGACGCAAGGCGGCAAAGCAGAGCCGAAATAAGAAGAAACAGCCAAAATATGAGACCTCACACTCATCATTCGAGGTCAGTTTCCACCAAGCAACATCCAAACTTGACTCTCAAACAAATATTATTATGGAGACAAAGTTAAAACAGATGGAAAGACAAAGGGAGAGAGAACTACACGAAGAAAGAAGACAACGCCAGAGAGAACTACACGAAGAAAAAATTCGAGAAGAGGAGTTGATGCTAAAAGATCCAAATTCAATGCCAACAGAAATACAGAAAGCATGGCTTATCCGAAAACAACAACAGATATATGAGCGAATGTGTGCAGAAGCAGATGAGAATTTGCGCAATCCATAAGACTTGTTTAATCCATAATGGATATTGTATCGTTTTAAGTTATGTTATTTTTTTTTATCCATTATGAATATTGTATCGTTTGAAATTATGTTTTTTTTTTTAATCCATTATGGATATTGTAATTCATTTAACTTATGTTATGTTGCTTTTAAATCTATTACGAATATTGTGTCATGCAAAAATAATTTCAGAAACAAATTTTTATTGCATAATATTTTATAACATCTTACAAGCATAAAAATACAACATAACTTGAAATTCTAGTACATAAAATGATAACAGAATTTAAAGAAAGGAGTACATAAAAAACCAACATAACTTAAAGATCTTCATATGAATCACCAATCTGATTCCACATCTGTTCTATCAGATCCTTCCTCAACTGCGTATTTGTCTCTCTACTGCGGTACTGAGTTTGGCGAGCGTAGATGTGTGCCGCAAAAATATTGGGGTCTAATCTTCGAGTATGAATCGGAATACTCTCTTCCGGTGGCAGCCAAATTCCAGTATTGTCGTGGCGCTCATCTTCAATGATCATGTTGTGAAGGATTATGCACGTTCTCATTATGAGACACAAGTCCATCTTCTCCCAATATTTAACTGGTCGTTGCAGTATTGCCCACTTGATTTGCAAGACCCCAAATGCTCGCTCCACATCTTTCCTGCATGCCTCTTATTTTTCTGCAAACATTTTTTGTTTTGGAGTTCTTGGATTTGGGATGGTCTGTATCAAAGTTACCCATTTTGGGTATATACCATCAGACAAGTAATACCCCATGCTATACTGATGCCCATTCACCACATAATTAATCGAAGGCATTCTACCACTGACAATACGGTTGAATACGGAGGAATGATCCAACACATTTATATCATTGTGTGAACCAGCCATTCCAAAAAATGAATGCCAAATCCACAAATCTTTGGAGGCTACCGCCTCCAATATTAAAGTAGCCTTATGGGTGCGACCCTTGTGTGTTCCATGCCACGCCACTGGGCAATTCTTCCATTCCCAATGCATACAATCGATAGAACCAAGCATACCTGGGAATCCTCTAGCCTCCCCTTCTTGAAGGAGTCGTGCGATGTCGATTTCGTTTGGTTCGCGCATGTACTGCTGCTCATACATAGCAACAACAGCAGTACAAAATGCCTTCAAACAACTTATTGCAGTAGTCTCACCGATTTTAATATACTCGTCAAATGAATCGGCTGGTCCACCATATGCGAGAATGCGTATTGCAGTTGTCATCTTTTGTATAGAAGACAACCCCAAACGGCCAGAAGCGTCTCTTTTTTGGATGAAGAAATCGTCATAAGATTGAACATCATTCAAGATACGAAGAAATAGTTCTCGACGCATCCTGAATCGTCTATGAAATTGCTCAGGTGTATATAAGCAATTCTCGTCAAAGTAGTCTTTCATTAGCTGACGGTGGCTTCCTTCTCGGTCACGATGAATAAACCGCCGCCTCTGAGCTGGTTGAAATACTTGCGATATAATCTCCGGCGTACAACAACTCAGAATTTCTTTGTAGGTAGATACATGATCTTCAAGCAATTTGTCAAGATCTATTGATGAGGAGGATGACGAAGAATGTGGAGAATTAGAATCTGACAAAGGTCGTGATGACGAAGCCATTGAAAGTTCTAAGTTGAAAGAGATGGTAAATGAATTTTTGAAAGATTGAAAGTAGTGGTAATTTTATAAATGAGCAGATGAGTGTTTATATAAGAAAAAAAATATAGCCGTTCGGAATATAGCCGTTCGGAATATAGCCGTTGAAAATATAGCCGTTGGGAATATAGCCGTTGAATATATAGCCGTTGGGAATATAGCCGTTAGTAAATAAATAAAAAAATATTTAATAATTTTAAATTTAAATTTTTTAAAAAAAAATTATTAAAATATTATTATTTTTGGTTAGCGGAAATCTGGAGAACCTGTTGTGGAGCCAAAATTTGGAGATCCTGACATGATGATGTGGCTGGCTAAAATGCTGAGGTGGCTAGCTAAAATTCAAATTTAGAGATCCAAATTTAGCCATCCCATAGTGGATGCTCTAAAGACGCTTGCACTCCCAAAACAAAAAATTTAGATTTTGAAGTACTTTGGCTCTCTTTATGTAACTTAGGTCACCATTCTTAATTTTCTAACATATCTTTTTTTGAAAATTTAAGCCCATTTGACCCGATAAACTCTTTTATTAATTTCAGATTTCAAGTCTACAACAATTCTATATCTTCGAATATAGTTTTATTCACTATTTCTTGTCATTTCTACTTGTTGCATAGTGGAAAGCTGTAAGTGTTTTAATTTTAAACAATGCTGGAAAAAAAAAAGAATTGGAAGATAACTCCATCAGCATTACTATGTCATGTCATATATTGAAGACCTTTTTGCTCTATGAGTTGATGTGAATTCTATAGTTGGGTTATTACAAGTTTGGAAATTTTCCATTCAAGATGAAGCTTGATAAATGATTGATTTTATATAGTTTTCTCTTCAACAATCATCATAACTTATCAACATACTTAAAATCAAACAATTCAACATCGATCAAGCAAAACAGTAAACCAACAACTGGGTTTCTCTTTGAGTTCTTTAGATATGAAACATAGAGTACCGACTCATACCGAAAAGACGTCCGTCAACATCGCGGCATATGAAATATTTAACCCTAATCCGGTCTTAACTCGGCATCTGATCCTAACTACTCAATCCGAGCCTAATCCATTCTTGAATTTTTAAACTCGAGTTGAGATTTTGAGTTAGAAAGTCAGGTTAATTTAGGTTATCCATATGTCCAATCTCTATGCTAAAAATTTAAAGTGATATTTAGTTACTTTCAGATTAGGTTACTCCAAAATACAAAAAAAAAATTAAGAACTTGATGCAAATTTCTAAAAAAATACAAACATTTTTTTAGAAAATTAATTTTCCAAAGTGTTAACATACAATAAATTAAAAATTAAATAAAGGATGTTGAAAAGAAAAAGGTTATCATAATTTAAATATTATATATAATATATTTAAAATAAAAAATATTTATAAAAATAATATAACAATTTGGGTTTGGATTCGGGTTGGTCTCGGATTGTGGCACATTAACCCAAACTTAAACCTAATTAAATTCGAGTTAAAGTTTTTTAATCTATGCTCAATCCTAATTGAAAAAATAATTATCCAAACTCATAAAAATCCAAGCTCGGGTTACCTAGCCCAAGTTGCACCACTAGTTGAGGGAGTCAAGTTGCAACTTTTTGTAACTTAGGTTAGTTTGTTGTAAGAAAAAAAAATAGCAAACGGGATATTTTGCAAATTTTAATTTTGATTGTACAGAGGAGTATAGTGCAATTTAATTCTCTATTATCATTAATACTATTATGCAGCTAACCTAAAAAAAATGTTACCTTAGTATTAACTTCTCCAATTCTAAGACGAAGAGGTCAGAAATCTTATGAGAATTCTGGATGATTATTCTTCCTCTTCTGGTCAAAGAATCAATTTCTCAAAATCCGGGGTTTTCTTTAGTCCAAACACATAATAGGTTAAGCGAATCCATCTTAGAAGTGAAATACCCCCCAGAAAATTTCGCGCATGAGGTGGCCAGTCTCATACACAAAACCTGAGGAATATTAATCACTGATAGCAACAAGCATAGATGCAAAAGACAGAAATAGAATAATTGCTAAAAGCTGAACAGAAATCCCATTGAATTGAAATAATTGATAAATAAATAATTAAATTCTGGTAATACAATTTGAAAAGTCCCGTAACCCAAGGACCCCTTAATCAGAAAGAATAAAAGTTTAACACTTAAATTGAAATCCAAAACCAAAACCTCTAAATGAGTTCATAGTTTTACTCCTGAAAAAAAGTAGATTCCTACCCTGAGACTGGTGAAAGTAGATGTCTGTCACAGTCCAACCCTAGTACTCTATCCTCGCAGGGGAAACTGTTTGGGACCTGAAATGACACACCCCAACCCAATTTATATCATAATATAAATTAGTGAACAATTGAAGTGTATCTAACCATCTTCATTAATACCAAACAAAATTTACATTAATCCACATTAGAGTGCATATTTAATAATCTACAAATACAAACAAACCACAAGCTTATATTACAAATAGTCACCATCACAACACATCTCATTATGAGTTTACCATAAAACTCCTCTACAATAATTACATGTTAAACAAAACACTTCATCTTCCCTATTTCCCAATCCAATCCCCAAGACTCTAGACTCGGCAATGGCTACAAAACCTTGAACCTGAAAAACATATATATAACAAAAGTGAGCCTAAAGCCCAGTGAATGTAACACTACTACATCAGGATAATAGTCGTGGATATCATCTGATAACTTCAAGTTATATAGATATTATAACTTTCTACTCTCCTTCTTGGCCAGAGTATGGACCTTATATAACTTCATGCCTTATAGGCATCTTCATGCTTTATAAGCATCTTCATACTATATAGGTATCTTCACATCATATACACATTTTTCATACTTCAATGTATACATTCAAATAATACACTTCTAGTGGAAGCACTCACCTTGTGTATCTTCCAACTTGTTACTTATCCCGTTGTTGTTGAGGGTGTAGTTCTTCCTCCTTGCCTATAGGACATTATACTCACATCATATAGATTTCTAAATATAAGAAGATAACAATCATCACAAACTTCATTCATATAAATTTCAAAGATCAATCATGATAATCATAAACTATAAGCTCATTGGAACATTTTGTCAAACACATTGTAAGCAAGAATATCAAGCTCATCCTTTACCTTACCTTACAAGTATACATTGTTGCACCACCTTCCCAATCAATACTAATATGATTAAGTATACTAATTACACCACACACTCCAAGTATTCAATCTAACACCTTCACAATTGTAATTTCAAGTATATATTTTCTTCCCTACATACTGTCCACATTTTCACTCCAAATGAAGGACTTTCCGACATCCGGTTGGCCTACAAATTTTATAGTAGCTAGGAAACATATGCAAGAACATCATACTAAAATTAGAGCATGATTCAATGGTTAGTTTTTTCATAAATAAGCAAAACAATGGACTGTTTTCAATTCTATCTCTCCCACAATCCCTGTTTTTCACCAAACTTTAACAATTAAACTGTTTCGATTCAGAAAGAACTAGGTGCTCTACCATACATTTCTGGAAATCTCTACCAGTCTACTTTCCAACCCAACAAACGGAACTCAAATTCGAATTTTCTACAGCGTTTTATAGTCATTCTTGTAAGGTAACTTCAGGCTGTCTGTAGAGTACGTTTTTCATCTTTTCACTTCTTTTTCATGCAAACTTCATATATAGTACTTATAACTCCTACTAATCATCATAGAACATATTTATAACATGATTCCTTTCATTTTATACCAACAAAATGCAATCAAAACCATAAAAATCAACTCTACCATTCACATAGTATTACACTTTTCCTCTACACACACATATTCAAACATACATGATGATTTCATGCCTAGAAAGCACGGACACTTCGTATAGGGGTGCCGTGTCCGTGTCGGACACTCCTCGGACACTCGGACACTCCTCGGACACGTGTCGGACACTCCGTAGAAGTGTCCTGAAATTTTTTTTTTTAGGACACGGCTGGGACACGGCAAGGACATGCGGGGGACACGGCAAGGACACGCGGGGGACACGGCGGGGTACATTTTGTAATTTTTAAAAGTGCAAAAAAACCCCTGAACTTTTGCAAAGTTACAAAAAGACCCCTTTGAACTATTTTTTTTAGCATTTCAACCCCTCATCTTCTAAAAATTGACATTTTGACCCCTTGAAATAACTATAATGACATATATCATTTAATATGACTATTATGCCCTTTTCTATATAAATATAGTATTTTCTAAAATAAAAAATTTTAAAAATAAAAAATAGTTAGATAAAATTCCTAAATAATAAATTTAGAAACAAAAAAAATAAAAAAGCCAATATAATGGACATCCTTTTTGAAAATACATTAATTACTTGATAATAAATTGAAGTATTTGTGTGATTTATTATTTTTTTATTGTTAAATTTATGGTATTGTGGATATTGGTTAACTTGTTGAATATATATTAATATATTATTTCATAGCCGTATCCCCGCCGTGTCGTGTCCTATTTTTTTAAAATTTGCCGTGTCGCCGTGTCCGTGTCGTGTCGTACCCGTGTCCCGTGTCCGTGTCCATGCTTCTTAGAAACTTCCTTCAATGATTTGCTATACAAAATCATATATATAAATTACAATCAACATAAAACATGAAAGCTAATGAATCATAGAACTCACAAGTATTTAACTTGAATTTTTCTTCTTTTCCTTCCTCCTTTTTGCTTAGTCTCCTCTCTCCTAGCTTCTCTATAACTCTAAGACTCTAAAACTTGTTTTGCCAAACAAGGCACAAGAGTTGTAGAGATAAGCTCATCTCCCAATCTGATCTATATTGCTTACTCATGTCTTTGACACCAAATTTTGACACCTAGACCCATTTTAGATCATTTGCACTTCACCTCCTTCAACACTTTAAATTTGTACATCACCCCCTCAAGTTATTTGCCCTCTAACCCTTCTAAACCACTTCATTTCCCACAAGCACCTCACTAACTCTAAATTAATATTTAGATATACTAAAACATAACTTCTAATTAACACCCTACAATAGTTAAACCTACTAGTATGCATAAAATAAACTTCACAATACAACCCACTCTAGGCATGTTACATGCTACCTCCTCCCAATTTATTGTACATACAAAATGTTCATATATAATTCATGTTTACTCAAAAATTAAATTATGCTAATGAGAATTATCATGTATCGGGGTCTCACATGAAATATCAACAAAGTGGGTTAAACCCACGAGCAAGTTCTATCTACTACATCCCAATCAGAGAATCAATATACATACCCTCAATGTGAGGGACACAAGAGATAAATATATGTGCAACCCCTCAGATTATTTCTTATTCAGTTCATACTTTTAAAGATACAAATCATCTCATATATTTCCTCAACAACCCTTACAATGTAAAAACGATCCCCTTCTTTACGTTCACAAATAAAGATACATATGTATGCATTTTATTAAATCTATGCAATCATGATATGTCAATTATAATGCATGAATACATTAATAGGTATGGGCGATCCTGACACGCCGGGCAATCCTTACATGCCAAATAAAAAGTATAGATACCTTATTAGGTATGGGCGATCCTGACACGCGGGGCAATCCTTACATGCCAAATAAAAAGTATATAGATACCTTATTAGGTATGGGCGATCCTGACACGCCGGACAATCCTTACATGCCAAATAAAAATACAAATGCATTCCCAATATGAAATAATAAATAAGCAAGATGCATTATGATTTTTAATTTGCACAGACTACAAATTTGAATTATCTGCTATGCAATTATTACCATATGATAAATCATTCACAAGTGAACCTTAATCAAGTATCCCATGTGCATTTATATATAAAAATAAACACCATCGATTAAATCAAAATGACTTAACATCCATTAGAGGAAATAATTTCCCAAACCAACCTCCAATGCACTCAAATCTCCGAGGGAATCTAAACCTACTCTTATCTAGGTTTCTGGGCCTATTCTACTTTTAAGAACACTAAGAAAATATTCTGGCATTTTTCTGAAATTAAAAATATTTTTTAATAAACCAAAGAAGGTGAAAATCTAATTTTTAGGAACTTTAAAAATTAATTGAACACCAAGGGAAGCTCATTTCGAGATGAAAATTTAAACCCAGGTTTATTTAATATCTAAACAGTTACAGAAAAATTTTGGGAATTTTTGGAATTTCTAAAGTATTTTCTAAAATAACAGAAAGTGAAAAACCCTGCTTTTGGACACTTTAAAAATCAATTGAACAACAAGGAAAGATCATTTTGAGTTGAAACTTTAAACCCAAGTGTATTTAACCTCCAGAGAGTTACAATAAAAATTTGAGAATTTTTGGAGTTGTAAAAGTATTTTCTAAAATTACAAAAAGTGAAAAAGACAGTTGTTGGGTACTTTTAAAAATTAATTGGACAACAAGGGAAAATCGTTTTGAGTTGAAAATTTAAAATTAAGTGTATTTAACATCCAATATCATACAGTAAAAAATTTCAGAATTTTTGGAATCATGAAAGTATTTTTAAAAAATAATTTTTCAAATTTTCAAGTTTTTTCCAAAAATTTCAAAAATTCAAAAAAAATATCAAAACATATCGGAATGGGCCCATAGTGGACCCAGTGGTGGGCCCCCGCGAGTGGGGCCCAAAACCACCTTTCCCGGCGCCGGTCGGCACCGGCGCCGGCCCCACGCGCCGGCACGCACCTGCCAGGCGCGTGGGGAAGCGCCCAGCGCTGGGGCTTCTTCCCCAGCGCGCTGCCGGCGACGCTCCGGCCTCCTCCGGCCACCGTTCGCCTCCATTTTTGCACCGTTCTTCTCCTCTCGACGCCGTCTACCTATTGGTATAAAAAGCCCCATCCGAAACGGCCCGAATCAAAAACCCCCAATTCACAAGTTCTAGGGTTCTTCACAAAATTCAAAAATTTAAAACCCAATTATTCACGATCTGTTTTCCTAAGGAATCAGAGTTGTTTACAATATAATCCCAACACAGTAGGTTCACAATTTAACATTTATTTACTTACAAATTGCATGCATGAATAATTTCTTTCTTAACACAATATACATATACATGAATACATGTGCATATAACCTTACATGAACAAAATCAATCTAATCTATAAACAATCATCACAGTTAAATCTCACGAAATTTATCAATAACAGAAAAATATAAACATACAATTAACTACAAATTTTTAATATAAATAAATTCTCAAACCTAGACTATGCATACGGATTCAAAGGGGAAGAGAAGAATCAAACTTGCCTTTTCCTAACGAATCAACTTGTTCACCCGATCGTCACTCCCTTCTCTCTTTCGTTTACTCTCTCTTAGTTCTGTGCGTAAAACAACGGCAAACCCTAATTTCTTCTTTTTTTTCCTTTTTGTCTTAATTATTCTTTTATTGATTTTCCTAAAACTAATTAAAATCAAATTAATAATAATAAAAATAGCAATAATAATATAATTACAACCCTAGGCTCATCATTTTAAACATAACCTTAGCCCACTCATCCTAGCCCAAATTCCTCCCTAGCCCAACCCAAAACATTTAAATAAAATAACACACAATTAACACCAATTCACATAAAATGATAAAAATCTAAACAGAGAAATTTAAATGAAATGAATTGAATCTATAAAACCTAAGCAATCCACATAAAATGATAAGATGCATATATAAAAGACAAGCAACTCACCTACAATGATAATTTATATAGAAAAAAAAAACATTTCACATGAATTAATAAAATAAAGTAATAATGTAAAGAGATTCAATTTCTTTAAAATAATTGGCACCTAAATTTTTTGGGGTATTACAAGAAGTCTGCTCCGGGTTCAAAATTCCAATTGGGCGAATAGATACTTGGGGTCCCCTCTTTGCTCCAAAGATCAAAAACAGAATCTTTCAAATTTTTGTTGGACAAGATCTCCTCAAAAGTCAAGTGTTTTAAAGGCGATTACTTGTCTCGGGCTGGTCGAGAAGTTCTGCTTAAATCTATCCTTGCCGATATTCCTACCTTTTCCCTTCAATGCTTCCGTATTCCAACTTCATTAGCGAAAGCAATCTCAAGCAAACTCCGTCTTTTTTGGTGAAGCGGCAAGGGTGATGGAAGCACTGTTAACTGGGTGAAGTGGGAGTCTGTTTGTGAACCTAAAGCTAGAGGAGGGCTTGGATTCAAATGTGTGGAAGATTTTAACTTGGCTCTTCTGGCCAAATTCGGTTGGCGAATGGTGCAAAGGCAAGCCTCAAATGATCGCTCATTATTTTTTTCAATCTTTAAGAAGAAATACTTCCCAGACTCCTCTTTCTTGGAGTCCTGTTGCCCAGCCAATGCATCTTGGGGGTGGTGTAGTATCTCGGCCACAAAGGACCTGATAAGCAAAGGTTTAAATTGGGTGGTGGGTGATGGCTCTTCAATTAATGCCTGGTCAGACAATTGGCTCCCCGATTTGATTAACCCCTCTGTTACTTCTGCTCGCTCTGACCCTCCTTTCCAGAAGGTTAAAGCGCTCATTGATCAGGATACATTCTCTTGGAACGGTGCCCTAATCCGTCAGCACTTCAATCTCAGGGACTCTCGTCTCATCATGCAAATCCCGATAAGCAGGTCTTGTGGAGTTGATCGCATTTCTTGGAGCCCATCTCCAAATGGTAAATTCTCGGTGAAATCAGCCTACAAATTCGCTCGGATGATCAAGAGCTCAGACCTTTCCCCTTCAATTCCTTCATCCAGCCATGTTCAAGAACGGAATGGCTTGTGGAAAGAAATTTGGAGGATTAAAGCTCCCCGAAAAATTCTTTTCTTTCTTTGGCAGTGTTGTCATGATCGCATCCCCATCCTCTCTAATCTTTTCTCAAGACGCCTTGCACCTGGTTTGTTGTGCCCGTTGTGCGAGGTGGCTGAAGAAACAATGGCTCATTGTCGCTTTTCTTGCCCATTCGCTCAAAAGGTGTGGAAAGCTTCACCTTTTCGAATTGAAAATTTGGATCGCCAATTCCGCAAGTGGGGTCAAGGGTGGGCTTTCCTGGTTAATCAACGGTCAAAAAGCTCTCATAAAGATTTTTGCTATAGTATGGGGGCTATCCTTTGTTGGAATGTGTGGAAGGCTAGGAATGACTGGGTTGTTTTGCATATTCGTAGATCAGAAATCGATGTTCTCTCACAGGCTAACTTTGAGTTCTCAAAGTTCATGGTAATCTCTAAACATCAATCACTGTTCTCTGTTTCCATTGTTTCTCCTCCAATACCTTCTAAATGGAGTCCCCCTGTGGAAGGATTTTTCAAGCTCAATTTAGATGCTTCTTTTTCTCCGATGTTGTCGGAAGGAGGGGAGAATAATTTTCAGAAATTGGAAAGGTAGACCGATAAAGGTGGCCTCTTTGTTCTTCCCAAACGTTGGATCAGCTGAGCTGTCTGAGACTCTTGTGTTGCGTGAGAGTATCCTCTTGGTAAGAAACTGGGGGTATTCGGCAGTAATATTCGAAGGGGACTGTAAGTTCCTGATGACTCTCCAACCTCAAAATTTCATGATTTCAGTGGTCTTAGAGGATTGCGTCTCGCTTATGTGATCTTTGGAGGATTGCAGACTCAATTGGGTTCCTCGCTCTTGTAATGGTGTTGCCCATTGTATGGCTCGCGAGGCTGCTAGATCTAAATCTTCGGACCTTCTTTGGGGTGTCTGGCCTTCTTGGCTTCTTCAAGCTCTCCACAAAGATCTTCCCCAGCCTGTTGGGTGATTCGGGTTTTGTTTTGGAAGGTTTGGGTTGTGTTTGGTTTGTTTCTTTGATTAAAAAAAAAAAAATCTAATGGGCATGTAAATTTTTCTTGAAAAATGTAAAAGAAATTAATTTCGTGATAAATATTATTGCCTAAAACTTTATATTTGACATATATATATATATATATATATATATATAAGCAATACAAATCAGTGTCAAGTACAACTAATTAAGGATGAACTATGTCTGTAACATGTTTCATTTAAATATTTAATTTTAAAATTTTAATATTATGTAGTGAACTTTTGTAATGTGACTGCTTAAGGGGTACCATGTAATTGTTAGAAGACCCAGCTTGGATCAATAAACTTATGGTTCGAACCGAGACATAGGTTGGACTGAGTTTTGGCTTTAAAACCGATGAGTAGGGTCGTCAATTCCCAAAAAAGCCCTACCCTTAATATCTTAATTGGCAAGAAAATTTGGCGGGAAGAGAACTCCAATAATGGAAGGTTTTTTTCTATTTCTTTGGTAAGGTATCCGACCAGGCCAGTGTAGTTCCGCTAGAGTGAGAGAGGCGGTCAAGACTGTAGAGAGAGAGATTTCGAGGTTAGAGAGGCGGTGTTCTTCGACTTCGATCAACAGAGCGCTCGCGCGCGCGGTGAGAAGCCATGAAATCTGAGGTAACTAGTTTGTTCCATTAAGATACTTCTTTAAGAAATCTGAATTGGGACTTTTAGTTTAGATAATTAATGCTATATAATTGAGTTTTTGATGAATTTCAGTTTTCATAAATATATATATATATATATATATATATATATATATATATATATAGATTTTCAATCTAATTCGCTAGTACTAAGAATTAATGGAATTTGCAGATGGGTCGTCGAAGAATTCCAAAACAAGGGATCGAACTTATAAGCAACGAAAAGGCTCGTCACGTCACTTTTCAGAAGAGAAGAAAGTGTTTGGAAAAGAAGGCCTATGAATTATCAACTCTTTGTGGTGTTGAAGCTTGCGTCATAGTTTATGGTCCCAAACTGAAGGACCAGCACCGTCCGATTGATCAGCCGGAGATATGGCCTAAAGATCCTGATGCAATCCGACGCATGTTCATCTCCTACAAGGAGCGATCTGATGAAGATCGTTGCAAGAGGACCCTTGATTTTTCTGACTTGTTCGAGGACGACCCGAAGAAGAAGAAGAAGAAAGCTGAAAAAACCAAATACCCTACTTGGGATGATAGTTACAATGGTCTGTCCGAGGAGCAATTGAGGGTTTTTGGTACCATTTTGGAGGAAAAGCTTGAAGCCGTGAAGACTAGGGTTCAATTCTTGAAGGGTAACTACCCTGAACTTGCAGGTTCTACTATGATGGATAGCTTTCTTGCTACGCACGCAACAACACAAAACCATTCTTATTTCTTGCAATCGGATCAGGAGGCTATTCATGACCACCAGCATCAGCAGCAGCCGCCTATTTCTTTGGTGAACCTGCAGCGTGATCTTGACATGCCTGTTTATTACCTGCCGTTAGATCTTTCAATGCCAAATTCAATGATGAAGATGGAGGATAAAGATTGCAATATTATTGGACTTGGTGATGCTTCTATTGCTACTAGCAATGTCGAATACAGTACTACTACAAACAGTTCAGTTTTTTATGATTCAACGTCTTGCATATTGGAGAATGTGATCATGGACAACCTTATGTCTCCTCAGATGTCCTACTACGAGCAGACCCTGCAACCCCCCAGTATGTTATCGTCAATGCCTAATTTGATGACGATGATGATGATGAACATGGACGATACAGACGATTGCATTGGACTTAGTGCTGGTGTTTCTGGCAGCAATTTCACACACAATAATACTCTCGATCCTATTTATGATCCAATGTCTGGTACACTAGTGGAGAATGTGATTATGGGCAATCATCATTGCCTCCTCCGATGTGCTACTACGGTCCCGGTCAACATGCAACCAATGTCGACACCGGACATGAACTATCCGGTGATCTCCAGAGTTCCATCTTATATGCATGCTAGCTTCTGATGATGAGATAGACCAGCCGTTGTGAAGCTGGTGGCTTAATTTCAAATGAGCGAGGAACAAGAAATTATATATATTAAGGTGTAAGACATGATTTTACTGGTGTTGGTGGTGTAATTTTTGCCGGATTAGGTACCGTTATCTGTATATAATATTCATATGTTACCTATCTTTAATTGTTGATATATATTAGACAATTATATGTATATGGATTTTTAAATTTTAAATTTCTCTGCATACTTTTGGTGGCATTTTTAGATGAATTCTTGCATATATATGTGGTTCAGTGTTGTTGAAATTTCCAGAAGATCGATCAATGCGGTGAACCTAAAAACTCTGATAGTGCACAAGGATCTAAAAACCAAGGAAAGAAGGGAAAATTTGCTGATTTTTTAAAATATATATATTGGTTTAAAATCCAAACAAGATGAAATACACCTGGTAAAAGTTTTTTCCCCCTATACTGTCCAAATTTAAAATAGTATAGTTAAGCTAGCTATCGACAAGCATATTCAATCCAAACTTTTCAATGTTCTATCTATATATATATATATATATATATATATATAGTTGTTCATCTTTTCCTTTCAATAGAGGAAACCTTAGGTTTGTGCACCAGACAACTATTATACAATGGTAATTGTTGGATTGTGAGGTCTCACATCAATTTGCCTCATTTACCTACCTCTCTGATCTTGTGATAGTTTATCTTCTGTTGTATTACTTTCACACACTTGCGGATTGTCTCGATGTTCATTTGCATTTCTAGAGTAGCAATGAACAGAAAAAAAGATTGATTTTTCTTTTTTGATCTTACAATATCTTGAGTGGAGTTCTGGAGCAATTCGAGTCATTCACTAACACAAAACTCTAGCTTCAGTGTGTGGCCTCCTAAAACAAACTGGTCAAAATTATAGAATCTATTTTCTGTGTTATTCATTTTAGAAAAACAGATTATGAAGCAAATGTTATCAAACAAAAAATGATAATAGAGACGTTGCTCGCTTGCACTTTCAGCTTGCAGCTGCTGGATTAGAAGCCTCTGCCAAAGGCTCTTACCCTGTGCATTTGTTATTCGTTACCAAGTGCTTCCCAATACCAAACCTCTTCACTTGCAAGGAACTTGTTGAACATGAAGGCAACACGTGGTTATACAAACCAAACTTGAATGTGTTGAGAGAAAAACTCCAGCTCCCAGTTGGGTCATGTGAACTTGCACTTCCACTAAAAGCTAAAGGTTAGCTTTAAACCAATTTTCTTTCAGTTGCTTATACTCAGTGTCATCTCTTTCTTTCTCTATCTATCTATTTATTTACATTTGTGTGTTTTTGCATGCATATTAGCATTAGTGTCATGAAAATACCAGTTCTTCATTACCACACAGACAGTAGCACACATCATGTCCCCACAGTGGCATAAGTCTCTCCGGTTCATAACCAGTATGTATGGCTCTTATTAACATTTCTCTCAAACAACCATGGGCTCTAGTGATTCCATTGATTTGCTCTTCCCACAGAGTATATGCAAGCATGATACAATCCAACACAATGGAACTTAAGTCTAATGCATTTCAAACCACTTAAAATGTAAGAAAATTCAAAGTCTTTTGGCCTAAACACATAAATAAGCTGAGCTCATTTTTTATGATTCCATTTTTATTCAAGTTATATGACATCATTCAGTATTAAACTCAGTAATATGGTTCTTCTTCATTTTGTTATCATGGTCCTTTTAGATATTTCATGTATTACTCAAATGGTGTAAATGTTTGATTTGCTAATGGATGTTTCATGTTTGTTGATTAACACTAAACAATTCATGAAAATAGAACCAATTTACTCTGGAAATGTTCACCAAGAGGCATATGCAACAATCCTGCATTCTGCTCGTGTATATGTTTGTGGAGCCATAGCTGCAGCCCAAAGCATCCGCATGGCAGGATCCACCCGAGACCTAGTGATACTTGTTGATGACACAATCAGCACATATCACAGGAGTGGACTAGAGGCAGCAGGGTGGAAAATCCGGACAATCCAGAGGATAAGGAACCCAAAAGCGGAGAAAGATGCATACAACAAATGGAATTACAGAAAATTCTGATTATGGCAGCTGACAGATTATGACAAGATCATTTTCATTGATGCTGATATGCTTATACTTAGAAACATATATTTCTTATTTGGGATGCCAGAAATTTCAGCCACGGGAAATAATGGCACACTCTTCAACTCTGGTGTAATGGTAATTGAGCCATCAAATTGTACATTCCAGCTTTTGATGGATCATATCAATGAGATTGAGTCTTATAATGGCGTAGACCAGGGGTACTTGAATGAAATTTTTACATGGGGGCATCGGATACCAAAACACATAAATTTCTTGAAACATTTTTGGATTGGTGATGAGGAAGAAGTAAAACAAAAGAAAACTTGGCTTTTTGGGGCTGAGCCACAAATTCTTTATGTGCTCCAATATCTAGGAGTGAAGCCATGGCTGTGCTTCTGGGACTATGATTGCAATTGGAATGGGACCGGAGGCAAGCTGGAAAGGGAAACTACACGAATGGGCATTGGAGAATTAAAGTCCAGGACAAGCGTTTGAAGAAGTGCATTGACAATTTGTGCTCCTGGATTGTGAGTAGCAGTTTCTATTTTTATCTCACCATATTCAGACTTTTAAGTAAATGGTACAGACTTGCAGAAATGGGATCGCATTTACTCTTTTTATTATGCATAAAGCTGTTTTAGACAATTTTGAATTTGATTACCTCTGATTCTTCTGAGGCTGATTCAGACACAGGTTTTATTGGAATTGCTGAGAATCTTACAAGAGAAAAATAACTTGCTTATGTATATTCTGCCTCTTTCATTTGGGTTACATTACCAGTTACAAAGGAAATCTCTTAAATAGAAGCCATTTTGGTATAGAAAATTTATCTATGAAATGATGAATTAGTCTAGAGATGTACCCTCTGCAACAGAAGTGTGTCCTTATAAGTACCCTTAATATGCAATGAATCCTATATATATATATATATATATAATTGCTGGGTTGCTAGGTTGTTTATACAGTCATAAATCATAATGTATTTATAAATATATAACCAGTAAGCCGAACTAACTTATGCACTTCATGGATCTATATGTACCTTACTTGACAGTTGATAATGATACCTCTTGAACTAGATATGTAAAAGAAACTCCAGAATTATTTATAAAGGTTACTGAACTATATTATTTGATCTTAATAAATACAGATGACATACAGAAAGCAGCAAGGTCTACTCCATAGTTCCTAGGCAGAACATGCCTCTATCTGTAATGATCATTAACTAACAGTATTTCTTACTCTTACAAATGCTTTGGGAAAATGTTTTACTTGGAAAAAAAATTTGAAGAGAAGTAAAAAATACCTAGATATAGATAAATAAATATATATATATATATATATAATATGTTATTATCTGACCTTCTTGGCATGCTGATAGTCCACATGCTGCTGTGTTGGTGGTGGTTCTATAACTTAAAAGGTAATCTACTTTGCAGGTAATGTAAACTTTTCATCAACACAAGGATTATGCTTTATTGACCAACAGATCTATGTGAAATGCAGTTGTACCATACAAGGTATTGTGGTGAAACATAAACCTTCTCATTGCTGTCTAATTGTTAAATTTTTTAAGAAAATAATAAATTATATACACAAAATTATGATGTATATGGAATAAAATATGTGATTGCCTATACACACACAAAGACAGTGGTCCACTGTTAAAAGATTATTACCCTAAAAATGCAATTGTAAAATATGTCCAAGACCAGGGTTACCCAAAAGAGGTGGAAGTGTTCTTCTAATTTCTCTCATTCTTTTGGTAACCAAGCTAATTAAATATTGCAGCACATGAAATACAGAAGTAGGAATTTTCAATTGGAAGGTAATAATTAAACCTTGTGATAAATATCTATTTCATTTGGATGAAATGGATTCAGGTTTATTCTTAAAGTTTCCTGGCAAAACTGAACAATTTGAACAGAAGATCCATATCCAAAGGACAGATAGAACATGATTATGAAGTTCTAAATTGTCATCCAGCCCATTAGATGACCTTACTATCCTCAAAACTAATATGATGAAACAGAGCCAAGAAACTAGAATACACCTTCCAAGCCAGGACTTTCAACTATCTTCCTAGACCAACTAAATGAGACAAGAAATTGACCTCTACTGATATTTTATTGCATATTGGCCATTTGCAATCTATACAAAAGAATGGCAACAAGAGTCTTGCACCATTAAGACACTTCACAAAAAATTTGCATCTGATTTGCTATTCTATCATGGAAGATTTTTCTTGCTTTTCTTCTAATCTTTATATCTTTACTCTTACAGATCGGCAATTTTCTATAACAAGGAACCACATAATTGTTAATGGTTGATGTGATTACAATGTGTCAACAAGAGTATCATAATGTAATGAGCAAAATAGGTGTTTAAGACCAAGTGGCTGTCTAAATTTAACAAATCTTGTGTAGGTAAGGAGATGCTTGTAGATAGGTGATATGCTTATTATTGCATAGAGGTTTATGTATATGATTATATTTTAATGAAGTGTCACTATTTTGACGGGAGAATGTGGAAGTTGTATGTGGTGGATATTGGAACACTTTTAAGCCAAGTATTTAGAAAACAAACAGGAAAGTAAACAAACACTATGAACTATGGGGGGCTTCAAAGAGAACAAGGGAAAACAGTTGAAATGGACAGTTTAGTGGAAATTCCACTGTTGGCTTTTATAGTGGGTTGTTGGGTATGTCTCACTTTTTTCTTGAGTGATTGGTTGGTAGTTGAATAGACTGTTAAGAAAATGATCGTAGTGTGAATGTTGAGAGAGATGTATGGGAAGATAAGAAGAGTTAAAATTTTAAACATTCTCATGGTAGAAGTAGCATTAATTGGAGATAAAATGAGAGTAAAACAGCATCCACGAGAAACACTTATGTAGTTCACATTAACAAGGAGAAGACCAAAATCAACACGGATTTCAACAGCAAAGAAAGTGAAATAGTATGTGCTTTGACTACATCATGAACTTAGAAGAAGCAACATTCATGTAACAGACTTCAAATAAATGGAAAAGGCTTAATTTCTAGGGTAGAAAAGATGATTGATAGTATAGTTGAGTGCAATGCTTTAAAGCACTTCAACTGCAAAGGAATTTTTTTTTTTTTGTTGTGTTGTTGTGGTAGTCATTCCAATGAGATCTTTAAGACATGACTTCAAGTTTGGTAACATTGAATTGAATTTAGGAAGCAAACAGCAGCTAGGCACCAATCCTGCTTGGCCTTGGAACTGGACTTCTTTGCTCTACCTGCACATGTGATACACCAAGGTTCACATGTGAACTTACAAGCATTATATTCAAATGTTTGACATTACAAGCATTATATTCAAATGTTTGACATTTTCTGCAGCATGTCATGTGATAGAGGAGACATGGGTATGTCTTCATATTTTTGGACCCTACCTGCACAGCTCTCATGTGACTCTGAGAATTATGTATTTGAACTAAAAGAATAATTTCTCAGCACATTCTCACCAAAACTTTTTTGTGCCACCTCTGAACTTTTTCGGCTTGGAAATGGCAAAACTGCCCTTCATTACTTTACTATGTAGACTTGTCTCTTCCTATAAAGGGAGAGTTTTCATTATTAGTTCATTCTTGTGGCCACCCCTAGTTCCTTTCATGCAGTTGTTGACTAATTATGAGATAGTCTCAGCATTTAGTGAAAACCATAGGGTATTTCTACAATTCAAGTGACAAACTTGTTTACTGAAATTGATTACAAGTGACAAAGAGCCGAAAGTGAAATGTGCAACTTCCCTGTTTGGCTTGTGACTTTACCATCATGTCTCTAAGTCGTGAAAGTCTTGCCAAGGAGATGCCATTCTCTCATTAATAGCATGAGAAACAGACCATGTGAATGTGATAAGGTATCTTTTGAGCCATTTTGATTTTTTCTGATTATGGACACGAAGTGTTGGACACGCAAGACTTTCACGACTCGTGAGCCATGTTTGCTAAGGTTGTGACTACACGTGTTGCAAGCATGGTATTACAGCGTGGACATATACAGTCTCACATCAAATGTGTATTGGGTGGTCATGAGCTTCCTATGACTAGTGGTGGTATATCCTCTTTCTTCTAAATGGAAGGTTGATGATTCGAATCTCCAATGAAACAAATGAGTGAATATGGCATTGGTTGAAACAAAGATTGAAAATGATCTATACAATGAACAAGAATTGATGTAGTTGCTACACTCAATAAGATAAAAAAACCATACATCTCTGCAAGCAATATGTTCAATACCTTGTTGAGGTCACTGATCAAAATTTTGAACTTCTTACTCCAATAATATTTGAGTGATTGATAATCGGTAGTTACGAAGGGACCTTGAACTTCCTATTCATATACTAATTTTTACAAATTCTGCAAAAGCAGAGCACATTATAATAAAAACTTAAATTTTCTATTCATATACAAATTTCTACAAATTCACCAAAAGCAGAGCACATTATACTAATCCGGATTAATCAAGAAGATGTTGGAATCCATTCATCACCTTGAATGAAATTGTGTGCTGAATATGAGTAAACATGCTCAGCCGGAATTTGGTTACTCCACGTTACTCTTTTCGATAAATCAGCTCCAGGCCCAGAATTCTGGAATTCCCCATAATAAAGTGTGTTCAATGCAAAATCACCATCCCAAGGCATCCACCCTGCCGGTGTAATAAGAGCCTCCAGGTTACAATTTATGAACATTGTCCTCGAATACTCCTTCCACGGCCTCCCCAAGAAATTATGATGTACTTGAGGCTTGCTACGATATAAAGCCATGTATTCTTCAGTACCATTGACCACACAATTTTGAAAAACAAAGCCTGTTGATTGAGCAGGATCTGATCTGCCATGTGCTGTCACTGTATTTTTCTCACCCTTTTCTGGTGTGACTTGGCGGGGGCTAACTAAGATGAGGCAATCTTGGAAGATTGAAGCTGAATTTCCAAAGATGAAGTCTACATTGCCTTGTATGCGGCATGATTTGTAGAATTGGCGAAGTGAGTGGGCATATAGAGTGTCTTGACTGCCAATGAATTCACAGTTTTCGACAATCGATAGATCACTATCTGATAGGAAGGCTACTGCTTGATGAGCATCAGGGCCTGCTTTGTTCTGGATAGTGAGACCACTGGCCATGAATCCATCACCAAATACACCTGCAGTATGATTGAAATAGTAGAAACATCTCAAATGCATACAACTCATGAAGAGATCTCTTATATCTTCTTTGGTAACTTTTTTTATTTATTTTTTCAAATAAAAGCAAATGAACACATCCACAACATGCCTCTTCATAGGGTTAGAACTCTCAACCTCTCCTTTGCGAAGAAGATATAATGCCATCCGAACTAGTAATCCAGTGGTCTTCTTTGGTAAGTTCGAATTCTTTTATTTTTCTTTTTCTCAATTCAGACAGAATAACGATACAGATACCGACTTTTGTAATTTCTTAAAATATCATTTAAAAATTTAAGATGAGAACATTTCACAAGAACCAAGAATCTACTAACCATGTTGCTCATGTCTAATTTATGGTTATCCCAACAAAAAGGTAGGAGAATGCTTGGTGCTAAGCTGCTAACTGCTAAATATAGATGCTTATAAAGCAAAAATATGGAAGCAGAAAGTTTTATAGTATCAAAGTGTTTTTTTTTCTTCCCTAGTTAAACTAAACATATACACAGTTATTACAACATAAAAGAATAATCATTTAATAGAATTAGGGGCAAAAGTTTTAACTGTCCACTTACCAACCGTAGCTGTATTGTAGGTTGAGATACCAGGCTGGCCCACATTCAGTGACCCTGTAATGACCGTTTTGCCCATGCCATCCCCCAAAAACACTACATTCCTCTTCTCCAGTGGGACCCGAACCGTTTCCTTATACACCCCTTCCTTGATCCATATGACAAACCTCCGCACCCCCTCGTTGTCGGGCGCTGCGTTCACCGCCTCCTGCACCGTCTGGTAGTGACACCTCTTATTGCCACCACCCTTGCACACCGTCACGTCCGCCTTCAAACCCGACGGAAACCCACCCTTATACCCCAATCCGGATACATTGCCCGGTCCACGTACACCCTCCCAGAACCCGACCCTCTCCGTCATAGGCGGAGCCCACTTCCGGAGTTCATTCCCAAATCTGTCATACGACATCATCATATTCAAAGCGTTACTGGTCAGCCCAATCAACGAATATAAGAACGCCATTGTTTCATTGACCCGTTGACTATCGTTCGCGTACTTCAATGCGGACCAACAATCATACTGGTACGATAGGCCTGCGCTCATCCAAGCACGGGCGTCCTTGATTCTGCCACGTGGCAGAGCGTCAGCCGTTTGTGTGGTACGGTACTCGGAGTTACGGAGAAACCCCAGACAGTTTTTCGCTGCGGACGACCGGTTGAGATTGCCTGCGGACGAGTCCAGGATAGCCTGGACCATAGACTGGGCGGTTTTGAGGTTTTGGGAGGAGACCCACATGGCTGATTGGAGGATTTGGGTCGGGTTAGGGTTTGGAGGTACGTGATTTGAATTGGCCAATGAGGCCTCACACGTTTCTGGGTATCGTGTGGCCTTGCATGCGTAGTGGATTGGGGTTGAGACCAACACGGAGGGCTTGGGAGAGGGTGGTTTTGATGTGGGTCTGGTGAAGCGCGGTGAGGACGGACGGTGGCGGTAGTAGGGGGTTGCGGAGGAGAGAGAGAAAAATATGGGGAGAGAGAGTAGAGCGAGAAAGAAGACGGAAGCCATTGAAATGAGGAGAAATTTTCAAAGTGGAGGAAGGACAATAGAGGGAGTTTTAATGGTTTCCTTTGCTGCATTATATTTTTTGTGTGTGTGTATATATATATATATATATATGAAGTGTGTGTGGGTAAATCGAAAAAGATTTGGAAGGTAGTGAAATGTCTGGATAGTGAGGGGGATTCGGAAAAGTTGTTTGGAGTCACGGGTGTGTGATTGCTGATTTGTGGCCACTCTCAAGAGTAAGAAGGCACAATTAGGTATATGGGCAGATGCATTACAGTGTTTGTGAAATTGTAGTCTGGTGGCATTAAATGGGAGTAGTATTATTAGGTACTAATAAAAGTGGTGATTTGTTCTCGGTGGTCACGAGAGCGTCACTCCGAATTGTAGAGCAAATTGTTTTTTCATACTCGTACAGCAAAAGTCTTTTAAAAAATTATTAGAAGAGGATTAAAATGGAGGGTCGGGAATGGACCCATGGTTACCAGCATGGTTACCGTAGCATCCTCTCTTGGAGGAGGACAAATAATTGAATAGCCTTGGATTCCGAACTTGTTAAGACATTCAACCAATGGAGAGTTGATATTTTCTATTAGTCGAATTTTTCTTCCGGCAATTGCTCCGCTCCGCTATCCATCTTGAAGTTGATTTTCTAAGAGAATTATGTTGGATCTTGGTTGCAAAAATGGGATGTCATCACTCAATGGTGGAAGTCGATATGACCATATTCAAACATTGCTGCTGCATGTTGGGTTCCCGGAGCATGTAATACAGTGACACTCCTTACATGTAAGTGGAGCTGTTTTGAGTGGTCTGCTTGGTCTCATTGGTTGTCTGAATCTATGAGCTCCAAGGGTTCATGGCTCCGTTGCAATGTCTTCCTCTTTTTCTGCCATTAAAAAAAATTAAATTAAATATAGTAACTTCTAATTTGCCAATATAATCTCTTTGCTTTATGCTCTTTTTGTTTGGTTGAAGGTATGAAAAAATGAATGAGAGCGAGAAGGGGAGGAATGGATGAGGCATTCCTAATAAAAGAAATATGTCTCTTCACTTTTTTGTTTGGTTGAATAAAAGGGATAGTAGAAAAGATGAACAGAATGATCTATTCCGTCCGTTCGATTGCAGGGATGAAAAAATGGATGGAATGAAGAGGAAGAGGGAGAGGGATGGATAAGGTAAGGGATGTTATTTCCGGCACTTTTTGTTTGCTTAAATGGAAGGGACAGTAGAAAGGATGCATAGAGTGATACCTTCTTTTTTGTTTGGTTGAAAGGAAAGAAATGAGAGATTTTATATTTTTTTTACCAATATACCTTCATTATATATAATTATAAAAAAAAATAGTTACTCATTCCAAATTATTCATCAACATTGAGATTCCCAAACCAGTTAATGTGTTAAATATATGCCCTATATAGTATCAACAAGCCCAATAAGTAATGTGTTAAATTGAAGTTATTAAATATCAAGTGAGCATTAAAAAAAAATTAAAACGTCTCGATTTTGAAATAGAAGGTTAATTAACCAACAAATAGTATAAATAAATGATCGGGTCAAATTATTGAAGATTAATCAAAATTTAATAATTGCAACAAGAATTTTAAATGGTGTAGAATATTTTTACATTTGCTGAAGTCATAAATGAGTACAATTTTTGACGAAATTGAAGAATAGGTCTGTCACATGCGAGGTCTCCGTCTTACTTTATTGTTTATTTAATATCAATTTCAAAGGTATTAGAATCGATTTTTTTTCAAAAAAGAAATTATTTGCAAGATTGAAGCTCATACTAATTAGTGCACAATTTTACTCAAGACTAATATTTATCACAATTTTTGAATTTGTCAGCAAAATGATCAAGCAATTGTTACTTAACGCACTAGGATTTAACAAACAATTTTTTTTTTTTAAAGGTTAAAATCGAAATTAAATATTTCTAGATAATTATCCCTTTCGCCCAATTTTGAACGGATAAAAAAAGTCAAAGAAAAGAAGGATGCTTCATCCCTCTATGCTTCTTTCTTCTCTTTCCTTCCTTTCAACTAAATACGAAAATGTTCTTCTTTTCCTCTTCTCTTCCTTCCTCCTTCAACCATTCTTTTCAACTAAACAGAGTATTAGTGATTGCCGATATATAAATATTTTCATTCCTTTTAAATAGTCTTATATTAAAAAATTCAACAAAAAAAAAATAGTATTTAATAAATTAAAATAATAATGCATTAAGATAAATAAGTACATACCATGAATATAAGTAAATGTGGAGACCCTCACTAAAGATGCTTCCACCCTCAAAACAAAAATTTTAAATTTTGAAGTACTGCCGGTCTCTTTATGTGACTTAGGTCACCATTCTTAATTTTCTAACATATCTTTTTCATTAAAAAAGACTAAGTCTTATCTCATAGGATTACAGAATACTGTTGTTTTCCATGGGTGGTCCTCGCACTTCTAGCACCATCTGCATGGAGAATGACCTATGCCATGAACAAGAATTGACCTAGTTGCAAGCACTACCCTACCCCGCAAACTCACTTCACTTATCAAAATTTTGAAACTTCTTACTCCAATAATATTTGGGCCATTGATAATTACTAGTTACAAATGGACACTAACTTCACTTTCATATACTAATTTCTACGAGTTGTGCAAAAGCAGAGCACATTATAATAATCATTGTAACCAGATGAATCAAGAAGATGTTGGAATCCATTCATCACCTTGAATGAAATTCTGCACTGAATATGAGTAAACATGCTCAGCTGGAATTTGGCTACTCCACGTTACTCTGGTTGATAAATCAGCTCCAGGCCCAGAATTCTGGAATTCACCATAGTAAAGGGTCTTCAATGCAAAATCACCACTCCAAGGCATCCACCCTGCTGGTGTAATAAGAGCCTCCAAGTTACAATGTATGAACACTGTCCTTGAATACTCCTTCCACGGCCTCCCCAAAAAATTGCGGTGTACATTAGGCTTGCTACGATATAGTGCCATGTATTCTTCAGTACCATTGATCACACAGTTTTGAAAAACAAAGCCTGTTGATTGAGCAGAGTCAGTTCTGCCATGTGCTGTCACAGCATTATTCTCACCCTTTTCTGGCTTGACTTGCCGCGGCCGAACTAAGATGAGGCAGTCTTGGAAGATTGAAGCTGAGTTTCCAAAGATGAAGTCTACATTGCCTTGAATGAGGCATGATTTGTAAAATTGGCGAAGGGAGTGGGCATATAGAGTGTCTTGATTGCCAATGAATTCACAGTTGTCAATAATCGATAGATCGCTATCTGATCGGAAGGCTACTGCCTGATGAGCATCAGGGCCCGCCGTGTTCTGGAAAGTGAGACCACTGGCCATGAAGCCATCACCAAGTACACCTGCAGAATGATGAAATATTAGAAACGCTTAGTGGTACTTTTTCACCTTCCAAAGTAGAAGGCAGAAGGTTCAAGTTTCATACGGACAAAGTAGGTGTGTGAGTTTCAGAATAGAAATATTTGAAACATCCCAAATAGAAAGAATTCAATCATTCATGAAGAGATGTCTTCTATGCCTTTCTTTGTAACTTTGACTTGAACAAAGAGACACTCTCTCAAGCCAAGGACAGTTCAAATGCAATCCAAAACTTTCATAAACAAGGGTGCTCAAATAAATTAGCGGCCAAAATTTCAATGAAGTACAGAAAATTTCATGGCAACAACACTACTTAAAGATTTAGGTGAATAAAATGCAGCAGTTAAGCAGTTTACAAGAAGCAAGAATGTACTAAACATGTTGTTCATGTCTATCGTCCTCCCAACACAAGGTAGGAGAATGTTTGGTGCTAACTGCTGAAAATAGATGCTTATAAAGCAAACATATGACAATAACAAGTAGACCCAGCATTTTAATTCTCTTTTCATACATTTGTATTAGAAGTGCCTTTGGAGGTATCAGGTAGGTGTAAGAGAGTCAACAAACACATATCAAAAAAAGTAAAGACTCTCAACAACCGAAGAAAAAAAAAAAGGTGTATATATCACAAGGATGTGCATGTCAAAGCAATCATAAACGTAAATGTCAAGTGTACCTCTCACTATGGTCACGACTCACGAGTCACCTATTAAACATAGAATCACTACGTAAATGTCAAGCGTCCCTCTCACTATGGTCACGAGTCACCTATTAAACATAGAATCACTGATTAAAAATGGAAACACTAATTAAACAATAGCATCACACGATCTTCCATATATTGATCAATTGCAAAACACACAAAAAAATATATATATATATATATATATATATATATATTGACTCAAACGCAACATTAATTTATTGGTTCATCTACCTTTACAAAGTTTTTTCTTTTTTTTTGGGAAAAGCATAAACATTTAATATAATTAGGTCAGGGGCAAAAGTTTTAACCGTCCACTTACCAACCGTAGCTGTATTGTAGGTTGAAATCCCAGGCAGACCAGAGTACAATGACCCTGTAATGACGGTTTTACCCATGCCGTCCCCCAAAAACACTACATTCCTCTTCTCCAGTGGGACCCGAACCGTTTCCTCATACACTCCTTCCTTGATCCAGATGACAAACCTCCGCACCCCCTCGTTGTCGGGCGCTGCGTTCACCGCCTCCTGCACCGTCCCATAGTCACAACTCTCACTGCCACCGCCCTTGCACACAGTCACGTCCGCCTTCAAACCCGACGGAAACCCACCCTTATACCCGGACCCATCACCCGTTCCCTCCCAGAACCCGTCCCGCTCCGTCATGGGCGGTTCCCACTTCCCGGTTTCATTCCCAAACCTATCATACGACACCATCATACTCAAAGCGTTACTTGTCAACCCAATCAACGAATCTAAGAACGCCATGGTCTGGTTGACCTGTTGACTATCGTTTGCGTACTTCAATGCGGACCAACAATCATACTGGTACAATAGGCCCGCGCTCATCCAAGCACGGGCGTCCTTGATTCTGCCACGTGGCAGAGCGTCGTCCGTCTGTGAGGTACGGTACTCGGAGTTACGGAGCACCTCCAGACAGTTCTTCGCTGCAGACGAGCGGTTGATATTGCCCGCGGACGAGTCGAGGATAGCCTGGACCATGGACTGGGCGGTTTTGAGGTTTTGGGAGGAGACCCATATGGCTGATTGGATGATTTGGGTCGGGTTAGGGTTTGGAGGGACATGATTGGAATTGGCCAATGAGGACTCACACGTTTTTGGATATCGTGTGGCCTTGCAAGCGAGGTGGATCTCAGGTGGGATGGAGACCACCAGGGATGGCTTGGGAGAGGGAGGTTTTGATCTGGGTCTGGGGAAGTGCGGTGGGGATGGACGGTCGTGGTGGTGGTGGGTTGCGGAGGAGAGAGAGAAAAAGATGAGGAGAGAGAGAAGAGCGAGAAAGAAGACGGAAGCCATTGAAATGAGGAGGAGTTTCAATGTGGAGGGTTTGGGGTGGAAGGACAAGACAGGGAGTTTCACTGCCTTCTTATGCTGCATTGTGTGTGTATGTAATATATATAGTGTGTAGATCAGAATCAGATAATGGGTGGTTAATGGGAAAAGATTTGGAAGGTAGTGATATGTCTGGATTGTGAGGGAGAATTGATTGGGAAATGGAGTCACGGGTGTGGCCACTCTCAAGAGAGAGAGAGAAGGCACTGTGGGCTTACTCACCAGTATGGTATGTAGGTGAGTACTCTTCATCTTTTGGGAAAGATGTGTTTTAATAAAAAATAAATATATCAACTTAAAGTGTAATAAATAAGTATAAAAAATAAATATATTAATTTAAAGTGTAATAAATAAGTATAATAAGTGAGGTTGAATTTTTTTATTATATTTATTTATTACATTTTAATTTTATAATTAAAAGTGATGTGTTCATTATTTTATTAAAATACGTCAATGATGAGAAGATCTTATGCGGTGAATAAGTAATAAGTAAGTATCGTCTTTTTTTTTTTAAATTAAAATATAAGATGTTGTTATCAAAGGTTTAGAGGTGTGGCCACTATCAAGAGTGAGAAGATGAGAGAGAAGGCACTATGTATGGCACCAAGTACTTTTTTTTCTTAGAAAATTGATCTTTACTAATAATGTGACGATATTGCCAAGGTGTGGGACCTATCACCTAGCATCTTGGCATATCAATTAACGTATGGGCTTAGCGCGTCGTCTGTAAATTGTACAACAATGCTTTTTATTTCACTAATACAGAACTCTCAAGTTCTCAATAATTGTCACATAAAAAAAATAGCAAATCATTTTTATACAAATAGATACATGAACGAAAACCATTTGTATAGCAACCCAAGAGAATATCATTTTCTATATTAATACACGAATGAAAACATTTGTATGATTGTGAAAAGTACTTGAATCCATGCGATAAGTAACTTCTTCACTTTCCAAACATAATTTCCTTCCTTAACTTGCTTTAAATTATTGAATACAGGTGTTCGCTAAGATCACGCAAATAATGTTTTCACATCACAGTAGTGGAAAGTTGTATCCCTCCATTACCAACCTGAGAAGGATAAGAAACCATTATTGGTTTTAGTCTTATCGATCTCGTTCTTCTTTCGTGACATTTCTCCCATCCTGATAGCAATCGAGTAATGCTAGTTTTGTGAGTCTACTACTCTTGTCTCATACGATATCGGTGATCTTTGCACTAGCTTCTACCTCTGCTTCCATATATATATATATATATATATATATATATATATATTACATTTACGCTAGGTATAATAAGACGGAAAAAATCACTCTAGCAATTAAAATTATTAAAAAATAATATTTTTACGATTCAAAATAATTCAACCGACTGCTTATAATTAAAGATACATGATCCTACTCATACACTCCTCACATGTTTTATCTGTCACATGTGTTTTTTGGGCAGGCTAACAGTGTATGTCTGTCTCATGTTCCTTCCTGTCATTCACCAAATAGGCCACATCAATCACTGCAGTTCTACTCGTGACATTTTTTTTATCTGTTAAATTGATCATAAAGCCTTAATTAAAGAAATCTAACCTTTCTTAGAATTGCGTGTACGTCTCTGCTTGCTGGTTTGTATGTCCGTCTTTGCTTTCCTCGCTTTGAATACAATGAATTTCTCGTCGAACCTTTCTTAATTAGAATTATGAAATATGTTGCTGCACCTTTTGAAAAATTAAGTTTGCTTTCCAAACATTCAAATGTATATGTACCTCAATTTACTTATGTTTGATCCCATCAATTTTTATTTTTTTTACTTTGCTACACAAGAAATTATAAAATAATCCTAAGACACCATATTCCTTATTGATAAAACCTCTTTCATTTTCCTTTACAAAGGTAGTTGTATATTTGATAACGTCACACCATCAACAATGACTCACTTAGTTTGCTCAAATAGTTAATGAACAAGTTACATGACAACGTCACATCATCAACAATAACTCACTTACTTAACTTGATCAAATATTCAACGAGAAAATTAGGTGACACATACCACATCATCAAAGTGAAGACTTAAAAAACCTAAGTTTGAGAGCAAAATTCAGGAATAACTGAGATTCCACGAGGTACTTGGATTCCAACCAACTTGTACAAAATCTAAGTCTTAATCAAACCTCTTTTGGTAGCTTTCACAGTTCACAGTACTTTTACTAAACAAGTATAACTGATCATGATTGCCTAACAAAATCAATTTATTCTTCTAATCAAGGAAATACCAGACAATTTCATCAATGATTCCGACTTTCATTATTTGTATCCCGTTGGTCCTACACGTACAAAACATCGATCATTGCCCATTACAAATGCTACCGTTGTTGCATATATGATTCGTACCTTCAAACTATTCTAACCTTGTTGCAACGGTTGCTAAACTTCTGTTCCATTTGTTACAGCATCTGTATCCTTAATTCGTTTCTGTATCCTTTTTGGTTACTACTTCACCATATTTCAATGCATCATAATTTAGGAAGTATATATACGAAATATTGTATAAGCATCCAAAATAACATCAGACATGTATAAACACTGTTATTTTAAAATGACTTCAGTGCCTTGCAAGTCCTGATCAGTCAGTAGCAAAGAGATCAATCTCAAATTTTCTGAAGCAATGCTGCACATCATGAAAATATTTCATGAATTTTTATCTTGAATGATGTGGCAATTAAATAGTGAGTTAATATTGTTGGGATTTCTCCCATACACGGAATGTCAATGGTATTATCACTTGCCACATCATTCATTAAGACAATTCATGATAAAATTTCATGACATTTAGCATTTCCCAATTTCCAGTCAGTCACCAAATTTTAGAACTTCATTACTACAATAATATTTGAGCCATGCATTAATAATATTTATGACAATACTTACCTACTCACTGGTGTGTAGGTGAGCCCTACTGACCACTGAAAAATCAACACATCAGTTTTAATTACAAAATTAAATTTAAAATACAATAAATAAGTATAATAAATGAGGTTTAAAATGCAATAAATAAGTATAATAAATGAGATTGACCTCATTTATTATACTTATTTATTACACTTTAAAACTGACGTGTTTAATTTTTATTAGACACATCAGTGGTCAGGAGGGTTCATCTACACAATGGTGAGTAGGTAAGTATTATCTATGGACAATACTTACCTACTCACCGGTGTGTAGGTGAACCCTCCTAACCGCTGATGTATTCCAATAAAAAATCAACACATCAGCTTTAATTACAAAATTAAATTTAAAATGCAATAAATAAATATAATAAATGAGGTTTAAAATGCAATAAATAAGTATAATAAATGAGATTGACCTCATTTATTATACTTATTTATTACACTTTAAAATTGACGTATTCAATTTTTATTGAAACACATCAGTGATCAGAGAATTCACCTATTCACTAGTGAGTAGATAAGTATTATTCACAAAACATCTACAAACTTCCTAATAATATCAACACATTAAGCAATTTACAGCTAGGTGCGAAAGTTTTTACCATCCACTTACCAACGGTAGCAGTATGCCAGGTATTCATCCCAGGTTGGCCCACATTCAGTGATCCCGTAATGACAGTTTTACCCATGCCCTCCCCCCAAAGCACCACATTCCTTTTTTCCAATGGGACCCGAACCGTCTCCTCATACACCCCTTCCTTGATCCGGATCACAAACCTCCGCACCCTCTTGTTGTTCGGTGCAGCGTTCACCGCCTCCTGCACCGTCCGGTAGTTACACCCGCTTTTGCACACCATCACGTCCACCTTCAAACCCGATGGGAACCCGCCCTTATACCCCAACCCAGAACCCGGTCCACCCACAACCTCCCAATCCCCGACCCGCTCCGTCATGGGCGGTTTCCAGATCTGGGTGTCACTCCCAAACCTATCATATGACACCATCATGCTCAAGGCGTCACTTGCCAACCCAACCAACGACTCAAAGAACGCCATTGTTTGACCATCGTTCACGTTCTTCCATGCAGACCAACAACCATGGTGGTACGACACAACCGCGCTCATCCAAGCCCGACCGTCCTTGATCCATCCACGTGGAAAAGCCTCAGCAGTCCGTGAGAGACGATACTCAGAGAGATGGAGGATCTCCAGACAGTTCTTCGCTGCCACTGAGAGGTTGAGATTGCCGGCGGACGCGTCCACCATGTGCTGGAGCATGGACTGGGCAGCTTTGACTCTTTCGGATGTGACCCGCACGGCTAATTCGATTATTTGGGTCGGGTTCGGGTTTGGAGGGACGTTGTTGGAGTTGACCAATGAGGCCTCGCATTTTTCTGGGTTTCGTGTGGCCTTGCATGCGAGGTTAATCGCATGTTTGGTTGATAAAACAGAGGGCTTGGGAATGGAGGGTTTTGAGGTGGGCTTGTGAAAGGATGGTTTTGATCTGGGTCTGTTGTGGTGTGGTAGGGATGGACCGCTGGGCTGGTTGGGGCGGGCTGCGGAGGAGAGAGAGAAAAATAGGAAGAGAGAGAGTATAGAGAGAGAGGTAACAGACGCCATTGACACGAAGAGCAATTTCTGTGTAGAAGAGGGGTCTGGGCCTTCTGTGACGGACAGACAATGGAGGTCTTCCTATGCAGTGTGTGTATTATATATAGTGTGTGTCATATATATTTAATTAGATATGTCGGTGTAGATTCATGCATTATGGAGTGTAGTACTCTGGTCACATGACTGTCTGCGTCAAATAGTTATTGGAAGCAGTCAATAGAGATCTGGCACGAGTCTTTTTTTTTTAATGGAAAATTGTTTTGATGCGTCGGCAAACCCAGCAAGAGGCTCAAACTCTCAGAGCCAAGGGTGCTATCGGCGCTCCACAACTTTGCTTCGGTGCTCCGTATATCTCCTATTTTTAGTGAAAGTAAAATACAGAAGTGTGGCACAGTACACCTGTTTATTGGCCGTGTAAATCTCCTATTTTTAGTGAAAGTAAAATACAGAAGTGTGGCACAGTACACCTGTTTATTGGCCGTGTAAATCTCCTCCTTTCCTTATTGGGCTCGGGAGTAACAGGAATGGTTTTTAACTGTCTTGCGCAGAAGAACCTGAATGATCTATAGCTGTTAATTTTTAACTTATTTACCAGAATAATATTAGAATTATAAGTGCCCGTAAGCGTTTTTTTGTTTTCTGTTGTGTAAAAACGAGAAACAAAAACAAAAATATCTTCGGTAATATGTTGTTGTTAGCTCAAAAACCTTTTTTGGAACTCTTGATTTCAAATAAAATTCATGTCACATATATTAAATAGTAATAAAAAAATTTTAATATATAATATATTATATAATAGTTTAAATGATTTTTTGAGACAAAAATATTTATAATTTATTATATATTTTTATTTATTTTATATAATATTAATATTTATTATGCAATAGATATTTCATAATATTATATACCATATTTCTATTATATTATATGTAAATATCATATTATGATTAATTTATAATATTTTAATATATTATATGTTATTATATATAAGACATTATCTATTTTTTTGTTTTAATATATTATATTATAATGAGTAAAATACAAAAAAACACCCCTATACTTTACAGATTACAAAAAAAAAAACCCTGAATTAAAAATAAATTAAAAGACCCAAAGTTTATAAAACGGGCAACAAATGCAATCAGAAATGAAAACTTACATTGATGAAAATTGTCAATTTTTTTCTTTTTATTTTATAGACAATGAATTTTATTGCATCAATAATAAACATATGAACCAGCAATAAATGTAGCTTTCAGAGTTAACTTTAATTTTTTAAACTTCACTAAACGTATTTAAGATATGATTTTTGATTAATCTTTTGATATATTTAATTTATAATTAAATTAATATTTTACAAAAATATATATATAAAAAATAAAAATGCTATTGTTGGAAAATCAAGCAATAAACATATATAAGTTCAATAATTAGATGTAATAGTTTAGGATTATAACATATATAGTATAGATTCATTTATTTGTATTTAAAAATAATAAAAAAACATGTAATTTACTGTTAATTTATTATAAAGTAGAAGAGAAATTTGGTAGAAGACATTTTTGAATATAAATGTAATTCTTTGTCAACAGTCATCTAGTTTAGAGAATATTGGTAATTTATTTTTTAATTTATAAAAGTGTTAAAATGTATATAAAATATAAAAAATGTATACAATTTTACCCAAATATTAGGGGCGAATGGTATCTTTGGAATTTTTATTTTTTCATTGATGGAGAGGGGAGTCTTTTGCACAAAATATGATAGTTAAATGATTATTTGCACACAAAAAAAGTTGAGGGTTTTTTTTAAACTTTGGGTAAAAGTATTGGGTTTTTTTTTTTTTTTTTCATTTTACCCCATTATAATTATTTTATACTATTATTACATATAAGATATTATTTAATATTTTTATTTATTATTATAAATATATTATCCATCACATACTAATATTATACATAATGCATATACATGGAATTTGTGATTTAATCACAAATGATCAATTGTGGAACAAATTTCATAGATGGTGATCCATAGTGTTATGTGGTTGTTATGAATTTTTATTTTTAGAATACTGTTATGACTTTAAATTAGATGATGTATTTTATGTTCATGTATTTGGTATTATTACGATTTGTGACTTTCAATTAGATGTTGTATTTTATTATCATCTATGGGCTATTGTTTGGATTTGTGAAATAATTAAATTGCATACATTATCTATATTTTAAGGCTTTCTAATACCAATAGATGAATTAAAGATAAAATAGGAAAATTTTAAAAATTTGAGACTACAAAAAAAGAAAAATAATTTGTTGCTAAACACTACCATTTGTTTTCTGCTTTCAAAATTGTGACCACAACAAGTGTTAATAAACGTCATTTCTACTTTTTATTTTCACTCAAAAAAATAAAATTAGGGGATGTTTGGTAACACTATCAGATTTCATTTGAAATCTGAAAATCTGTTATACTGTCATTTCTGTCAAAAACAGAATACGCTTGGTAATATTATATGCTGTTAAAATTTTGAAAGTATAAATCTGAAAATATGTTTGGTAATCCAAAATTAATTTTCAAAAAAAAAAATAGTTATATTTTTGTCTAAAAATTGTGTTTGAGTAAAACAACACAAATGTGATATTACATATTTTATGTATATTCTTTCCTCCGAAATTATATTTGTTAGGGCTTTATTTTAGTTTATTTTAATTAAAAATTTATTTTTAAGCATTTGCATGTTTTTGGTAATTGTCATAAATTCTAACTATTTACATGATTTTGGTAATTGTCATATATTATTATATATACTTTTCTGATTTCCTTTTATATTTTTATATTATATATAATTGCATTTATATATAACTCTTATTTTATTATATTTTCTTCTTATATATATTTTTGTATATATATATATATATATATATATATATATATATATTATATTTATTTATTTATTGTTATTATTATATATATTTTATTTATTATGTTTTATAAAAAAAAATTATTCTTATTGACTTATAATTTTGAATTTATTATAGTGTATTTTTATATTATATATAATTGTATTTATATATAACTCTTATTTTATTGTATTTTCTTCTTATATATATCTTTATGTATATTATATATTTATTTATCATTATTATATTTATATATCTTTATATTTATATATATATATTTTATTGTATTTTATGAAAATATTTTTATTATTGTATTTTATTTGTGATATTTATATTTTTTGAGTAACCAATTTTTTATTTATTGTATTTTCTAATTTTTTTATTCTTGTTTTTTATAAAATTTTAATTTATTGTATTATATTACTTTTTTGAGCAAGAATTTTTTTTATTTATTGTATTTTATAAAAAAATCAGAAATGAAAACTTGAACTTAAAAATGAAACATAAAATTAGAAACTTTCAAATTATACCTAATAATTATCAAAATTTTGACATCACTTTCATGTTTTCAAAAAATAAAACTGTGTTACCAAATACAATTTCTGATGTGACTTTTAAAAAAATGAAAATAAAAGTTAAAATATGAAATCAGAAGTGTTACCAAACATGGTCTTATATTTCTGCTCTCTTGAGACTGAAAAATAGAAAATAAAAATGTTCCTAAACGCACCCTAAGTTAATTACCCTGCGTAACTATTTATTGTGAGGGTTTTTTTTTTTTTTTCCCCGTGAATGTCCATTGAACAACTTGAGCAAAGCACTACCTAGACAGGAGCTTCACTCTCTTTTGAAGTTGTTTTCTTATTTTCTTAATTTTTTGAATGTTGAAATAAAATACGGATATAAAATACGGATACGACGATAGGACAAATCTCAAAAAAAAGATACGAGTACGGCAGTATACAGCAATATAAAAGTAATAAATTATGTTTTATATATATAAAAAATAAAATTATTAACATTTTTTATAAAATATATTGATTAACAAACAAAATAAGAGTTAAGAATCATATTGAATAATCTGCATAGATAAATTTTATATTAAATCTCAACACTTCTTTCTTAAATAAATTTAAACTTTTCTTAACAATTATACTATGATATTATTGTACATTTTAATGTTCAAAACTTGTTAGAAATGTGTTGTGAGGTATTTGAAAAGTATCGGATAAATAGTCAAAGTATCTAAAAAGTATCAGATATGTGTTAAAAATAAAAATATATATTTTAAAATTATAGATACGTTTAGGAAGTATCGAATACGTATCCGATAAGTATCGGTATCCGATAAGTATCCGATACGGGTACATTACTCTTGTAGAAGGATCCGTGCTTCCTAGCTGAGCATATATTATACAACACATTTAATTCAAGAATGCTAACACCTTTAACAAATTACATTGAGATACAACATAAGATGCAACTTTACTTCTAGAATATAACTATATTTTTAATTTAATAGTGCTGCCTCTTCTATGCAAGTGCACAAGTATTAAAATATATATATATGTGTGTTTTTCCTGTTAGAAATATGGTTCATAGGATACAATTCAATTAAATATATACAATCTTTTATATTTCTAACAATTCCTAATCCTTATTTTCTATTATCTAATTATTTATTTATTTATTTTGCTTCCCATGAACGTCATGAAGAATATTTACCTAGCTAGGAGTCAACGAACTTTAGTTTTTAAAATTAACATGGAATGAAGTTATTATAAATATTTTTTAATATATATATATATATATATATATAATAGGTGAGATAACTTGAAATAGAAAAAAATAAAAACAAATTATTTAACTGACTCCATGCATATGATGTTTTGATAAAGATGACTGACGATGATCTTTCAAACATGTCTCTAAAGAATCTTATTTTTCTGTTTTCATATTTCATTCATTTTGTTATTTATCTATTTTTCAATTTGAGTCTAAACGTAACCACTCAGTTCAATGACAATTTCAAATGTTAGAATAAAATATAGTATTGATTTCTAATGTAATTTTTCTGGTTAGTTTGGTATCAAGATTTGTAGAATGATTTTCAAAAAACAAATATAATTCCATTTGCGGATAATGCACTTTATATTTCCGTCTTTGAATCTAACAAAAACATCAGTCATAATCTTACAAATTTTAAATTAGAAAAAATAAGTAAATAAATAAAAATAAAAACCTCTCAACTTTTAAGATTTTGTAGATTATTCTCCTAAAACATTTTGTAGATTATTCGGTACAAAACCCTCTTATACTATAGGGTAAAGTGCGAAAAACTCCATGATATATATTTTGTGCAAAATAACATTTATTTTTTAAAAGGAGTGTTAGTACAAAATATTGCTCATCTAGTCTTACTAAGCCAATCTAATTCGCACACCCAATCTCTCTTTTACATGAATTGAAAAAAGTATTTTTTTCCTACATAAAATTGTTTTTCCTTTCTTATTAATCTCTTCATTTATTTATACTAAGTTGAAATTTGAAACATTCTCAGATTCAAATTTTTTTATTTACAACTTTCTTTTCTCTCAGATTTTTACTAGGATTTGAATTCCTGTTTTGCGGGACGAGTCATCCCTTTATATGGGCCACCTGTGCCTATTCCAAGTAAATGATCCACTCTTGATATATTGGGCCAATTTGAAGGCCGGGTTCGTTTTTCCATCGTTAATGGGCTGGAGGCCTATTCCAAGTAATGTGATCCACTCTTAATATATTGGGCCAATTTGAAGGCCGGGTTCGTTTTTCCATCGTTAATGGGCTGGAGGATTTTTGCCCTGCAATGAGTTATGTCAGTCCATATTTTTGTAAAAAGGTAGATATATCCTTGACCACTTTTTGATATAAAGTACTAATTTTATTTCGTTTTGCTCTTTCAACATATTATTCTTGACTAAGTTTAATAGCCCCACTATAATTATACTAGATATAAAGTAGAAAAAGAATAATATATATGGTAAGACTTTCAAATGATCTACAAATAAATCAAATACAAAATTATTAACAATTCATGGGTTCAATAATATCTGACTTACCAATTAGACTACCGCAATGCAAAACTTTGATAATATATATATATATATATATCATTCTGCTTGTGGGTTTACATGTATATCACCGAGATTACCATTATTGAACAATAGATAGTTACCTAAAAATAGAAACTTTACATTGTCTGTTGCCAGTAACATAAACAACTAATGTCGATTTTTGTTACTTTGTCTCAAATGATCATTTCACATGAATTTATTTTTTCAATATTAGTTTATTATACTAATATAAAGTTGTTTTAGTCTTTTAAAATGCATAGGTCAATATTTACACTTTTTTTAACTTGTTAGTGTTTTTTAATACACAGAAGTGTATACGTATCGTGTGTATATGACAGAATTTTTTTCACTTTACCATTCTAAAATGCTTGCCAAAGTCAGATGTGATTGGCATTACTCTAATTTTTTCATGTATTTCATTAGGGTTGGGATTTGGGTGGGTTGGACGGGCCAAGGTGTTATCCCACATTAAACCCAATGTTTTAACACTTCATCTAACACCAAGCTCAAGTTCTGATAAATCCGTCGTATCTCAACTCACGTCATATCCTACAGATTTTACTATTTTTTTGAGTTTCTTGAGTCATTCCAAATTTTAATACTTTACTAATAAATAAACATTACAAAAAAATGAAATATTGAAGTATAACTATATATATTTGACATGAAAAAAAATCACTCATATCAGATAATAAAAAATCAACCAAACTGTGAATATGATCTTATGACAAAAATATAAAAATTTTGTGACTTTAAAAATTCAGAATTCGGAAAGAAATCAAAAATTGTATTATATATGATTTTGTTTCCTTAATTAAAATTCAATTGTTATAATTTTTTTTACTTTGAATTTTTAAAGCAAGCACGTCAAAAGGTGAATATCCATTATATTAATCTAATTTAACTTTGTTTTATCTATTCAACATATAACTTTGAATATATAATAATTATATACTTTTTTTATATTTCGAGTTGCTTTAATTGAAAAAAATTTACCCAAATTTAGTCCAGAATAAATTTAAATTTTAAATTTTAAACTCAATCCCAATCCCAATCCCAACTTCATATTTCAAATATCTTGTTTATGCCCATAAAATTTTTGAACGAGTCTCAAGTTGCTCGAATCTGTCCCACCCAAGTCCCACCACCCCTATATTCCATAATGCACTCTTTTTTTCACTATAATTTCCATGCATGAAAACGTATAGCCATTTGTTTTTTATTTTACCGATTTCGAAACATAAAATGGTCAAACAGATCTTTAGTTGACTCTAGTCACTCTAGAAACTTTTTATCCTTGCACTCTAGAATTACTAGCATGGCAAGGATATGGAGGTAATTTTGTCTTTCAACAAACGTTCTTGCAACTTGTTTTTGTTTGGTTTGACATAAATGTTTTACATTAGAACAATATTTTTATATAAAATAAAAATACTTTTTTTATTAATTATTATCTGGTGTTTGAATGAAGCGTTGAAATAAGTTACTAAATCTAAATAACAAATCTATATCTATAGCTATACAAAGGGTTTTTTTCAGTTTCAGTACACTATGTTTTTATTTTTAAATTAAAAAAATGAAGTTATAACTTATACAAATTTTTTTTTTTAATGTCACTATATTATTTATTTATTTTTAAATAGAAAATAGAGTTATAATATAAACTAAATCATAAAATCTCTAAAATTATAAACACAAACACGGCTCTCATCGACAGATAATTCTTCCTCTTCGCTCTCATCAACAAATATTCCAATTCGATTTCCTCTGGACTCACATCAACTCTCATGTGAATTATTTTTTTTTTCTTTTCTTTATTATTTGTTTTCTTTAACTTTTTCCCCAAGTAAAATTTTTTATTGTACATTTGTTCATGTGATTAGATGCTCTATACTATTTATTATCCATAGATTTCTGTCTTTTCTTACTATTTAATTATTGCAAATTGTAAATAAGGATAAAAATACAGGAGGACAAAGGAGCACAAGGGATATGGGAAGAGGAGAAGGAAGCCAAAGGAACGATGCTCAGCTCACCAGAGGAAGTTCACAAAAACGCCCTACGCGGGGCCACCCCTCCCACGTATGGGTTAAGCCCGCGGAGGACTGGCACCCGCGTGGTTAACCCATGCGCGGGCAGCCTCTCCCCGCGTAGGGATGACCCTTCCCCGCGTAGGGACGGTCCTTCCCCGCGGAAGGAATGTTACTTAAAAAGAATGTTCAATCCCCATGGGGGGGTTAGCAAAGCATAAAAAAGCACAGGGAGTGAGAAGATTGGGGGCAATCCTCTCTGACGGGTATGTTATGTTTGATAATTAGATTGTGTTTTCTGGGACCAACTCTGAAAGGAGTATGATTCTATAAAACACTTCTAAATTAACAATCATGGCATATTCTCAAGGGTTACAAGGAATCATGGACGAATGGGCCATTGTGTGGCTTAACCAGCTCACAATCCCGAGTGGTTATCCTTGTAGCAGGGGCTATGTAGAAGACTATTAATTCCTCTCTTCAATATAGAAAGTAACTTGTCGCGACGTTACTTCCAGCATTGAAAAGTGGGAATTAGTATGAGGCTACGGTGTCCCACAGACCATTTTAGGCACAGGTACAGGCTGTGATATGGTTTGGGCGATCATGGTGTCATAATGAAACATATGGCGTCATGGTCCCAGGCGAGAAGGTGGGTTAAGTGTGGTATGGAGGATTGAGAGGAAGGCTCGTTGGGCCATGGGCATCTAAAGTTGTGCTAGGGTGACTCTACTCGGGCACCATCACAACGTTTCTTGTGGGTATAACCAAGCCCGCGAGGGGTATAGACTCATGGTTACAACCGGGAGTGGTGAAGGAAGGGATACGCGGCCAAGTGCCACGTAGGATGACAGCTGTCATAAGCCCCATGCCTGAGGTCTATAAATACCCCATGGCGTGGTGACATGTGGATCATTCTGGTGCCCCTTCCCTCTCCGAATCACTCTTGCTTTCTCTCTCTCCCACCTAGTATCCAGCTTACATTCCTATTATTATTTTTCGGTTACTTCATCAGCTTGATCCTTCTCAACTCTTATATTCCAGTCCTGTGATAGTCATTCCTCATAGCAGAACTCATTCTACCTATTTACAATTGGCGGCTTCACTGGGGAAGATTGCATTTCACATGGCTGGTCAGCAGAATGTTAAGCGGAAAGGGAAACAAGCTGCACCAACTTCTCAGAGAGCGGATCAAAATCCAGATCCAGGCAATCCTGTCAATTCAGGAGTTCCTCGACAAAGGCGTAAAGTACAAAGAAGGCAGAATCCACCAATAACTGTGACTCCTCCACAGTTTCAGGATAATATCCCCCCAATGATGCTCCAGGTACTAGCAAACATCCAAGAAACTCAAGTGCAGATCTTACAGTTTTTGCGAACTCAGCAGTCTAGTCCCAAAGCAGAGCGATCACCTATTCCCGATCGAGGACAATCACCTCAGCTAACAGCTCCTGATGTAATAGAAAATCCTGGTAGAAAGGAATCTGACAATGATATCCAGCACAATGATAATGCCTCATTTGTGACCATTGAGCAATTACAAGCAATTCTTAATTCCAAAAAGAACACAACTGTTGATATTGAGGTCCCACCACCTTATGATCCCGCCATTTTATTAAAGCCATATCCGGAGGGATATTTCTCTCCAAAATTCAGGCAGTTTGATGGTAGGGAAGGAGATGCAAGGGAGTATATCGCGCGTTTTGTGGACGCGTTAGGTGCCTACAGAAATGATGAACAACTTAAGCTCAGAGAATTCTCAAAATCTCTCACAGGAAGAGCTTACACTTGGTACATAAATCTAGTGCCAGGAAAAGTGTTAACTTGGGCAGAAATGCTGGCTAAATTCTATGAAAAATTCTTCACCACAGAGGAGCGAGTCACAATGCTATCGTTAACTCGGCACAAGCAAAAGTTGGGCGAAGAGGTAGTCACATATGTCAAACGTTTCCGTGAAATGTCGTTGGAATGTTTCGAACCGACCTCAGAAGAGCAATTGATAAAAATATATGTGGATGGTATGTTGAGAGAATATCGGGTACATTTAGTTAATCATGAGATAAAGACCTTCTCTGCTCTAATGAATAGTGCTAGGCGCCTGGGAGAAATTATTCCGCCACCGGCGAAGGGAAATGTCTTCCCGCGAAGGGCCACTGTGGCAGCAACTCCGAGTCAGATAAGCAGCAATACAGGGAGAATCCGACGACCAGAACCTGCACCTTTGCCATTTGGTATTAAAGAGGCAATATCATTATTAACTCAGTGGATCAAGGATGGTGTTGTCACCTTACCCGCGGTAGAAAGACTTCCTAGCAGAGAAGAAAAGGCAAAGTCGAACTACTGCCCCTTCCACCGATCTGTGCGACATTGTCTAACTGATTGCTGGGCATTCAGGGGAATAGTACATAAAAAGATCGCTGAAAAGAGCATAGACATTGCTGGAAACAACGTTGTCAATAATCCATTCCCTCAGCATGCAGCAACCGTTGGTGTAACTGATCCAATGGATGAAGGAGAATACCAAGCTATGAATACAGATACAAATGCTCACATACATTGTTTCTTCAATGATCTTTCAATTCCGGAACAGATTAAGGAATTCTTAATAAATCAAACCGTGGCGGCTTTGGTTCACACTCGCAACGAATCATGCAAACAAGATGCGACCAAACAATGAGAGATTGTCTTTTCAATGGCAGATAAGCAGGTCCCTTTCCCTCACAATCGACCTCTGTATGTACCAGTTACAGTCAATGGTCGAGATTTGAAACGAGCTTTTCTTGATAGCGGGGCTTCAGTAAATATCATGCCATTGTCTACTTTAAAGGCAATACAATTCCCTGAAGTGAAGATTGTGCACCAACCTATAAGCGTTACAGCTTTCAACGGTGAACAACAAGCTACAATTGGATATGCAACAGTTGATCTAAAAGTGGGAAAAATCAGAGCACCTACCAAGTTCCATGTCATAAAAGGTGAACCATCTTATCAGTTGTTGTTAGCCAGACCCTGGATGCACGCGTACGGGGTCGTCCCATCCTCTTACCATCAAGTTATGAAGGCTAATTGGGGAAAGGGCACTATGACGCTCCGGGCTTCTAAAGACCCTTTTTGTTCTTCGGAGGCTCATTTTGCCGATGCAATTTTCTTTAATGAACATACGGATGAAATGGCCAATGATGAGGTTCAGGCCATTCCATTTCCCAAATGGGAGGATCTACAAGCAAGAGTATCTCCTAAAAGACCCGCCGAGAAGGAAGTAAACTGGACTAAAATAAAAATGGCAGATGGAAGGATTGTATACAAGTTATGACGGGGCGCGGGGACATGGCTCCCATCTGAAGCTCGTGTCCCCAATACTGCCGAGGTTCTCATATGTGAGGATGCCATAAGGCTTTCAGAGGAAGATGCAGCAAGTTTTCTGATAGAAGAAGAGCTGGAAGAAGTAGATATTGGAGATGGGGTCTCTCCGCTGCCCACATTGATCAACAAGAAACTTGATTCAAACTTAAAAATGGCCATTACACAATTGTTGAAAGAGTACCAAGATGTGTTTGCATGGGCATATGATCAGATGCCCGGACTTGATCCCAACTTAGTTGCTCACCAGCTTAACATAAATCCTTCCGCGGTGCCTGTCAAGCAGAAACAGAGGGCCTATCGTCCGGATTTGGAGATACGGATCAAAGAAGAAATCCAGAAGCTACTCAAAGCAGGGTTCATAAGACCCACTCAGCATCCTACATGGCTTGCTAACATTGTGCCTGTACAAAAGAAAAATGGTCAGATTCGGATATGTGTTGATTATCGAGATCTCAACAAGGCTTATCCAAAAGATGAATTTTCGCTTCCAAATATTGACACAATGGTGGATGCCACGGCAGGTCACGAGTTATTTTCATTAATGGATGGATTCAGTGGATATAATCAAATAAAGATGGCCCCCGAAGATGCAGAGAAGACAGCTTTCCGAACACCAATTGGAAATTTTGATTACACAGTCATGCCCTTCGGGCTAAAGAATGCAGGCGTTACTTACCAACGGGCTATGACAGCAATTTTTCATGACATGATCCACCAAGAAGTAGAAGATTATGTGGATGATCTAATGGTGAAATCAAAGAAACGCATAGAGCACATACGAGATTTAGAGAAGGTTCTCCGTAGATGCCGTGAATATAATCTAAAGATGAATCCGATGAAGTGTGCCTTCGGTGTCCAGCAAGAAAATTTTCTGGGATGTATAGTCCATAGACAGGGTATTGATTTAGATCCCAGCAAGGCTAAAGCAATAATCAAAATGGATCCGTCGCGGAGAAGAAAATTATTACGGGGTTTCATGGGGAAGGTATCATACTTAAGGCGTTTTATCCCAGCACTGGCAGAAGTTACTCACCCTTTAATCCCGTTAATGAAGGATAAAATTTCTTATGTATGGAATGCCGAACATCAGGCTGCATTTGAGAAGGTAAAGAGAATCCTGACATCACCATAGACAATGACGGCTCCGACACCTGGGAATGGATTGATCATGTACTTAACTTCTACTGAGAAATCTATCGGTGCTTTGCTGGCCCAGGAGCATGAGCAAATGGAAAAACCTGTGTACTATATTAGTAGAGTACTCCGAGGAGCAGAGGTGCGTTATACACCGATAGAAAGACACTGTTTATCTCTGGTCTTCGCAGCACAGAAATTCAAGCATTATCTGTTGGCGCATCCAGTTGAACTGATCACAAAGAGCGACCTCGTTAGGTATTTGTTATCAAAACCACTGTTGTCAGGAAAATTGGCTCGCTGGTTGCTCGCCCTATCCGAGTATCAGATTATATGCTCAAATCCCAAGGCAGTAAAAAGTCAAGCTCTCGCTGATTTATTGGCTATGTTCCTGCGGGGGGAGTCAGAACCGGATAGCATCTTTGATGTTGCAATTTGTGATGAAGTTTTATCAGAAGAAACAGATCTCTGGAAATTGGAATTTGACGGATCCTCCGCAGAAAGAGGAAATGGCGCTGGCTTCATAATGACTAATGAGAGGACAAAAGAGGAAATTGCCATGTCATACAGACTAGACTTCCCTTGTACTAATAACATGGCCGAATATGAGGCATTGATACTAGGTCTATCCGCAAGCTTGGCAGCAGGAATACAGAAAATGGTGGTCTACGGTGACTCTAACTTGATAATCAAGCAAATCAGAGGAGAATACTCGGTAAAGGAGACTCGTCTTGCCACCTATCGGGATATTGTGCAAGAAATGATGAAGAACTTTCAATACATAAAATTCGAGCACAAACCCCGAGCAAGTAACAGGCGATCTGATGCATTGGCTACTTTGGGGTCTCAATTGGAATTAAGAGAGAATATGACAATGGTCAATCTTCTTTGTCGAACTCAACCAGCGACAATATTTTATGATCACCCAGAAGAGGAAGAAAGTGATTGGAGGAAGACAGTTATAGAAAAACTCAAACAATTGGGTGGGGTTAAAGATATGGCATTAGAAAAACAGTACCAACTGATTGCTAATAGACTCTATCATCGCGGGCCAGACGGGGTATTGTCAAGATGTCTCAGGCCCAAAGAGGCTGAAAAAATACTGACAGAAGTACACAAGTCTTCTTGTGAATCAACAGATATTAGCCTATACCGAAGATTACAAAGACAAGGGTACTTCTGGCCGACAATGAAAGAAGAGGCGGTAAAAGTACAAGAGGCATGCTCAGGCTGTTGCTGTCTTACCGCACACACTAAAACAAATTTTACTGAGATCTCAGACTGGAGAGGCCAATATGTGGAATACTTGCGAAAACAAACTCTACCTAGAGACAAAAATGAGGCTTTCCGTCTACAAAGAAGAGCGAAGAGATTTTTTGAAGAAAATGGGGTATTATACCGGAAAGGGTTTAATGGTCGACCTTTGAGATGTTTGAAAGAAGAAGAAGCCCAGGAAGTCCTAAAACAAACGCATAGTATGGGACATCAAGGAGGACACAAACTCTTCCACCAATTGGTCGCGGCAGGGTATTATTGGCCTACCATGGAAAAAGATGCGTTGGATTATACGAAAAAGTGTCATATTTGCCAAGTCCACGGGTCTATGATAAATGCCCCCGCGGCGAGCTTGCATAGCCTGATAACTCCATGGCCGTTTCACACTTGGGCATTGGATATTGTTGGACCAATTACACCGGCATCACGGGGGCACATATGGCTTCTAGTAGCTACAGAATTATTCTCGAAATGGGTAGAGGCTATTCCATTAAAAAAAATTGTGGCAGTTAATGTGGCGAGATTCATAAAGGAAAATATTATATGCCGATTTGGAATACCAAAGGTATTACTGTCGGACAATGGCACACCGTTTGTTAACTCAACAATCAGAGAATTATTGGGCAATTACATGGTGTCCCATCACAGATCAACGCCTTACTATCCAAAGGGGAATGGGCAAGCAGAGGCCAGTAATAAAACACTCATTCGGATTTTAAGTCGTTTGGTGCACGAAAATCAAAAAGAATGGGTCGAACAGTTTCCAATTGCATTATGGGCATACAGAACTACACGAAAAAATTCCACAGGAGAAACACCCTACGCGTTGGTATATAGCGCAGAAGCAGTGCTCCCCGCGGAACTTCAAATTGAGGCAATAAGATTAGCAGGGAGAAGCGCAAATACTCAGAGACTAAGCCAATTAGAAGCCCTTGATGAAAGGAGGGAAAATGCCCAAAACCATCACAAGGCTTATTTGGCAAGTCAGTCGCGATATTATAACAAAAAGATACACCCACGAGAATTCAAGGTTAGAGAGTTGGTGCTCAAGGTGGTACCTGCAATCATGAGGGGGCAAGGGGTTCGGAAATTTCAACCAAAATGGGAGGGACCTTTTGAAGTAAAGGAAGCAAATGAAAGTGGTTATTACAAGCTTGAAGAATGGGGAACCAATTTTAAGACAGGGCCTATAAATGTCAAATGGATAAAGAAATATTTGATATAGAAATATTTGTGCCTTGTACTACAAAAGAGTTCGATAATAAATAAAAAGAAGTGCTGTAACAATATATTGGCAAAATACAGGTCAAAAACAGGAGTCATCAAAAGAAAAAATTACAGAAGGTCTTTGAATATTAGATCTGAGGGAACGACACCAGAGGAGGCCACTTTCTTCGAAATGATGTCCATGAGATCTGCTGCTTTCACTTTATTAGCAGCAATACGGTCCTCCAAGAATGATAAGTGCTGTCTGGTAATATCGGCTTCAGCTTTATCCTTTACAAGATCAGAAGTCAGGGAAGCTTGTTGATCATTCAGAACTTGTATTTCATGACTATGAATTGTATCCTGCAGTCGGGAATCCAGCCAAGGGAGTGATAAACCGACGGCTTGCCAATCATTGATACATCTCCGTAGACTTGGAACGGTCGCGGGATCAATACTAGACAACGGTTGACCGTCAAGAGAAATAAGGAAATCTGCTACAGCATCTAGGAAAAAATGCTGGTACATTGGATCCTGAAAAGCAAAATTAGCAAAAGTCTCGGGATAACGACGATGAAGTCTGTTGAGCATCCCCACATTGCGAAAACTACAAGAAAACGAGTGCCACTGTACGATGTCATCGGGCTTCAAATTATCGGGATTAAGGAATACCTCAAGATCCGAGCACAAACCCTCACTGAACACAGAATCGGAATCCATGGTAGAAGTCTGAGGGTCGCACCCTACAATAAACACAAGTGAGTCATTAGCAAAAGTAAACATGAAAGAAGTTAAAAGACGGCCTTTAGAATAGACTTACCAGCTATAGCAGCTTCATTAGTATTAGCCATGTTGAGCGCGGGAGAAGGACAAGAGATATTAGGAGGTTGACTGGCCTCACCCGCGAAGGGAGCACAATCAGAGACATCGGTATCCTTTAAGATTTGGAGGTCATCACCAGGACTCCCAAAAATATCTCTTGATAATTGGGCAGTATCCTTATTCGTTGCCTCCAATTCCCCAGCAAGATCAAAAATATTAGCCACAGATGCAGGCGGATCCCCAGCTCCAAGTTCAGTCATCATAAGATTCACTAATGGATCTTGACTGGAAGAAGGCTCAACCTCCTCCGTGGGCTCACTTTCTTGCGAGAACACTAAGTGGCCGGCATCATGCCGTATACGAGCAAGGTCGTCTTCGGTTAGATTTAAGGAAGAAGCCAAAACAATAGCGGGAGAGGAGGAGATCACAGGAATCAGGGATAAAGGTTGTTGACTGGATTGAGGAGGGGGAGGGTCTTGCAAAGCTGTGGGTTTATGAAAGGACAACAAGGCAGAAATAGGGATACGATCTTCCTCATCGACGGAGACAGTAGTCAATAATTTAGGAGGCAAAAGTGGAGAGGGGTCTATGGGCAAGTCAGGGGTAACAGAAGGGTGACCTTCCGCGGTAGAGCCCAAATCAGAGTCATTCCCCGCGGGGTCAGGTTGGGCAAATAATCCACCCGCGGAAGATCCTTCCGCGTGTATGGCTTGTTCAAAGGCTGTATCAAGCTTCCCGTGCCCTATCGGAAGGAAATGGGGAGGATCACTTCCAGAAATGGAAGTCTCCTTATAGGCAACAGGTTTCTGCGGAGATCCTGGACAAATAAAACAAAAGAAAGGATGTATATATATGAGGACATGAAAGGAAAAGTTATGAAGATCCAAAACAGGTAAAATCTTGCCATACGGATTTTCTTGTTTTCAGGTTCGTAGTCCGCTACAGAAGAAACATCTGCATCAGCAATTGGAACCCCTAGGGTTAATCGCTTTCCGCGGAAAGGTTCCTTTATGCACTGGCTCAAAGGACCACGCGATTCATGATCCTGGGGGCATTTAAGAGTAACATCATCCTTGAATACCTTAACAGTTTCTGGTATTACGGGAGGACTTTCAACGAAATCTTTGAATAAAGTATGCATGTGCTCTAAGTATCGGAGATAGCTGGACGAACAATGACCTCTCCTGTGGACTGAGGGTATTTCAACATATGAAGAGAAGCGTCGTTTCTGCAACTCACATTTTTTTCGATAAAAAAGTATGGAATCATCAAAGGTTTCGCCCCACAAAAAAGATAAGGTAGGAATGTTCTGATCAAAGCCAAATTGGCGAGCCACCTTCATGGGATAATAGCCCGTCCTCTTTAGTAGAAATTCACTCACCGCGGGTAGAGCCGCGCCAGTCACCATGGCGCAAAACATCATCTCTTGCAAACTAGGCTTTGTGTCTTCCAGCAGGATGGTGTCTTCGGAATAAAATTTGGGGGATTGAATACCATCGTACTGAATGGTATAAGGTCGAAACTCAAAAAATTCTTCGCAGTCTAAAGAATCACCAATATCCCCGACGTGACCTAGGCCATTCCATCTCATAGCATGACAATTGTCGATGATAAGACCATTACTATCAAAAGGCTCAAAAACATGAGGAATACCCGCGTACCACGGGTTTTGTTCAAAAAGAAATAACATGAGGAAGAGGCAGGATACAAAAGTGCTGATTTCATAACGGCCTTTTGAACGTTGATAATCTACTGTAATAGTATCCAAACGATTGTAAAGAGTACCGAGGAACATCGGGGCTAAAGGTAGGCTCTCACCTTTTGCTAATGTAGCCGCAAGAAGGAATGTATCTCTATCAGGGCCATCTTGAGGACGACCTTCGAAAATAAAATGGTCCAACCAGTATACAAGGAAGGCGGCGAGCTCATGAGCCTTGCCAAATTCGGGACCTTCCACAAATTGGCGGACACGCTGATTGTCACGGATCTCTTTGGTCTTTTTCTCATAATCCCTGAAGAAGTAACGATACCAAGCAGCGTATGAGAGTTTAGGGGACTTCATTTTGGGATGAGTCTTAAGTTTTTTGGAGCCTTTAAAAATAGAGTCCAATCGCATGGCCTCGTCTGCAAGGGTATTCAAGGCATCGCGAACGGCAAGAGCATCCGGTGAAGCAATGGGGTCGGTCACCTCTCCTGAACATAAAATAGGTAGCCTAAGAAGTACAGCTACATCCTCTAAAGTGGGAGTAAACTCACCCCAAACAGTAGCAAAAGTGTGATTGGTTGTGCTCCACCTTGAGATCACGGCAGTAAGTCCGTCAACATCTCTCTTCACAGATAATTCAGAAAAGAGCTTAACAGACTGAAGAATCTTTGCTTTCTGGAGGACGGCACAATAATCTGGAATCCCAAGGATATAATGTGACCATTCAGTCCATTCTACAGTCGCACCCATATGAGACTCGTACTCAGTAAAACTGAAAGGATAATCTCCTCTCTCCAAACGGAGTCAGGGAATGGATTCAGGGATAGTTGCAAAGGCCTCCATACTGTCGTCCAAGCCAATGGTCAGAATATCATCGGACACTTCCATATCAGGGATGAACTCTTCCATGGAACTCCAAAAATGATCGTGCTTTACTTCAAAAAAAGGTGCCTTACGCCATTCAGAAGAAAGAGGAACAGGGGGAACGGTCCCGTTGGCCATGGTCATTTGTTTCTTTTTTGTCATAATGGGATGAGTCAAGTGTCAGAAGTAAAGGAGGGACAAAGAGAGCAGAGAAAACAAAGTAAATGATAGAGGGCAGATAAAGGAAGGTGTAAACAGTGGGTTATATAAATACTGGGCGCGGGAACCGAAGAGACGCAAACAGTTACAAAGGAACCGAAGAGACAGTGAGGCCAGTCGCAAATGGAACCTTACCCGCGTAGGGATTGTTAGCTCTAATGCACACGGGTGAAGTAAGAAAGGACTTTATAATTCAGAAAGGAAGTATTACAGCTATGAAAACTACATGAGGCATTTACTTGAACAGGTGGAGGGCATGATGGGTAAAAGGAGATCGTAATGATAGAAAAAAGCGAAAAACACAAAAAGAGAGAAGAGAAGGGAATAAGGAAACAAAACAGGGCAACCCCACAAGGAATCAAAGAAATTAAACGAACAGATGACACTGGGTAACTCACCCGCGGCTATGAACACAAACCAAAGACAAAACGAAGACAAACACAAAACACTATGTATCCCTTCCGCGAAGGGACTGCAGACTCTGGAATAAGTACTTAAAGGGATGAAAAGCTTATGGATATAAAGGGGTCATTTTGGTTACAGATAAAACTAGTTGTGATTAGTACTCTACCCGCGCAAGCATTATGGGCTCTGAAAATAAGAGTTTTCAGGAGGAAAGAACTTTGTGGTACAAAAAAAGGATAATACGATTATAATGGGAAGAAAAGATGGTGCAAACAATACTTCATGAAGAAGCATTGTTTACAAGGGGGCAAATGTAAATAAGGATAAAAATACAAGAGGACAAAGGAGCACAAGAGATATGGGAAGAGGAGAAGGAAGCCAAATGAACGATGCTCAGCTCACCAGAGGAAGTTCACAAAAATGCCCTATGCAGGGCCACCCTTCCCGCGTATGGGTTAAGCCTGCGGAGGACTGGCACCCGCGTGGTTAACCCATGCGCGGGCAGCCTCTCCCCACGTAGGGATGACCCTTCCCCGCGTGGGGACGGTCCTTCCTCGCGAAAGGAATGTTACTTAAAAAGAATGTTCAATCCCCATGGGGGGGTTAGCAAAGCATAAAAGAGCACAGGGAGTGAGAAGATTGGGGGCAATCCTCTCTGACGGGTATGTTATGTTTGATAATTAGATTGTGTTTTCTGGGACCAACTCTGAAAGGAGTATGATTCTATAAAACACTTCTAAATTAACGATCATGGCATATTCTCAAGGGTTACAAGGAATCATGGACGAATGGGCCATTGTGTGGCTTAACCAGCTCACAATCCCGAGTGGTTATCCTTGTAGCAGGGGTTATATAGAAGACTATTAATTCCTCTCTTCAATATGGAAAGTAACTTGTCGCGACGTTACTTCCAGCATTGAAAAGTGGGAATTAGTATGAGGCTACGGTGTCCCACAGACCATTTTAGGCACAGGTACAGGCTGTGATATGGTTTGGGCGATCATGGTGTCATAATGAAACATATGGCGTCATGGTCCCAGGCGGGAAGGTGGGTTGAGTGTGGTATGGAGGATTGAGAGGAAGGCTCGTTAGGCCATGGGCATCTAAAGTTGTGCTAGGGTGACTCTACTCGGGCACCATCACAACGTTTCTCATGGGTATAACCAAGCCCGCGAGGGGTATAGACTCATGGTTACAACCGGGAGTGGTGAAGGAAGGGATACGCGGCCAAGTGCCACGTAGGATGACAGTTGTCATAAGCCCCATGCCTGAGGTCTATAAATACCCTATGGCGTGGTGACATGTGGATCATTCTGGTGCCCCCTCCCTCTCCGAATCACTCTTGCTTTCTCTCTCTCCCACCTAGCATCCAGCTTACATTCTTATTATTATTTTTCGGTTACTTCATCAGCTTTATCCTTCTCAACTCTTACATTCCAGTCCTGTAATAGTCATTCCTCATAGCAGAACTTATTCTACCTATTTACACAAATATTTTCTTTTTCTCCTTTTTTTTATTATTTGTTTTCTTTAATTTTTCCCCAAGTAAGCTTTTTATTGTATATTTATTCATATGATTAGATGTATAAACAAAGAGAAAAAAATAATTTGAAAGAAAAAAAGATTGAGAGAGATGCAATCCAATTAATTTCTCAAAGTAAGTCGATTACCTGATTCCACTTTGATAAGAGTCCAAAGAAGATATGTGAGATGCTGGATGAACAATAAATCATGTAGGTAGAAAGTAACCAAAATTTAATATTTTAGTATTATTAGAATTATTATAAAACTAAATGATGAAAATTTAATATAATTTTTTTCAAAAATTCAAGTTGATTGTATAAATATATAAGTAACTATGTAATCATTTTTTTCTCACTCAATCAGTAATTAGGTTGAAGATTTGCTTTCAATTTGAATTAGGGTTTTTCAATTAGGGTTGTTTGTTTATAAACATATATATGATTTGAAATTTAAAACATAATTTTCATCCATGTAATTTAGGAGTTTTTAGGGTTTTCAATAGAGTTTTTTAAAGAGAGTTTCAAAACTAGAATTAGGGTTTTTCAATTCGGGTTGTTTGGTTATATACATGTGATCTTAAATTTGCGTATTGAAATTTATAAATATATATATATATCTTTTATAGCTAATTTTTCTATTAGTTCTCAAGAGAAGTGGAAAAAAATAAAAATAAAAAAATAAAAAAGTTTCAAATCACATGTTTATTGGTCTTGGCTTTTAAGATATGAAAATCTAACCCATTTAAGGCCTCTAATATCTAAAGCTCGAAAAATAAAGATTTTTGTTTATTTGGGTTACAAATTATGGTTTCATTAATCAAATAAAGCATACTGCTACTTTTACCAAAAAAATAAATAAATAAACTTAAGTTATAAGCAAATTAAACTAATTAAAACATAATTTTCATGCATGTAATTTAGGGAATTTTAGGGTTTTCAATTTGAAATTAGGGTTGTTTAGTTATATATATATGATTTGAAACTTGGGTATTGAAATTGATGAGTAAATGGATATCTATACTACTATTAAAAGTACAAAAGGTTTTTTTAAGTTTCAATACACTTTTTTTTATTAAAAAAATAGACACATAAATTATATAAGCACACATTTTTTCTCTTTTTTTTTACCTCTTTAATTATATATAAAGAAAGTTACCAATTATATTAGAATTCTTTTTTTATTGGATTTCTCACTCTTAACAACACATTTTATTGGAAGTATGAGAATTATATTAAAATAAAATTAGATTGGCAGAAGGAAAAAAGAAGAGTTTAATAGATATATAAAAAAAACATGATAAAAAAATTATCAAACAAATTCAATATCTATCTATTCTATACTACTATTAAAAGTACAAAGAGTTTTTTAAGTTTCAATACATTTTTTTTATTATTAAAAAAATAGACACATAAATTATATAAGGACACATTTTTTCTCCTTTTTTTTTACCTCATTAATATATATAAAGAAAGTTACCAATTGTATTAGAATTCTTTTTGTATTGGATTTCTCACTCTTAACAACACATTTTATTGGAAGTATGAGAATTATATTAAAATAAAATTAGATTGGAAAAAGAAATATAAAATAAAAAGAGTTTAATGTATATATAAAAAAAATTACCAAACAAAAATAACTACTAATTCTATTGTCTTTTATTAAATAAACTACTAATAAATCATTTAGTTATATTAAAATTCTTTTGCCGCTCCTAAAAATTATCAACTATTAATATATTTTTAAACCCTATCAGTTATCTGAAATAATGATCAAATATATAAATCATTTATAGACAACATGAATTTATACTAAGAGGAGTACAAAGGAACTGAAGAGGTCTATCATAAGGTAAAATTCTATTATACTTTATTTTTGAGTTGAATGATATCAGTTGCTCTTGATATTAGATAGTCTTTTTAGTAAATCTTTTCTAATTCTTTGAAGAATATGTGCTGAAGATGGTATTTGTCACTATAATAAAAAAGTAAAAAGAAAAAGATAGTTAGTGTTTAATGAAAGAACTTTGTTTATCATATTGCAAATATATATATATATATATAGTGAAATCTGATGCTTTAAATCAACAATTATTTTTGTTGCTCTTTTAATTGGTATAAGATCTTAATTTTCATTTTGTGAATATATATATTTTTTTGTAGATTAATAGGTGAGAATGACATATATCCTAACATGAGAATAGACTATTTAGGATTATCCCACATTTCATGTTAGTATATATTATTTAAATTACTACAATATATGTATGTATATATGTGTATAGTCAAAATAGTGACTATAACAAAATAGTGAGAATAGACTATTTGGAATTAATGAAACACTTGAGTTTCATGTTAGTATAATATTATTTCAATTACTACAATATATATATATATATATGTGTGTGTGTGTGTGTGTGTGTGTGTGTGTGTGTGTGTAGTCAAAATAGTGAAAGCTTGGAACTTTGAATAATGAATACTAAGGCCCTGTTTGGATTGACTTTTGAAAAGCGGCTTTCGGCTTTTCAAGCTCAAAAGTCGTTTGGAGAATGTTTGGATTGGTAAGGCGGAAGAGTTTCGGGATCTAAAAAGAGCATTTAAAGGAAGTTGGGGGTACCAACTTCCTGATTTAACTTCTACTTCCCTTTTTCTTTTGCATAAAAGATAAAGCAAAAACTCTGCCAAACAGGATCTAACACTACCAAGAAAATAGAAAATGGTAGTGTTTTTTTTTTCTATGAAATTTTGAAAAAGTGGTAGTTGTTGTCTTATATACAATTTACCTATTTATTTATAATAATTGCCGAATATTTCATATAACAAACTTACCAAACTATTTAGCACAATACCAGTTAGAATCATTCAACTCATTTATGTGAATAATTAATACTACTATTTTAGTTATTAATGGCTTGTAATATAAGTACGAAAAATATTGTCAATCATTAGTCCTTTTTCAATTTTTTTGACTTTTTGTAATATGGTGATAATGATATATTTAATATTTATATGTTTTTTATTCCAATAGATTAAAACCCATAAAATCATAAAAGAATAAGGGATGACATTAAAATATAAAAAATTATAATGCAAGAAGAAGCATATGCAAATTAAAAATTATTTACTCATAATTATACCTATCATTAATTCTACCATCTTCACAATCATTGATCCTACCGTCTTCACAAACATCATACCTCGAGGACAAGTAACCAAAAAAATGATTGAAGGGCTTTTGAGGCCCGCACCACAAACTCTATCTTATAGCTAGGGGTGGCAATTTCCTCCGCCCCACTTCGCTCTTAATGGAGGAGATTTGGTATGCCCCTAATAGTAGTAGAGGCAAGTATGATTTTTTTAAGAAAACCCGTTTCGTACCCGACTCTCCCTAATTATATACATACATACATACATATATATATATAAATAGTGACATAATTGTATGAAGTGTGCCATTTATTTTATTATTATATTACTTATATAAATATAGTATACTAGATATATGGCAGTCACTAGGGTTTATTCTCTTTAGTAAAAAATAATTTTCAAATTTCATTCATGGGTCTGACTAAATAACAAAACGAGAAAGAGAGTTAAAGAGAACTTAAAAGATATTTGAAGCCCTAGAGATCTCTCGGAGACAATTTTAGCTCGGTGAAGCAGTGAATGTACTCTCTCTTTCTCTCACTCTCTCTTTATCTTGTTCTACTCTATTATTCTATTTATCTTATGGCTAAAAGAGAACTCTCTCTATCTTGTGTACATAATAGATCTATTATAAAAAATTTCTTGAAGACCAAAACTATTTTTATCTCCGTCTACATATGTATGTATGTTTGTGCCATATTCTTTGTCTTATATATTGGGGTTTTAACTATAGGAGTGTTGTATCATCATTTAGGTACATTTAGCTCAAACATTGAATTCAAAGCAAATAAAGTAAAGAATTTCAAGGATTCTGTTATTCCTCTCTTTCTCTAAACGGGGCGATAGTGGTATACTTACCACAAACCCGTTAGGGTTCTTAACGAGAGATGGATTGATTATTTTCTTGACGGGGCGGGGTAGGGTTTTGGCATACCCTCCCCATTGTCATCCCTAGTTATAGCATAAACATGGGTGGGCAGTATAGATTATTCCAAACTGCATAAAAACTTATATCTTTATATAGGAAGAATACCCCAATAGCTCTCCTAGCCACTGTGCATGAAGGTAGTGCAATAACACTTCCTACAACACAAGATAGGATAAGTTATCTATATACATCAATATCTTTTATATTGAAAGTACACAGAAGCTCTCCTAGCCACTGTGCATGAAGGTAGTGCAATAACACTTCCTACAACACAAGATAGGATAAGTTATCTATATACATCAATATCTTTTATATTGAAAGTACACAGAGTTTCTAATTTTTTTATTTTATTTTCATAATGTTCTTTTAATTTTTATAATATTATTTATTAAATGTATATAGAGTTTCCATACATTTTTATATTTTTCATGATATTATTTAAATAGAAATGGTATTAAATACAAACTTCACCCCTTTTTTACTTAATCTATTTTGACAGCATTACAAAAAACAAATGAATAGGAATGTAATTCGAAAAAATCATAAATCAATTAAATGCAGTATTTTGGCAGCATTACGAAAAATAAATGAATATGTACTATAAGAGGAGCAACTAGCAAAATCTAACATCAGTTCCATGAATTAAATAAAATAAAAATATATATCTTCAACGAAATTTTTGAATAGATTTGGTAGCTTGATTTTTTCTTTAGCAATTTTTTTTTATTGTTCTAATTTGCTTATATAATTTTTTTTTTGTTTAATTTGTTTTTCATAATGTGTTTTTGGGTGTGCATAAGAAATGCAATATGTTTGTTGGCCAGTCAAACCAGTGAGTAATGAAAATTGTAATTTATTTTCATTGCTTACAAAAAAATGATTCAATATATTGTAATTTATTTTCATTGCTTACAAATAAATGATTCAATATCAGTAGTATATTTGTCTTCTCTTTTTTTTTTTTTTTAATTTGCACTATTACTTCAAAGTTAAAACCTGTAACTACACGTAGCAATGATTGCCAAGTTTACATCATATTCTAAGATGTAATAACATAAACTAAAGTGTTGCTTGATGTTAAATTGATATATTTAGGTAGTAAATACATCAATTTAAGCTATATTTTATTTATTGGTGCAAATATAAATTTAATCTTTATATTTAAAATTTATTTATTTTATTGATTTGATAGCCCTTAACATTGTAATGCTATATGTATTTATTTATTAGTGTTTTATTCATATCTTTATCATTTTTAATCAATGACATCTCATGTTTGTCTTTTGTTTCAATTAAATTTTTTTCTTTTGATTTTTTATTTTCACCGTTGAAAACAATGTGTAGAAAATTTGGCCTTTAATTAACAAAAATAAATTAACAATGGAGACACTTTCCCACACTTTAGTTTAATAAAAATCACTTTATAATTGTTTTTCTTTTTCGATTCAAATGAGTAAATATTCTTTTAACTGTGTTGATGATGTTTGACTCATTAGATTTTTTATTTTATTCATATGAGAATAATTTTTTTCATCAAAATTTTGTTTTAGTTCTTGATATGATACTCTAAAATTGTTATAAACATGTAAAGAAAATTTAATTAAACTTTCAAGTTAACATTTAACCACGTGCATAGCAAGTGCCTTTTTACTAGTAACTATATAAACATATATTTAGTTTCGAGTACAAGTGTTTTATATTAGTTTACAATAATATATAAGCAAGCATGTAAACTAATTTTCTTGAGATTTGCTATTATAATACTTACCTCTCCTTTACGTTTCATAATTCCACCTACCTCTCATGTCAGTGAGACTAATTGTAGTGTGTGATTTGACCATTATTCCCAATCATTATATATACTATATAAAGAGTAATGTACCTGATCTGAAATGACTCAAATGCCCCTTATAGTTTTTTTATAAAAAAAAAAAATAGAATGTAGGGGTGAGTACTCACTCTCTTGCCCCACAAGTGGGCTTCGTTACGCTAACTCAAACTCCATCTTCTTTTCTAGAACATAACTAGAACGTGACCGTAACCTTGCTTGTTGTTCCTACCCTTTTTTTCCTTAATCAACCACTTAAACAACCTCCAATACCATCCAAACCATATGATTTTGTTTGCCGATCAAGCAAGCTATCTTATGAACAAAAAACATTGTAATTCTATTGCCTAATTAATCAAATTTAAGCATGCAAAAATCTAGTATTTCATAATAACAATGAATTTTCTTCAAATCAACCACAATATACTTTCGATTAACAAATTCAATCACAATAATTATTTACTAAAACACAACACAACATTCCTTGTATAGACAATCAAATTCCTTCAATACCCATCAACCATCTTAACCATCACACAATCCACAGACCTTCACCACCCATGTACTCCTCCATCCTCTGATCATTGTACGTCCTCTTTCTCTCAACACCCCTCCAAGCTCCTATACACATGACAGGCAGACGTCGTTGAATATGAATAAACTTCGCACCATATCTAGATCACGCAAACCCAATGTTAGTGTCGAAGGAAACCATCACCACCAAGCTTCACTGTCATTTTATATTAGTTTACTGTAATATATAAACACATATTTAGTTTCGAGTATAAGCATTTATATTAGTTTACTGCAAACATGTAAACTAATATATAAGCAAGCTTGACTATATATAAAAATGCATACTAAATTATATATAGATGACAAGTGAGAAAATGAACATCTTTAAACTTTTCAATAGTTCGACGACAAGAAAAAATAAAAAGCTTTGAGAAAGTACGACTCTTATGAAAAATACATGAAAGTAACTTTCTTTTCTATTAAATTTTTATATTTTTCAAATTATAAAATGCTAGTTCCCTAGAACTTTTTTTATAAATTTTGTTGCGATCAAATATATACAAAAAAAAGGAAAATACATATATATACAAAAAATATTTATTATAATTTTTGTCCTAATCAAATATATACAAAGAAAAAAGAAAGAAAGTAAAATGCTTTAACACCCTCAAGGTTTACCTCTATTACTCACGGATAAAATTTGTGAAAAAAAAAATGGTTAACCTTTACTAAGATTTGGTAGACCCTGTCGTGACACTCCCTTCCTTGAGTTGATCATTTGTTGACTGATAGCTCAATTAAAAAAATAAAATAAAATATCAATAATACCTTTGAGCTAAAATGACAAAAATAGCTTTATTCATAGAAGTACAAATATACACTTAATTTTAACTAAAAAAATGATTACATCAGCAAATCTCTCTTTTCTCTCTCTCCTCCTCATCATCTTCATTTTTGCTACAATACCAACTGAGACTTCTCTCGTCAAACCCCATTGTTGGAAACCTCAGTTATTCAATTATAAAAGCCCAAACCAACTCCCAAACAAACTTAAAACCATCAGCTGAAACCACTGCTGCTAGTCGTCTTGTGGCTGTCATTTTCGTCGGAGAACCTTGCCAGCGCTGTCGTCAAAGGCCTTTGTGCTTTCTCCATGAATCGATTTTTCCCTTGTGTCATCAAACCACCGTAATAGTATCACGAATGGAAGTCTTGTGTTCTCTAGAACGATTGATTTTGAGAAAAGGCAAAATTTGGGTTCTCTTATAACCCAGATGTAACTCGATCTTTAAAAGTTTCGTTCTTAGTCAAATCGTCAATGGCTGACAAAAGACAGAACCAACGATGAACCTCTAGTGAAGACTGAAGGTGGTCAGAGATGATGATGCAACGAGGGTGTCTTGGAATACTTCATCTCCTTCACTCTTTGTGTTTGTTCCTATGATGCCCTATTTATATCCTCATAGCCGACCACTGTTACAACCTTGTAATCTAACTCCAAGATATTTATTCACCTATATTCATGTGAATCATACTTCTATATATATAAATCTATAATTAATAACAATAGCAACCCAATTCGTGGCCTACCATAACTACCTATTAAGCATGAGATCCTAGGGTTCATATATCCCACCACACCATATCTCAATTCCACCATTCCATACATCAAATTAACACCATGAACCAAAAAATTTGAACCATTATACACCAAAATAACATACCAAATATTTACCAATTCGATTCCTCAACACACCACCACTATTTTCAAATCCACCAGTTTCTATTAAGTTATAGGGTAAAATGCTCTAACACCCCTTGAGTTTGCTTTAATTGCTCACAGATTAAACTTGCGTTAAAAAATGCCCACACACCCATCCAGGTTGTTTGGTTTAACTAGCTCTAACACTCCCTCTATGCCAAAACTACCCTTCATCTCTCTCCTCAAACCCATCTCTACTATATCTCTTTAACTTTACTCTCTCTCTTTCTCGATTCTTTTTATACTTATTTCTTCGTCAAATATTCTTTTCCTCAAATATCCAGATAGAATCATAGAGAGAATCACATTACTAAGCAATGGAATATAGATCTTCCAGTGAGTTGATTGTGTTGAACAGATAACTCTATCAAACCCAAAATTCGGGTTAAATCAGGCAGCTCACCATCCAACTGATTGTTCGATATATCAAGTTTTTTTAAATTAATTAATCTAAAGACTGAGCTGGGAAGGCTACCAGAGAACTGGTTTCCACTGATATGTAAGTGAGTGAGTTGTCTGCAGTTCCCAATAGCATCTAAGATCTCTCCACCAATAATGTTGCCACTGATACTAACAACAATGAGAGATGTAGTAAAAGATTGCATGTTGTAGAGATAAGTTGTATCAAAAGTTCAAAAAAATTAAAGTCATCAAGAGTGATATTCTTTACAGAAAAGTTCCCATTATCGCAGGTTATACCCTTCCACTAGTGCTTACATGGATTAGAGGATTGGTTCCAACCCCAAATTGGTTCAGGTGGACTATTTGTGTTGGATAGCTTCCCAAAAACTTTGATCAGTGAACTCTTAACCTCGTCGTTATTGGATTTTGTTGTGTGGAGAAGGAGAAAGAATGAAATCAAGAGTACCCAAGTGGGAATTTGATTCATTTTGAATAATAGAAGCTTTGATGCAAATGGGTATGTAATTTAGCTAGAAATATGAGATTGGAACAAGGAGGAAATCTCAATGTTCATATTATAGTTGAGATTAGTTATTCTACTAATTGGTGGATCTCACAATGAGAATTTTTGTATGCTTTTGGCTATAAATAGAGGACAAAAACCACTACTGTATGATATATTTTCCATTATGTGCTCTATTGTTGCAATTGTGTTAAAAACAGAGCATTCATACTATAATATATATATATATATATATTAATAATTTCCAGTGGGTTTTAAGAGTTTATAATATAGTAACGTGCTTAATCAAAACACCCATATCACGATTCTATCTGGCTATTTGAGGAAGAGAGAAGGATAGAGAGAATTGGGAGAGATAGAGTAAAGTTAGAGAGAGAGAGAGTGGAGATGGGTTTGAGGAGAGAGATGAAAGGTAGTTTTGGCATAAAGGGGGTGTTAAAGCTAGTTAAACAAACCTAGAGGGGTGTGAGAGTATTTTTTTGACACGTGTTTAATCCGTGAGTAATTAAAGCAAACTTCAAAGGGTGTTAGAGCATTTTATCCTAAGTTATATTTTGTAAAGATAAACTGAAAAAACTACTATAGAGAGAAGGTTAGAGATAGCCCAAATAAAGATGAATGAGTTTTCAAGAATATATGTGACATTTCACAAATTAGATGAATGACGTCAGTAAGGACACATGCAATAGGTTAAAGTAAAAGAAGGGTATAATGGTAAAAATATCTTTTTGCATAAGGTTAAAAAAAAACTATTTAATTTTGTTTGATTGACTTTATATTTCTCACAATTTCTTTCTCATCAAATAGTGTGAGAAAAAGAATTGAGTAAATTACCCTGACCTCCTTGAGGTCTGTCTTAATTACTATCAGATGAAAGTTTTGTAAAAATAACTCTTACATCCCCTGTCAGTGTTTGTTGAACAAATGGTGTTAAATTATTTATCTAAATGACCCTTTTGCCATTGAGTTATTTTAATATAGAAATTAGTAAATTTTTTTTTTTAAAAAATGAAAAGATAAATATGCTCTCACATAATCCCTTTATTTTCTTGACGGTACCTTTCTCCTCCTTTCTGTAAATCGATCCTCCCAGCTTAAACTCTCTCTCTAAAACGTGTGGACCTCATGCCCAATGTGTGTGTAATTGAAGACCTAATCTGGTTGAACTAAACCTTGAATTGACTCACTAGACTGACTGAACAATCTCTAGAAAATTCACCTCCTACTCCATATCTAAACAAATATTTTACCAAAGACCACACTGCCAGTTGAATTCCATTACCACCCACACATACAATTGAATTCCATCTCAATGACATCCATCCAAATAAGAAAATTCCGTCCACTTTTCATGTCCCCCCTCTCTCTCTCTCTCTCTCTCTCTCTCTCTCTATATATATATATATATATAGAACACTGGAATGATATCAGGAAGCGAATTTGCTTCAACCTCTGCACAAAACCCACCAATCCATACCTGAAGCTTGGTCTCACCTTTGCTTCAGTACCAATCTCATAGACTAAGCATTTCCTCAAGAACTCAATCTAGGTTTGCGTTGTTTCAAAGGAGCTAATGATGGAGAACTATGGAATTTGGTCTCCACTAAGGGCTTCGGAAGATGTGACAATTTGATGCAGAAAGGACAAGATAATGTATACTTCAGCAATGTCCTTTTAGTCATTTTGCTATATAAAGAAGGGTAATTTTGACATTTTACTTTATCAATTTAACTTGACTAACAGTAGTTTAGTTATGTCAAACAAATTCCATGGGAGGTTGATTAAAAAAATTTCACAACTTTAATCTAAGGTAATAAAGGCAAAGTTCAGAAAAGGTTGAGTAATTTACCAAAAGAATTTGCTAAAGTGGGCACCACCGAAAGTATGTAACCGAAGTAAGAAGCTATTCTGTCTGTCTCTCTCTCTCCCCCCCCCCCCCCCCCCCCCCCCCCCCCGACTCTCTGACTCTCTCTCATATCAGGGCTCTCAACGGCCGACTCGTCAGCTCGCTCGCATGTTGAAGCCAGAAGAACACTCTAGGGTTTCTTTCTTTGAACTGCCTGGCAAATTTTCTTTGATTCCACGTGAGTTCTCTTTCGATTCTCTCTTCTTCGATTCTGTATAATATTTGCTCTGTGTATTACGTATATATATAAATATGTGTGTGTTTATATGTAAAGGTTCTAGGGTTTCAATACTTGGGGCCACTTTGTTTTTTGTTACCCTTTGCTAAACCGAAAAGGTAATGCTGTTCCTGAACTTCAAAATTATTAAATTAGTTTCTTTTAGGGTTACATTGCTTACCGTGATTCATAGAATCTAAAGATTCATAGATTTGCGTTCCTTGGGGGTTCCTTTCTGTGTATGCCTGTGACTTGAGTTTCCTCTTGCGAAAGCCCTAATTTTATGCATCACTTCGTCCATTTTCAGTTTTTTTCCTTAGTGATAAGTAACAAATTTATGTGTTTTGAAGTAGAGTACTCTTTATGTAGGGTTGAATATAAGGCTTCTGGAAAATGAATTTGGGACTGAAATTTTCAAGATAATATTTCGTCCTTACTGTTAATTATGTCGGGGTACTGCGAATGATTTAATTAGAACGAATTTGGAGCCGGTAAGGTGTCCTTTACCGTAGTAATGCCAAATTGCAATCCTGTTGAAGTGTAATTTAACTTTCTTGTCTGACTTACCAAACAAAAAAAAAATTTTAACTTTCTTATCTGGCTATTTGCTGAACAACAATAACTTGGGTCTTCATGCTGCTATAGATAGTCGAGTTCTTTCATGGTGTTGTGTTATTACTGTATGCAATTGTCCACCCATGTAACATCAATGTAGTGAAGGCAAAATAAACAACTCTATTAGAAACTAGTAGAACCTTAAATTGCCTTGTAGAGTTTGAACATGCTAACTCCAAGGTGCAATCTTCCTTACTGTCTTTTCAGCTTTCCACATTCTTTGCTGTAAGTGTTGAATCAGTCCATTATGCAGTTGAATTTCCCATACATTGCCTGGTACATTTGCTATGACTTTAAGTTTTTTGGGTTCATAGCGAGCAATCTTTTGTTTTACCTTTTTCAAGTTAAAGGTTCAACTGATTTACTTTAAAACCTGTGAATGTGGTGAGTTTGGTGGTGCTATCTGTGATGAGATCAAGAAATTTTTGAACATTTATGTGTGCTCACTTCGAACAACTAGCTAGATACACATGCTATGAGTCATGACCGATGTCAAGGATGTATATGAGAAATTTGTATTGGTAAAAGTACACGAGGAGAATTGTCATGACCTGCCCCGCAGTGTAGATATTGTTTGCTTTTCACACTCTCCATGTTCACGGTTCAAAACACGTCTACACAGTTAGGAGACATCCACACATATAAGTGCCAACAACCTCTTCCCCTAGACGACGTGGGACGTCACACGAAGTGCATTATATTTGTGGTCTTTCAGAAGTTGTTTAGCTATCTTCAGATTCTAGATATCTGTAGATGTTAATTTAAATTAGAAATATAGTTGTTTGGTGATGTAAAGAGCACTTGCTTCAATGCCTTTCTGGTAAAAAGTACTAAAGGAGAAGTACATTATATTTGTGACCTTTCAGAAGTTGTCTAGCTGTCTTTAGATTCTGGATATCTGAAGAAGAGCACTTGTTTGGTAATGTAAAGAGCACTTGTTTCAATGCCTTTTTGAGTAGTTACATTTTGGAGAGGTCAATATACTTTGACACACATAGGGGAATGTCGAGTGGAATATGAAGGTTAGGGAATTCATGTGAAATATATGTTCCATTATTGATGATTTAGTGAGCAATATTGAATTTTTAATTAGCTTTATCGATCATACTTCGTTTCACTTTTACGCGTGGTAGTAACATTCTGATATATGATAAACAAATTAAGCTAATTCTTATCTTTACAAAGACGTGAACTTTCAGTATATGTCCTTGCATAGGATGTCAAGTGCGCATTACAATATGTTATGGTGACATATTATGTTTTTGCACTATTTATAACGTTCAATTTCACAGACCTATAATCTTTTGCAGAAACTAGACGTCGAATATATAATAATCACGTTACGTGGCAATATTAATTTCTTGCTTTAGGCTTTATCAAGTTTTCCTAGGTTAATTGTTACATCTAGAGGCTTGGTCTAGGGTAAATAGTTCCGTTGTTGTGCTTTAGTTCCATGTATCTCTATATAAGTACGTTTAGACGCTAATATTCAGATATAATTTTTCTGCAGTACATTCATGGGGTTAATGCGTGGAGGTTTTACCAAGTGCCTTCAATAGTAGCCGATGCAATTATATTGGAATATCCTTCCACAAAAGCAACATTGTACATTGACACATTATTGGGTTAATCTTGGAGTTCTAGTGTGGAGATTGTATCAAACTTTCTTGAGATAGCAAGATAAAAGCAGCCTTGTATTACAAGAATTTGGAAGAATGCATCAGACTGCACATTAAGTTTCATTGTATTCCAGCCTGTTGAACATTAGAGTCATGCAGAATTGAAGTTAATTTGATAAGATCGGCTATGAAGGTGGAAAGATATCTTATAATTCATAAAAAGGCTGCAATGCTACATTATTTCTTACGAGTGATCGACCTTTTTGAGCATAAGAAAGTTGTTGGTTCATTTGGAGGAATAAATGTTTGGAGTAATTTGTATGAAAAATCTAAACATTTTATCGAAGTTGTGTAGAACATATAACACTGTTTATTTATATATGAAACTTTCGGTCAATGGGAAGTAGAGAACATGTGGCCACTGCAAGAGGTTTCTTCTAGAATTTTGTCTACTTGTTACTTAATAATTTTAGCTAGGTTAGACATGGATCTTGAGAGTATAATCATTACATTGTTTCTGTAAGTTAATTAAAATTGGCGTCAAAGGAACTCATGAATACTATTCCAATATTTAACATTATTCGATATTATTTTGAAACAATACTCAATGTTAACAAGTTAAAGGGTAAAATACACTCCTGAGGTTTAATGAAATTATATGCTGTGAAAACTTTTTCAAAAAACTTACACTTAAGCTCCCTTTAACGGTTTACTATCTATCGACGTCAAAAAGTAGGCTGAATTTACTATTATGCCCTCATTGTTATATTAATAGAAAAGCTAAAATAACTTTTACTATAAAATGACAATTTTGCCCACCAATATAGCTATTCCCCTCTCTCCTCTCAACCCCCTAACACCACTTCCTGTAGGCATCACCACACCACTGCTCTTCTCCACCTCCTACGGCTGCCACCTTCCTCTCCTCTTTATCATAAAGATTTATTTCTTTATCATGAAGATTTATTTTTTTTCATATCAACACTAAACCTTTCGAGGCTTCCTGGCCAACCACTCCCGTTCTGCCAACAGAACACCCAAATCTTCCCCAAAACACAAGAACTACTTTTCCATTAGGGGTGCCACTTTCTTATAGAATTGAAGCTTTATATAGTGAAATACTTAACATCCACAAACACCAATCGTAACGGGTGATGATTTTGCTTTTCTCAATATAAAAACTCACAAACATCAAGTAAAAACCTCCTCCTTCAAATTTGGGGTACTTTGATTTTTATCTATTGATTCTCAATTATAGGTGTTGTCAGGTGCCTATTCACCAAATTTCAGTCTTCACTGTTGGTGCAAGAATTCCTGCCTGAATAGAGGGATCGATGCTGGCGGTTGATGAGAGAAATGAGAGAGATTATATGCATATGTGCAATACACACACACACACACAACCCTAATCAGACCCATTTGCCTTTGCTCTCCCTTCTGCTTTGTTTAATCTTCAGTTCACACAACCATAAACAGACCCTTTGCCTTTGCTCTCCCTTTTGTATATGTATATAAAATATAATTTGTAAAAATTGTCTGTAATCTGTAAATCTATATATATTGTATAGGTTTTTAAAATTTTTACAAATTAGTTTATAAATTAAGAGAGAGCGAGGGGGTGGTGGTAGAGGCGGGCGGGTGGAGAGACAGAAGGGATGGTAGTGGTGGAGGTTGGTGGGTGGTGAAAGAGAGAAGGGTTGTCTTATGAAAAAAAAGAAGAGAGAAGGGTTGCGGTTGTGGGAGAGAGAGAGAGTGGGGGTGGCGGTGGTGGAGGTGGAGAGAGAGAAGGGATGGTAATAATGTCATTTTGGACGGATTGAAAGTCATATTTGTCTATGTAAACAAGGTTTTATGTAATTTAATAACATTTTATGGGTAATAAGGTCATTTTAATTGGTTGAAGGGCATTTTGGTCAGTAAGTCCATTTTTTTTTATGGAGTTAACAGATATTCGGACAGAAGGGGGTCGCTGTTATCACGCTACAAAGTTAAGGGGAATATGGTGCAACTTGTTTCAAATTTATCATCCGTGTGTAATTAGGCCAAAATTCAGGGTAGGTCAGTATTTTACCTTAAGTTAAATAATATATTTTACAGATTGTTGTAAAAAGCTGATGAAAAATTGGGCCATTGGGGTGGGTGAAAAATCCCGGGGTTCTAAATTTCTAATAAGAACTAACATTTAGCATTTTTGGTTGAATTTTCCATTAGTTTGGCTTGATTTGGTTTTTGCTTGGACGTCAAATGACATTTCTATAAATGATATTGGAGAACTGGCCGTTGACAGAGAGCTTATTTGCTCATTTAACATGCAATTTCATTTCCATCTAGCTAGTTAAGCATATTTTACTTGAAGAATCCTTTTGATTGTTAGTAACATCATACAAAAAAGTGGTTCATGAAGAAAGTAAGTTGAAGGAAAGGATAAAAAGGAGCTGCTTTTCTCTACAACCATTTAGTTTAAAGGGAAGTTTGTAGAAAGTAAGATTTTAACATTTCCACAATGCATCATCCTGTATAAAATGTAGGAAAGGATAAAAAAGTGCATCACTTAGTATAAGTCCCGTCCAAGTGGGATGCAGGTACAGACCTAGCTTGTGTTATTATTTTGCACAAAGTGGCTGCTATGTGTAAAATAATTGGTGAGACAATTTGTTTTTGAAGGAGAAGAAAGTTATTGGTGAGGCCCACACTTTTTTTCAATAACCAAGCGCGCAAATAAGTGAGGAAAAACAGTTCCTAATTTTTCTTTTACTCTACTGTTATTGAGATGCTGCACAATAGTGCTATATGGAAATATGGTTCGGCATTTAGGGGCGCTTATGAAATAAAGAATCATTCTGTGTAAGCTTGAACAATGACAAAGTAATGACAAGTCTTGCTCTCAATGCTGATGAGGTGTGGTACATTTTGTGTAACATTTGCTTTCTATTTGTCCTTGAAACTCTATATGCCTTTTATTTCTGTGTTCTGGAAGAATGCTATAGAGGATTTCTAGAGGGCTATGGCCAGTTTTAGTGGAAGTTGGAGGCATTTGATGTTTAAGTACCCATTCATAGAGATTTTGTTTTCATAAAGAATTATCCATGAAATTTTTCTTTTTTTTTCTTTCTTTTCTGCACATTCCCCACCTCCCTCCTTTTTTGTTTAGGTTTCACAGGATTAAATGTTAATTTTCTCTTATACAGTTGAGTGCAAGTGAAGTATTGTTTCTTAAATTTTCCGAATTTTTCCTATAGTGGAGATTTTCAAAAGATTTGTGCATATTTATGTGTTTAGATGCAATATTTTTGTTGTTTTTCACCTTTCTTTTTGGATTCTTAATGGGAAATCGAAATTTGATTAAGGAAATGAAGAAAGAGAAGAACTCAATAGGAATGGAAGAGATTTCCTCTAGGATATAGAAGACAAGAGAAGAAGGTAAAAGACAATTCGAATAAAAAATCAAGAAACAAAACAAAGTGAGAAGAGAGGAGGAAGTGATTTTTATGATAGTCAATACTATTGAGATGCTCTAAAGGGGCAGACTCTGAACCCTTCGACATATAGTGTGCGCTTCACAAATCTAGGGTTGAGATGCTGTATCATTTTTTGATCCATTACCCTATCACTTGTATGTTTCGATGACTTTTCCCTTAGCTGGCATTAGCTTGGTGGTCCCTCATCAATATCAACTTATTGATGATTTTGTCCATTCCTTGCTATTTTTTCGAATTCATGCTTGGAAAGAAATGCTTGAAATTCTCAAGACAAATATACCTCTTTGTAAGAAGTCTGGGATGAAGTGCACTCATGGCTTCCATTCCTTAGGGATTACTGGATTAGAATTTGAAATCAACTACGTCACCTTTGCTTTGATCCTTCCTTGTACCAGCACCCATTTTCAGTTGATATACCTAAATTCAGCTTGGAGATCATGCCAACGTATAAAGGGCATCTTGGAAATCAAGAAGGCAATGTTATTTGGGTCTTTCTGCGCCTGAAGGCTTTGCTAAGGCCCCTAGCTCCTTTTGGGTTCGACCACATATGGTCGAAGGAAATTCCTTAGTGGTTATTGATTGGGTTGGTTTTAGGAGCTTAGGAGCATGGGAATAGAACACGTCAATTGACCAACTCTTTGCGTATAGACTTATGACCCCACTTTCACCACTGAGGACTGATGTTTTGGCCCAGGATGCTTCTACTGTGGGATCTTTAAAAGATAATTATATTCGTTTTCGGTTATATTGGGTGTATTTTATATCTGTTTTTTTTTCCTAGTTGGTACAGACCCACCCAAGAGGACTTGATCCTTAGACCTAATGCTTGTTAGGCACTTGGGCCAAGTTCTTTATCCACTTGAGCGAACCATTGGGTGTATTTTATATCTGTTTTCTCTTCATCACTTATTTTTTTTTCTTTTCCTTATCTCTTCTTTTAATAGGTTTTGTTGTATTTTCATGTAGGTTTCAGTCCTTGTTCTCAATTTGAATGCTCCTTTCGTATATACTAAAGTTTAGGCTCCGCTTGGCGTTGTTGTTGTTTTTGGGAAAGTGTTTTGAAAGGGATGCAAGAGAACTGTGTGGTCTCGCTCTTAACATTATGATCTTGACTGCTAATTGGCATCTATGCTATATAATCCCAACCTACTGGACCACAGAACTGTGCGGTCCAACTCTTGCAGAGAGGGCACTCGCAAGAACAATGGACTCTTTGAGTGAGACCGTGTTAGTTATTGTAAACTAAAAATCAATGTTGTACATTGCCAGACTGGAAATCTTGAGCTCCATAAGGCATTTGGAGATGGATCCTATGCTAGCATTCATGTGTTTCTGAAAACAATAGCTTTTTGAGTGCATTTTCATTCAAGCACATTCAAGAATGGCTTCTAATTGCCTTAACAATGCTTTTTGGTCATTGGTGGCCTCTTCCAGATATTCATCTTAATGGTGAATAAGTGAAGGTCCTCTAAGCATTGTAATATAAGCACAAATGAGCAAAAATTTCTTGTAAAGTAGAAAGGTATAAATGATCCAAATAAATTATCTGTAATAAATGAGCAGAGTTCTTTCAAGAACTATTTGAATAATGATGTTGGTTGCTATTAGAAGGATGTTAGTGCAACCTCAAAACATAGAACTCAATTATCCAGGTTCAATCAGAATTCATTCTTGGTTGAATTTGCTTGAAACTACACCTGAGGCAACTTTGCTTCCTTCATGTTCTTTTCTGCAATTCACTTTGGTAAACTTTCTAATCAAACATATTAACATGATTAAATGAAGTTCAATCAATACCATAATCCACAAAGGGCCTATTCTTTGATTCCCAAAATGTCTTTTTGGGGTTTCATGGCCTCAAACTCAGTGCAACAAAAGAAGATACGCATCCATCAAAAAGAAACCAGTGACATTCAAACAAATCAAATCACATTCAGCTTTTCATACTTCCTGATGGCCCAAATACAACACAGATACGTCAAATCTAACAAAAACAACTCTTCCTTCCTCATGGCTTTCAGCCTTTTGAAAGACATAGGAAGCATCCCAAGCCCTCATCAAAAGATAGAGTTGCAAGATATGTTTATATACATACATATCCCCTATCAAAACAATAAGAAAGAAGAAAATAAAGAAATACAACAAATTGAAAAAGTGGGTAAGCAATAGTAACATTCATGAAAACAAATACTAATGACAATGACTATCAACAAACAGTCTTCAGTAGCCTTCTGGACATGTCTCTGGCCTCCCTTCATTCCTTTCTTAAATGGCTTTTGGACTTTATCAACTTCTTACTTCTCACTGTAGGTTAAAGCTATGATGTCCTTTTTTTCACTATCTGCTTGGTTGTCGCTAGCCGAGACTTTTGGTGGGTATTGGAAAGTGAAACCCTCTATCACCTCCAAGTCATACCATCATTTGGTAAATAACTTCACTAAACCTATAATCAATCTAATAATTAGAGTCAACTTTCACTAAAAAAAGAAAGCTATAATCCTATTAAATTACACCAGACAATCCTCACAGAAGAGATCGATTTCCACTAACCAGGTTGATGACTTTTTATTTGTGAAGAGAAATGTTGATCACAGTCACTGTGTGCATCTTCTCTTAGTGACAACAGCAGAGGTGTTTATCTTGTTAATTGACCATCATAAGCTGCCAAGACTGCTGCTGCAGCAATAATTGATGGTTGACGATCCATCAGACTAAGAATATGTATCCAAGAATTCGAATCAATAAACAAACATAGCGAAATCAAAATCCAAATTGAAATTAGTCTTCAGTATTGTTTAGATACCTTTTGTTATAGCCTAAATGAGTTCACTACCTCTAGAAACCAACTCTTTTGGCCTGGACTCACCAGCAAACTTGGAACTTAACACCCATCAACAACACTAAATCCAACATACACAGAATATTTTACACCAAAAGCAACACCCATCTCAACCACAAATTGCATGTATTTGAGAGAATTAAAGAGGAAGCAAGATGGAACTAACCTAGGCTAGAGGTGGAGCTGTTGGTTGAGCTTTGCGGAGCTGGAGCTGGAGCTGTGAGATTTTGGCCGATCTGTGAGAGAGAGCATGAGAGGGAGCATGTGAGAAAAGGAAGAATATTCACTATTGTTTCAAATGGTTCGGTGTAGAGACAGAGAGAACATGGAGGTAATACTCACTGTTGAGTTCCCTCGCTGGAGGTGTAGCTGTGAGGCCTTCGGTGGTCAAAGTTGTTCTGTGAGAGAAATGGTGTTCTTCTGCATAAGGGATAGATAAGGAATGTGACAGTAATTTGCTCGGACATACTTTAAGTGCACAATAACACTCTCTCCCCTTCTGCGTGTTTCCAGTTGTTAGCCTAAAATCATGTGAAAACATTTTTTTTTCCTTTTCATTTTTCTACCATGCTAATTTGAAAGTCCTGTAATTTTTTTGGTCTAGTGTTTAACATGCCATGTGACCTTGTGGAACCTGAGTTCTAAATTTCATTCGGAGTCCCAACTTGTGTTTTCCACACTGAAGATATGGTTCCTGACTAAATCAATTAAAAGCTGAACCTTTGAAGAATATGATTAGGCACGTATCCTGTTTCTTGCCACATTGAAAGTACACCAGGGAAAAGAAAATTTTAAGTTATCTTCTATTTGGATTTTGGAAGCATGTCTATGTTATTTTCTCAGCAGAAATGTTGTCCAAGTGAAAGCTCAAGTTTGGGGTGAGCATTGAAAATCAATTTGTCTTGATAAAACAAATAAAGTATTGAACGCAGAGTCAGGAAGTGCAAATGGATTGTGCAAAGGATTTGTGAGAATTTTTTTATATTTACATGGAGACTCTCTCCCCGCCCCCCCCCCCCCCCCCCCCCAAAAAAAAAAAAAACCCACTTTTCAAAAAGGAAAAGAAAAACTTTAAACTTTACATGGTATTATTAAATTTAGTAGGCTAAATGGCATGTAATGTGAAGGATTGAAGAAAGAGAATTCATGTGGCCGACCCCATTCTAATGGGATTAAGGCAAGGATGATGATGATGATGATGATAATGTAATAGTATTACTAATTAGTTAAATATTGAAGTCATGGGGCCCACCAAATATATGCATATATGTGACTCCATTAACCACTATGCATACATATTACAGAGGAATATATGCATATATGTATTGTGTTGCTGCATGTTCTTGTATTAATATGACAAGATTTATTTGGTTGGTGACACCATGTCAGCAATATGATATTATTGTGTCACTGGTGTATTAAAAACTTTCTCCAAATGTTACATATGTATGTATAATATGTAGATTTTAAATGTGCCCATGATAATATTAGTATCTTACATGCCATAAATTTATCTTTATTGGTAATGCCCTGGGGAAAATTGACCTACAAACCAAACTAGGAAGTAAAATAAATTGATTTAAGAATAATTGAATAATAACCACATTGTTGTTCAGCCGCTTTTATGCAGCTTTATATGCTTCGAAGATTGAGCAAGAAGTGTGTGCCTATAAGGTTGGACCGTTGATGGTAGGTGTGTTTTATTTCTTCCCTCTTTATTATTATTATTGGGTGGATGGGGGCGGTGGGGGGTGCTGCATCCAAACAACTTCTGAAATTTTATTTTGGCCTCGAGTGGAAAGGGAATCGGAACAAAACCCGTCTCTCCTGATATTACCTGTACCTCTGCCTCTTTAACGATTTGTACTTTCGAAACTGTGATTTGGGAAGAAAAAATGTTTTGATCTTTGATCATGTAGAATTTAAATGCTCCTCCTGTGAGATAATCACAATACTAGGAAATGAGAAATACAAGAGGATTTTGGAGGCTGAAATTTGTATATTTAGGGAGAAAAATTAGTCATTAGGAGAAGCATCAAACTCCTTGTCTTTAGGTACTTCTTTATTCAGTGTTTTTCTTGTAATTTTGCAAGACAACAATAAGGTTAGCCATGCTTTGTGGTATAGCATCTTGGGGTATGAATGAATAGCTTTTTGAAAAGTGACTGTAGATAGCCGCAAGAAGGATGTTAGGATGGATGATGGCAATACTAGAAAACATATAACAGGAACTGAATATATATTTAAGAGAAGCTGTTATCGGCCCAAATTAAATACAAGCTGAGTGAAACTTGTCTAAGATAGTTTGCTAATGTGCAAAAAAAGGACCGATGGATGCAGAAGTGAGGATTGATTTCGTTTAACTTGAAGGTGCTACAAGAGCAAGGGAAAACTGAAATTATTTAGGTTGGAGCAAGACTATATGACATGGACAATAACATGGACTATTTTTGAAGTATTTGCATAGCTGACTCTTAAGTAATTCGGATCAAATTTTGTTGATTTGAGTTGAATATGTAAAAAATTGTTTATTTAATTTTTTAAGATGTAAAAGATATATACACTCCTAGAACTGACAAATTAAGTAAAAGCCAGCATGTGATATAAGCAAGACATATTGAAAGTTGATCTAATCAAAACTGGAAATGCTGCAAATCAATTGGCAGTCACTAAGTAAATTATAATTACTGATTATGAGGTTAATGGGCTTGGTCAAAGTGAGGATGTTGAGATGGATGTGTGGTTAGACAAGAGTGGATTAATCTAGAGATGATAGTATTCACAAAACAGTTAGACACAATACTAATGGGAGTTAAGATTGATCTAGATGGTTTGGCCATGTGTAGCAAAGACTAGTAACTTTATCAATGAGGTAGAATGACATGTTCCTCCTTGAGAGTAGTTGTAGGGAAGGGAGGACCAAAATTAACATCGGTTGCGTTAGTAAGGAAAGATATGATAGTGTGTGGTTTAACTGAAGCATAGTTTTACATAGCAAATGGCGAAACAAAATTCATGTAGTGGACCCAAATTGTTGGAACAAGGCTTGGTTGTTAAGTTGACCAATAATGAACGTAGCTAAGCTTATCTAGGACTCCAAGCAGTACCAAATTCGGCCTAGCTCATTATTTTTGGCTTGGAATCAACTAAAGTAATCAATGAACTCGAGTGCTTCTCAAATTTTTGTTTTTTTATATTCTCTCTCAACCAAGAAAAAAAACAATTTGTAATTAAATTGGGTAAACATCTTCTTTGAGCTATCTACAGGCAGGGGAATCAATAGACTCAAGCTCTGTTTTGCCTGGTTTAGTTATTCTCTCTCGACTAAGAAAAAGAACAATTTCTCATCAAAATGGGTTAACCATCTTTCAATGAGCCCTATACAGTTGCATCCATGTTAGTTATGTTGAGATCTTGGAAGATTTTTGTAATAGATACTATACTAAGAGAATAGTATTCAGTGCTTGTCATGTTCCCTTCCTTCTTATTCTGTATTTCTTCAGGTCCTCTGTACATAAAGACATATTATGTATTATGGTTGCCTTTTGGTTTGCAAGTGATTGTAGGTCTAGTAGGAATCTGTATGTCAATGTTGAACTGTGAGGCTAGACATGAACTTTTTGACATTGGTGCTTAAATTGTTGCTCATTTGGAAATAATGCGTTGCTTTTTTAGAATGTTTTAGAGGACACTTTTCCATTGATTAAATGCGTTGCTTTTGTTCACTTATTGTCCTGTCATTGAGTTACTGAAAACTGAAAAGAATCTCTTTCACTGTTAGTTCTATGTGCATGATAACTCAGGTCTTCTCTTTGTTAATTGAGTTGTTCTTTTTGTTCTTGTGCAATGTCATACTATGTGAAAAGTGAAAACTTAATCTCCATAATTTCTCACCCTCTATGTGCATCACTATTTTGTTATCAACTTTTCTATGCATGTGTCGAGTTTAGTTGAATCTCTACTATATAATTCGTTATTTATTCCTATTTGTTTTCCATTGAAATGTTAGTGATTGAAAAGAATGCTACATCAGCTTCATTGTGGTATCTGGGGTGTTTGATGAATGAAATTAATATAATTGTAATTAGGGGGCTTCAGGCCTAAGAGTTTGCCTGAAAGCATCTTTGCACTTTTTTTTGGGTGGGGAACTTCTTGCTTGAATTTATTGGAGAGATCAATTGGTAATGTAAATTTTCATTGGGCCTTCCCCTTTTTCTTATTTTCTATGGGTTTTAACTTTTAGTCAAATTAAGGTCAATTTTGTTTATTTTTATTCAAAAGTATGACGGTCATCTAATCTTTACTTGCGCATCATTTTATGTTGGAGAGGCAATACTCCATTGTATAAAATTTTTGGAACATGCAATTACCACCAATTTTTGTAAGCTTTATCTTGATTTTGGAGATTCAAACCTTGTAGGGGAATTGCATTCTGCTGAATATTTACACTTCTGAACACAATTGTGGATACCAGAGAGACAGTGAAAGTGAAAAAAATATAAATTGATCTTATTTCATCCATATTTATCCCTGTGTTGTCTTTCTGTTGTCCTCCAGATTAAACTGCATTTCATCTAGAGAAACTAGTGCTGCTTTTTTGTGGAAGAAAGATGAGTGGAAGTGCCAGGAAACGAATTTCTAAGTGGGATCTGAAGGATGCACCTGAACTTTCACTAGGAGAGAGACCTTATGATGATTGGCCTGGGAAAGAAGGCAAGGTTGTTAGCAATAAAGAATCACAACCTGGGTGGCAACCCACAGAGTTTGCTGGTAGTAATGATCCAAAGTGGTATAGTGTGGAAGCCAACAATAAAGATGGCAGAGAATTTTCAGATGCCACAATGACATGGGATGGAGATGGAAGTTACAGCACAAAAATGTCTCCTGGTCTTGATGACTGGAGGCAACGAAACCGCAGTCGCTCCCCTAAAAGCATTTCCGGCAGATCATACAGGTCTGATTTACTACTCATCACATCCATACCGGAAAACTCTTCAAACTATAGTAATGTCCTGAACTAAACCTGAATTTTTTTGGATGCTCATGATGAGTACTGTCCTCCCACTTAAATTCAACCTTGAATTCTTCTTACTTATTCATGCTTTGTTTGCAAATATTGTATTCTGGGCAGTGAAGTTCATCATGAATTCTAAATTGTCACTTTAGCTGTACCTTAACTTTGTTTTCTTTTTGGACCTTAACTTTGTTGTTTTCAACCATAATTTATTTTAATGAGTTATCATCTTAATCTTATGTGTGCTAGGGCCATCCTTTTTTTGGCTTGTGATGATTTAAAAGCAATTATTTGCGTATTTGGCCCACTCAGGCTCTGGTTATTGTGTGCAGCAGAAGTAGGAGCAGGAGTCGGAGCAGGAGTCCAGCACGTGGTTTTAGACGGGAATCTGGTTTAAATGATAGAAATACTGCATCGCGGCCTTGTAAAGATTTTGCTGCCGGGAGATGCAGGAGAGGTGATCGTTGTCAGTATCTTCACCAGGATGATGGAGACTACAAGGATAGGAGGTATTCTGAAGGCAGGCTGAGGATTGGGAGATCCAACAATCTTTGTAATGATTTTTATAAAGGCAAGTGTCATAGGGGCGCAACATGCAGATATGCTCATGATAGTGCTGCTTCTGATGGCTTTGGTAAAGGGTCTGCAAGTGAAGTGTTCAGAGAAAGGGAAAGTGATAGAAGGAATAAAGGTGCATTATTTGAGCACAGTCGGGATCATGAATCCCGTAGAAGCGGCGATATTCCTTGCAAGTTCTTTGCTGCGGGTAATTGCCGTAATGGAAAATTTTGTAGGTTTTCTCATCAGGGCCAGAGACGTGCCAGTCCTGATGACAGATCACGAGATGATTGGAGGCGGCCAAGCAACAACACGGATAATGCATCAAGGGAGAGTATAAAATGGAGTGATAAAACTGTTTCAGATGTTGCAAAGTTGCAGGAATGGAGCGATGATAGATATGAAGATGCGAGTGCTTCTGGACGAAGGGCTACCGAACGGTCTATGCACAATAGATTGGAACATACTTCTAACAATGAGAGTAGATCTTGGGGACCCCCAAATGATAGTGGTAAAACACTAGAGAGCAATGAGAGGGATTATCTTCACTCGAAGGAAGAAAATACTGGTGCTGGAATGGGTGTCTCTGAATCAAGGGGTGCTGATATTTGGCTTCCTGATATGGATATTTCTCCTACATGGAATTGTAGAGTGCAATCTTCAAACCACATTGTTAAAGAAGAGCTTGGTCACATAGTTCAGACCTCACCATCTCTGGATGTTAATGGAATCTCTTTACCCACTTGTGACCAGGATATAACTCGAGAAGCCCTAGGTCAGAAGCATCATGCAACCATTCAACCAATGATATCTGAGAATTCTTGCGATGATAGAAAAACAAACAGAGAGAGTGCTATTTCTACCACAGATCTAAATTTTTCTGCTAATGTCCTGCCAGCACATAGCTTTGATCAGAATGGGGCTATTTCAACCATAGATCTAAATTTTTCTGCTGATGTCCTGCCAGCACGTAGCTTTGATCAAAATGGTCCGAGTTCAAGTGCAGTTACTGAACCTATTTCCAGCTTAAATGCAGTTGGGCAACATCAACAGATGTTTCTTCCTCTCGTTCCAAGAGGAGAAAATGTTATCAACCTGCAAAATCATCAACTTCTTCAGGAGGAAAAATCATTCAACAAACCTGATGTTGGAGTTCCAAATAAATCAGTAGTAACCTCTGAAGTTCCACCAAATAAGAACATAGTAAACAGGGAGCAACTCTCACAACTTACCGACCTTTCAGTCTCTTTAGCTCGGTTTTTTGCAAATGGACAACAGCTTCCTCAACTATGTACTGCTGTTAATCCGCAATGTTCTGTTGATTTTGTGCAGTCGTCCTTTCCCGATTCTGCAGAGCCTGTTATTGTGCTTGCTGAAGCATACAGTCAGCAAAATCAAGCCATTGAACAGAAGCAGTATGATCCTGTAAGTGATAGCGTTGAGATGAGTAAACCTGATGTCAATAATTCAGTCCCAGGATATTCAACAAATTTCATTGAAAACAGAAGCGTTGAGGATGGGAAACAAGGAATATTAGCGAAAAACTTATTTCCTCCATCTATTGCCGGTGGACTAAGTGGTGCTGATCTGTGTAAGACTGGTAATTCGGTGATTGATCTCAATCATGAGAGTCTGCAGTTGAATAAGCTGGATCCAGTGGTCAATTGTGAGGGTGAGGAGAAAAATGGAACAGCGGCTGGGGAAAGAAATAAAGCGCAAGACAATGATCCCTTGGAGAAGATGGATGGAGATAGTAAGGCTGATAAGGGAAAGAAAAATAATGAAGCGAAGGGAATTCGTGCGTTTAAATTTGCACTTGTGGAGTTTGTCAAGGACCTTCTGAAACCAATGTGGAAGGAAGGTCAAGTTAGCAAAGAGGCTCACAAGACTATAGTGAAGAAAGTGGTCGATAAAGTGATGGGTAGTATCCAAGGGGCTCATATTCCTCAGTCACAAGAAAAAATTGATAATTATTTGTCGTCTTCAAAACCAAAGCTCACCAAACTTGTACAGGTAGTCCTGATTCTTTCAATTCTATTCTCAATTAATAATTTCAGAGGACGTGGCAAAAAGATTTGGAAAGTCACTAATCTGTCATAATGGATCATTACTTATTGGACTTTTTTGCCCACACATTTATCTTTTTCTGATAAATGAAAATGGGTTACTTTTTTTAGTTTGTTTTTGGGTATTTTGCCTTCTAATGAACCCCTTAAATATTCCTACAAATAAAATTTATGTCGATTTGGTTCTTAGGTAGATAAAAAAATGAAAGGAGCCTTTTTAACATCTGTTTGCTTGTTTTATTACTGTATCTCGTGTATTTACATATGTTTCTTGCAAATCAAGCACCCTATTTCTTTTTAGTTAAATTGTCTATAAAGAAAATCATTTACCTTTACTTAATTTCAGCTGCCTTAACTAGAACTCTTTGTTCTCACCTTTACTACACTAACAATGATCCAAGGATCCTCAATTTTTTCAAACTCTGTGTGAGTATATATGCATCTTTTTTCTGCTAAATATAGGTGTATTATTGTGTAAAACAGATTGTACCTTACACTTTGTCCAGCTGCTTCCTTACCTTCTGCTTTACTCCATTTATATGTTTTAAATATATCCTCTGACCTATATGTTCTATAACCTTGTATTAGGTTCTTTTTGTGCCGGGCACTTTCTGAATTTCAGTATTTCAACAATTTATATATATATATATATGATGGGACATTTCCTCCTGTCAAATACTTGAATTTCAACTTTGGAATGTGGTGAATCTGATTTAGAGTATTAAATCTTTAGAAAATTTCTGCTGATATTTCCAAATTGATGATATATTTGCTTTATTTTTTCCCTCATTCTTTATATTTTTAGAACAGAAATTTTCAAAATTGAAAAGCATGTAAACTCTCTAAAATACAAGTTGTCAACTTGTTCGTTTACCATCTTTGTATTTCTTTCTTTGCAGGCATATTTGGAGAAGTTTCAGAAGAGCTAATTGTCAAATGAAACTTGCGGTGCTTTACCCCCTTTCTTTCTTTATTTTTATTTTTATTTATTTAGTTCTTGTATCATACAACAACTGTTAAGTAATTTCTTTTGTACCTAAGTTTCTCTAGTTGCTAGAAATAATTTTTTATCATTCTGTTTTATGTATTTTACTGTTTGAAAACAGGTTAGCTTGCCTCTATCTCCTGCAATTAAAGATGCTAGTGTCTGTTTGGCAACTCTCTCCATACTGTTGTTACTCTCTCCCCCCCTTAAGTTCCATAAAATTCGATGAACGATTTTTAAATGCAGTGAGACTATTATTGGTAAGACTGAATAACTGAAGCTTTGATTGTTGTTGTCATTGAGTTTTCTGGAACGGAGAACTTTGCACAGGTTTTGCCTGTCTTTTGAATGGAGGGTTGAGATATAGAGATACAAGGGAAGGCTGAATTAGAGATCCATTCATTTATTTAGCGACTTAGAGTTTGAACAATATTTTTTGAACCCATTATTTTAACATTGAGTCTAATAACTCGGCTTGTTAGGCTTGTGAACATGTTCACGAACACCTTGTGTGCATGAAAACATGACCCGAGTTTGAGTTTGAGCTAGAAATTGACTAAATGAGCCATGTTTGAGTTTGGCTCGAACACTGGTATCTGAACTTGAGTTCGAGCTAGAATAGCCAGCTTCACAGCTCAACTCAGTTGGATTGCAGTTCCTGCTGAGAGGCTAAATAATATGAGCCATGCGAGTTTTGTATTCCAGATTTTGAACGAATCTGGACCCGCCCGAGCCAACTTAAGAATTTCTGGGTCAAATTGTGATTGTAAATTAGACTGGTAGTCCTTCAAGTAATGCCTAATTATAGACGGTGCAGATTTTGCGTAAAACCTACGCTTGAGACCCTTAGGAGAATTTATAGACCCTTGAAGTTTAGGAGAATTTATAGGCTATCCCGGAAGTACTGTAGTCAGGGGTACATCCAACCGTCCATGACTTTTCTCGAAGTTTAGCCCGTGATAAATATCAACCCCTCCGGTTAACTAGTTGTTGGGTTCGTAATATGACATCGTAAAATTTAAAAGAAAAAAAAAACTGTTTTAATAAGAAATACTATTTTAAAATTTTTTGGAATTCACAAACTCTAATAATTATAAACCTAACATAGAATTTTACTAAATCGTAAAACTTTAGAAAATAAAAGAAAAATTCAAGTCTATTATTATTATTTTATAAATAATATCAGCTATGGCTGTTTCTGGGGAAAAAAAGTTAGTGTGGATGTTATATTGTTGTATTTACATTTTAATAGAACTTTTAATAAAAGGACCTTATCAACTAATTATTCAAATTCTTGTAATATTTCTAGAAGTCAGATAAGTTTCTATCATAGACAAGCATTGACCTGACAAATCAAATCATTTAAATTATTTTTGTTCTTGTACTGCATCAACAAACTAGTGACGAAAGATATATAGTCTATATACAAAAACGGTTTTTAGTAATGTCATGAATGTTATTCTATATCTACTTTAATTTGATTATTTAATAGTTTAAACCCACCACGTTAATTGGACCTTTTGCAGTGGCTCTTTTTTCCACCTCTCATCTTCTATGATGTCATTTATAGTCTTTGAAAAATCGACTTCTAAAAGAGGAAGACACGTTATTACAATGTATATAACTTCATACAACAGTACTCCTTAATCTTTTATATAAGATCATATGTGTGTGTGTGTGTGTGTATATATATATATATATATATATATATGTTGTGCCATTTTAGGAACCGTTTTGTTTGTTTCCTAACCAAATGGAAATGAGAAAAAGACACAAAATCAGACATATAGGTTACCAATTAAGTGGTTGAATCATTGAGATAAATTCATGGATTTTAACCAAAGATTGGTAGACAATATGATTTTGATCAACGTATAAGAATGGATTATCATTTGGGTTTATTTTATTGCGCACTATCCATGTGTCACACTATAATTAAGACCTTTTATAGAATGATACATATCAAAGTAGTAATATATCAGACTAAATTGCGGTATTGATTTAGTAATGGATTCCCAATTTCACCAAATTAAGCTGCATTGGGATTGAGATCATGGTTTTAGAATTTTAGTGAACTTGTTAAATTTGGAACCTAATATATGCTTGATTCCAATTCAGGATAGGATATATATATATATATATATATATATATATATATATATATACATATATATATATATGACAGAATTGAGGAAATTAAATTCTGAATTGCCAAAAATTGGCCTTTGTCATATTAATCTTTTATTAAATGGCTGAACATTTGGACAAAGTTGAGAACATGTAATGTTTGAGTGGTCTAACTAGCTAGCTAGCTAGGTAGGTTGATTTTGATTCTTTTTCAAAGCAAAATATTTTGGATGGTGAACAATTTGTACATCACATTTATTGTATATATTAATTAAACTGCATTCTGTTCACCCCCTTGATTGGACAATTTTTGGACCCAACAAAAGGGATTCACTTTTCACTCCCTTTTTCTCCAAATAGCAAGTTGAAATCTCTCTCTCTCTCTAAGCTAAGCTAGTCACTCTAGTTCAGACTCTGAGGAGCCATAGTGTTGAATTTTAAGACCTTTATCTTATATATGTTGGTGGGAATAAATGAGAGTTCATCAAAATCCAATTCAATCTTCCTCGTAACATGTACTTATTCCTCTTACACCAACTTTTTGATAAAGTTAGTCTCTTGTGATGAGGGTCTAACTCTGCCTATTTATGAACATTTGGGCCATTTTACTAGTTCAAGGTATGGGTGTAATTTTAAGAGCTTAATTATAATTGAAACTAATCTCTATTACATTTAAACATTATGTTTGAATCTCCTTGAAATAAAAAAAAATCACAAATCTCACAGTCAAAAATACTTAAAAAATTAATCTTAGTCAAAATATTTATATTTATCTACTATCAAAAATAATTTTTTTTTTATCGTTAATCTAAGAGTCATGATTCACCACTACATTCACACTTAAATTCACATACACATCCACCTATTCTCACATTCCTAAAATGATTCAGTTTAACAATTTTTTTTTTTATAGAGTTGTAGGCAAAAAAAATATACTAGTATATATACACACACAAGCATATATATTATGTTAATCATTAGATTGGAGATTCAAATCCTCAAAATAGTCGTTTTATGCAAATAATGTCAAATGCATGTTAGGTCGGTGTATAATCCAACCCTCCCAACATCTCGACTAATATGTATACTGTGTGATAAATTAATTCATAAAGATTATTTTTTACGTTCATGAAAACTTTTTTTTTTTTGAAAAAATTACATTTAGGTTAGGAAGCACGAATACTTTTACAAGAGTAACGTACTCGTATCGTGTCCTCCGATACCGATATTCCTCGGATACTTCCTAAAAGTATTCATAATTTTTAAATTTTTTTTATTTATTTCTAACACGTATCCGATACTTCTCAGATATTTCAAAACACATTTTAAACAAGTTTTGAACATGAAAATGTAATTTTTTCAACAATAATATCATATTATAATTCTTAAAAAAAATTTAAAATTCATTTAAAACAGAAGTGTTGAGATACATATCATGATTTAGTACAAAATTTATCTATGCTAATTATACAATGACTCTTAACTCTTATTTTGTTTGTTAATAATAATATTTTATAAAGAAATATTAATAACTCATTTTTTGCATATATAAAAATATAATTTATTATCTTTATATTGCCGTATTCTGCTCGTACCTGTATTTTATTTTTTTGAAATTTGTCGTATCGCCGTATGCGTATTGTGTCGTACCCATGTCTCGTTTATCCGTATCTATGTTTTCTAGCATTTAGGTTGAGTTAGGAGTGTTAAATAACAAAGTAGAGCATATATTTTAAAATTTCACTTTTCATATAGGTTGAAATAGGCAAAAGTAATTACACAAACATACATGGACAATGATGGTTAAAATGTCTTCTAAACTCTTATCTCAAAAGTATGAAACTATGCTTATTTAATAAAATAACCCTATTTAAGAAGCCTATTGAACCCACCACTTAAGCACATTGTTCCTTGACTGGTGCACAAATCGGTCATTATATTTCTATCTCATAGTCAAGATAATCCACCACAACAATCACGATAACAACGACTAGTGCTTATAAACTTAGATTGATTTTTACGTAGTATACTCTTTCAATATATGTGTAGAGAAGAAAATTTAGTTTTTTCTATTTGTTTAAATAAAAAATAAAAAATTGACATGCATGTCTGACTTTGATTTAAATATAAATGCTTTGGTTTCTTTTTGTTCATGTGAGGTATTAAGAGAGCATTTATCATTATCTATGTGATTGACATCAAAGAGAGTAGGTAGAGAAAAATGTGTTATTATTTAGTAAAAAAAAAAGGTATTAATATTAAAGAAAAAATATGTAGGTGAAATGATAAGAGACTGAAGTGATTGTTTGGAAATCAACGTGTAAGACCTCTCTTACCAAGAATTAAGCTCCAACAAGGCTTCATCAATGATCTCTTTTGATGGTGTTTCCTTTTTTTTTTCATTTTCTTCAATGGCAAGATGGTATTTCCTTAATCTAGCATCAAGTTGGTGAGTGATTATGCTTTTTATCATTTGCTTTGATCTGCATTGATAAGAAAAAAGATTCTTCAACACTTGAAAAAATTGTATATCTTGATTTTTATTGATATAATAAAATAAATAAGTATTATTAAATAATAATGGTAATTAATAAGGACAAAAGTGAGAAGCATATTAAGACTTTGTGATAAGCTCCGTCACTGATTGATTGTTTGTTGACAAAAAAATGGCTACGAGAGAGACTTCTTCGATGGACTTATTTGATTCAATAAAGATTGTTGGATAATTTACAAATTAGAGTTTAAGGGTATTTTGAACATAAAATAATCCTGAATCGTGATTCTCAATGTATGTGTAATTATTTTTCTTTTTCAACCTATATGAAAACTTACTTTGTTATTTAGGATTAGTAAGTCAACTAAAGTGTAATTTTTTTTTTCTTTTTTCTTTTTGGCAATGTTGTTTTCATAATTACTTAAGATCTGAATCATGATCCAAAGTGAGGCACAGGTTAATTTGGGTAGTCAAATTTATTGTATAAATGCAATCATAAATTTACATTATAGACCCAACAATTCTATTTTCTCTTAGTCTCCCAAATTGCAATGATGATCAACTACGCATGTTTGCTTACATGCATGGGAAAATTGATCTGTGGCTTTGACGCATATCACTTGGAGATTCTTTTGCAGCCAGAAATCAACTTAATTAGGTGATTAATTATCATAGCTGAGAATCATATATATATATATATAAAAGTTCTTGCTCCTAATATCAGAAAATTTATATGATAATAAACATGCATGTTCTGCAGCTTCCTTTTATTATGTGATTTACAACACCAGTTCACATCGAGAGCATTTATGCATCCACAAAACCAATTCATACTCTTGGAGACAAAAAAATAAAAAACCCAATAACTTCCCAAGTACACATACTAGTTCCTGTATACCTAAGCTGTTGCCCTTACTACATTTTTATGATACCGTGTTAACTATTATATACTCTATAAAAATCTAAGTTGTTAGAATTAGTATAACTTAAATATCAACACCCTAAGGTCACTAGCTTAATGCTTTTACATCCATTTATGTGTGTGCATGTTTAATTAATGCATTAGCTGCTTCATTTCCAAAGATTCATTGGTTTCAATCACATGGTACTTCCTCCTCCATCGATCATACAACCGAAGAGTGATTTTGTCAATGATGTTGATGTTATGGACCATCTTGCATGTGGATGTTTCTTCAATTAGCCCATGGTAGTAATTACATCCCTTGACGGATAAATTTCCGAACACAGTGGTGAAAAAAAATTTAACTTTGGGCCACCACGAATGACCTAGGGTGGAGGTGTCAGCAACCACTACCTAGTCTATGGTAACCATAAAATATTTTTAATAATAATTTTTTTTATATTAATCTATATACTTATTATAATCATTTTCTATATAATTTTTTGAAATTTAAACTTTATAAAAATACTTTATGAATCTTGGTTTCTAAATGAATCAAAGAACATTATTTTTCTTTTAAAATTAAAGAACAACTTTATATATGGTCATTATAATTTGATAAAAAATTATTAGTATAATGAAAGTTATTATCGATCGAGTAGTCGAATGTTTCTTCATCTATTAGATGATAAGAGTGAAATAAATATTTGAATCTCACATCCTATCTGATAAGAGAGTGATTGATTTTTTCACTGTGTGATAACTTTATTACTCTATTTTTATTTGTCTGTCAATAACACTAATGTAAATATATATAAGCTAAAAGGACGTATTCCTTGATATAAAAAAAAAAAGTAAAAAATTTATTACACAAATGCATTTAATCGGTGTGATTGGTTTAGGAAGCGTAGTAGCTTAAGATATTGTCCAACACTCCTCTTTTTATTTCTTTTTAATTTATAATATTATAAAGGGCGTATATGTAAGGAACTGCCAAATACTTGTGCCAGAAAAGAAAGATAATTATAAACTTGAAATTTTATTCAAGTTGGGTCCCACCCAATATGTTTCTATTTTTTCCTTCTATTTCTCATTTCAATCTTTGTTCATCCATGAGTTCATTACAATCTGCCAAAATCTCTCTCCCCCTTTCTCAGCTAAACCTTTTCACGTGTCATCAACCTTCTTAAAGCCACAGTTTTCTTGCATCACCCACCAAACTCTTCATCTTATGCCCTCTTGGAGAATGATTATATATATAGCTAATTATATATACATCGTCACATGAGAGTTAAATACCACTACAAGAACACATTTTGAATATATATATATAGGCTAGGGTTTTCGTTCTTTTGTACACAAACCCACAAAGTAGTCTAGTTAATTGCGTCATGGATTTCAACCACAATAAGCTGATCACAAACACAGCTTGTTGGGAACTTGGCATGGCCATGGAAGACCAAACCCTCCATCATGATCATAATCAACTTATTCCCTCTGATAATATTGGTCTTTGGCCAAACTATACCCTCCCAACCCATCAACTATCATCAATATCTTCCACCCATGGTCAGATCATACCCAACCCAACTCTCTTTGGTAATCAAATGGAAGATCAATACCAATTGGACGACGAGGACGAAGACGAAGATGATGAAAAAGAAGAGCTAGGTGCCATGAAAGAGATGATGTACAAGATCGCAGCGATGCAACCAGTAGACATCGATCCATCAACAATCCGAAGGCCAAAAAGGAGGAATGTCCGAATCAGTGATGACCCCCAAAGTGTAGCTGCAAGGCTACGCCGAGAGAGGATAAGCGAAAAAATGCGAATTCTCCAAAGACTTGTCCCCGGCGGAACCAAAATGGACACTGCGTCTATGCTAGATGAAGCCATCTGCTATGTCAAGTTCTTGAAGAGACAAATCCGACAACTCCAATCCAACCCTAACCCATCAAACATTGGAGTTTTTCCCGCAGGACAAATGATCACCGCTAGCGAGTGGCCGCTAGTTCCACTACCCAACATACCTATTAATGGCTCCACCACCTCCTCCTCCTCCGAACTACCTCTGGCAGGACACGAATACGCCGCCTTTGGGTGCACCGGCGACTCCGATAATTCTATGTGCTTTAATTTATGAGGTAATTAGCTACAGTAGTAGTTAATTATGTATGGTGTTTAGTGGAATAACAATAGTAATAGGAGGTGCATATATATATATATATATGTGCGCGTGTGGTTAATTGAGCAAATTAATATGTATTTGTAATGAAAGGGTTAAGTTTAGGAGGGTCATGTGAAACAAGGGTTGTTAGGATTATGTTGACTAAAGGGCACAGGAACAATCATAACGGCTATCTTGAGTAACGTACATCCAATATATATAGTATATAATAATAAGGCTTATGAAACCTTTGCCGGAAAAAGTTTGTTTGGCCGACTCTCTTCCGGGAATAAAACAGTGACGTGAGGCATTATTCAATATCATTATACCATGTCTTCTCTCTCTCTCTCTCTCTCTCTCTCTCTCTCTCTATATATATATATATATATATATATATATATATGAATATATCTTTGAGTTCTTTGTGCTTGCATATGCTTCACGCACGAAGATATATATTTGGATGCTTAATTAAAATAGACTGTCTAATAATTACGTGCTTATTTGCATCAATATTATAGCATGCGCTTGCTGAGTTGCTGGTATTTTTATTAATTCTTATGATTTTGTTAGACACAGAAATCTTTTCTTTGCAGCACACAAACTATTGGCCCTAAATTTAACAGTCTCTCTGAGATTGAGATTAGAAATATTAATGAATTGCTAGCTTGTCCACAGAAATTAATGAATTATATACTAGGTCTCTATCACTCTTAATGAATTTTTCTTATGCATGTGTATATATATATTTAAATGCATGTATAAATACATATGGGAATGTTGCGAATTAATTTTCTTTTATTTGGCATAGCGGAAGCATATCATCACATCAACAATCACACAAGCATATATGAAAATAACAATCAAACACGCACAAGACAATATTTTACATGATTCATCAAACTCTAGGGTTACGTCATAGAGAGAGATTTCACCATATTAAGAAGAGAATATACAACATACGGAAAGCATGTCTACCACACACACTCTTTTTATCACTATTTCTTGGCATCTTCCCTCGAAAATTACATATACTTTCTTCTCTCCTCACAACACTCATTAACCCCTTACATCTTTCCCTCTAACGCTACCTCTATTTATAAAGTCTCTATATTCATTCCTTTTTGTATAAGGATTACAATTTACTTGAATCCCAAGACATGCCTAACAAGTGTAATACCCCGCTCCAACACATGGTATGATATTGTCCGCTTTGGGCCTGAGCCCGCACGGTTTTTGCTCTTGGATTTACCCCAAAAGGCCTCATACCATTTGAAGAGAACATACTACATATAAGCACATCCCCTTTTCCACACCCAGGCGATGTGAGATTGAGCACCTCGTACCCTGTCAGTGTGGTAGCTCAGCCCAGTGTCTGTCTTCGCACCCGCCCACTCACACCCGTCCACAAGGGTTACTACAATCCACCCCCCTACGAGGCCCGACGTCCTCGTCGGCACACTTCTTCCGGCTGGGTTCAGGCTCTGATACCAACTGTAATACCCCGCTCCAACACATGGTATGATATTGTCCGCTTTGGGCCTGAGCCCGCACGGTTTTGCTCTTGGGTATACCCCAAAAGGCCTCATACCATTTGAAGAGAACATACTACATATAAGCACATCCCCTTTTCCACACCCAAGCGATGTGGGATTGAGCACCCTGTACCCTGTCAGTGTGGTAGCTCAGCCCAGTGTCTGTCTATGCACCCGCCCACTCACACCCGTCCACAAGGGTTACTATAAATTATAACTCTAAAATAGAAACACAGTAATAATAAGAATATGAGCCACAATTCTTAACAATCTCCACATTGGCTCAAATTCCATCAACGCTTCCATAGTTCCACCTCGATTGAAGATTCCTCCACCTCGAATCAAACTCCATCACAACATCTCCATTGGTGCTCAGTTGCTCACGCATGACAACCCACCAATCAATCACCATCATTCATCATAATCATCTTTACTCCCAAACTCTCTTCTTTTCTCACTCACTACTCCATTCTCTTTCTTCTTTTACTGAATTTCTAGACTAAAAATAGCAAACCTCTCTTTTTCATACCAACATCCTGCAAGATCTTGAAAACAAGCATCCTCCACCTTGTCCCAAGACTTATTCCTCATGGGTTTCACATTATCATCATTTTCGTGTCTTCATCAGCTCTGATCACATCTCCATAACTCTTCACGATCAACCTTCTGCTCTGACATACCGCTAATCATCGACTCTGATCTTCAGGACTAACCACAGGTTCTGACCCACCATTAACTTTGATACCAGTTGTTGGGAATTAAATTTCCCTTTGTTCGGCACAGCGGAAGCATATCATCACATCAACAATTACACAAACATATATGAAAATAATAATGAAACACGCACAAGATAATATTTTACATGTTTCACCCAACTTTAGGGTTACGTCCATGTAGAGAGATTTCACTATATTGAGAAGATAATATACAACACACGAAAAACATATCTACGACACACTCTTTCACTCTCTCTTGGCATCTTTCTCCCAAAATTACATATAATCTCTCATCTCCTAACAACACTCACCAACCCCTTACATATTTTCTCTCTCTCTTTTCCTTTAACACTGCCTCTATTTATAGAGTCTCCAAACCTATTCCTTGTTGTACAAGGATTATAATTTACTTGAGTCGCAAGACGTTCCTACCAAAAAATTACCAAATAAATTACAACTCTAAAATAAAAATACAATTATAATAAGAATATGAACCACAATTCCTAACAGGGAATGCATGATTATACATATGAAGGCAAATATATGGCTAAGAAATTAACTGATCATTTCTTTCACAAATTAATTCAAAGCTAGCAATTCATATAGTTAGGCGTTTGTCAATGGACGAATTTGATACATTCTTAGACATAAATGTAATAGTAAGTCAATCAAGTTGTCACATTGTACTAATAATTATGAAGATGATATAAACATGATTTATATATACATATATAATGCATTACCTGGTGCGCGCATTACTAGTCCAACTCTAGACAGAGCATTTGAAATTATATATAAACATCGTGTATTTGAAAAACGTTTGTAGCAAGTATGATTAATGGTTCTACATATTCTTTATATATTCCAAACATTTTCTTCATAGTAAATAAAATAACTTATTTATCTGCTCCAAATCCTTTATATATGTGTGTGTGTGACTAGAGTTAGAAGACAACACCATTCAACCTATTAACACCCTTTTTCTGTCACTCCTCTCTCTTCTTTCAAGTCTCTTTGATATATATATGAAGTAAAATCAACTTTTTCATCCTTTCTTCACCAATTCCTAGACACTAATAATTTGGCTTAATTCCTCGCTTTCTAATTCTTAAAATCCTTTAATTTCTTCCATTTTTGATAGTTGGTAGTAGTGACCAAGTTTATTGATGCATTAATTTTGTTTATATATAACACCTATTATGGCATCATTTGAAGCCCATCCATGCATAGAGTTCAACCAACACCATATAGCATGAGGGCTTCTACTTTTTATAAGAGGCCAAACCCCATATTTTTTTCCTTGATTTTGCAACCTAGCTTATTGTTTCCTTTCACCAACAAAGGCATATACTAAATTTTTGGAAAAAAAACCCGAAAGGTTATAGTAATCATGTTTTTTTCCCTAAGTTTATAGTAATCATGATTCTTAATCAAATCCATGAAATCTTGTGAATTCAAAGTGCAGCTCAAGGAATCAATGTTGGGGATCAATGTATTTTGGTTGCTCTTCAACATTTTCAATTTGGTTCCTCCAAAAAATGAACTCAGGATATTCTACTTTTATAGAAGTGCCAAGATGTACAGATAGAACACTATATGCTCACTAAATTAATGTTACTTCACAAAAAGTGACTCTCTTGCAGGGACAGAGAACCATCGAACACTCCTTTGATTTTACATCATCATCCTTGTCTTGGTCACATTTGAATTGGGTTCGCCTAAAATCAAAGTGAATATTTATATATCATTATCATTCTTGTATTTATCCTGTATAATTGGGGTCGGCCACATGAATTCTCTTTTTTCACTATTTTCTATCATAGGTCATATCTTCTGCTAGATTTAATTTTTTACAATAATTTCTTATCACTTCATCCCATGTTAATTTTGGTCGACGTCTTTGTCTCTTATCCCTTATGCAAATCAATATTTCTTTTCTCAGGAGAGCATTTATAGGTCGGCATTGAATGTGCCCATACCACTTAAGTCTAATCTCTCTTATTTTCTCGTTAATAGGCATCATGCCTAATCTTGAATATATATATATATATATATATATATATATATATGAAAGATGTTCAGGTTAATCTTGAACAATACAACAACGTAGACCTTTTGGAGGGAAAAATTTCATGGCAAAAATTTTTTTGCACTTGATATTGGGTCTCTCTGTTGCTTATTTGCGACTCGCCAAAGCCAGAATATTTACGACAGTAATATTCAGTTCTCTCTCCGTTTCTCACTCACAAAAGTAATGTTTGCTTCTCTTCCCCAAACTAAAAGGGAGAAACAAGTGCCAAAAATCTGCTGTGATTTCATGAAACTCTTTCTCAAAGTTCCAATGATACCATTTCAAGTATGGTGCATGTGTATATGTGTTTAGGTAAAGTGCAAAAAAAACTCTATTACATAGAGAATGTGTGAATCTCCCCTAAGTTCAATTAAGCCCCTACAATTTTGAAATTATGTAAATAAGGACAGTAATTCAATTTGAAGATAATAGAATTAAAAGCAAAAAGTACAAAATGTCCAAAAAGGACACACGACGTTGTACTGGCACCTCATCACCCTCCCTGACCTCTACTCTACCACCGCCATCTCCGTCCACGGTAGTAAAACATCCTCCACTACTATGTTTATTGCGACGACGACCTCCATCCAATCTCACCGGCTCAACTGATCATCCATATCCCTCTCTTTCCTCTCATATATATATATATGTGTGTGTGTGTGTGTGTGTGTGTGTGTGTGTATACCAAGTAAACAAATTCACAATTTTTTGTGATAACTGGAAATAGTTTCTAAAATGGATTGGATGTTTGGTTTTGGAGAAACTAAAGCGAGATTGAATTGAGAAATTAATGCAAATTGTATGTGTGTGTGTGTGGATATGGATTGGTAATGTAACATGTTAATGGAATATAAAACACACTTCACTTCAAAGGAAATTAGTCTAATTTATCCAATAGTTTCAACATTTTTCAACTTATTATTAGAATTTAGGCTCCGTTTACATAAAATATTTTCTGAAAAATATTTCTAAAAATTTCTAGAACCAAACTAGTTATTCAATATTTTACAAATTAGTTGCATCAATTCAAACATTTTGGAGTGAAAATATTTTATGGGTATAACATTTTTCCTTTTAAAATATGCAATCAAATATCGTAAATTTTTCGAAATATTTTTTAGAAAATATTTTTCGTCGAAACAAACGGAACCTTAGTAGCACCAGAGACTTATACCAACTGATATTTGTCCCTATATATGTATATATACTTTCCCAAATCACTTGCACTAGAAAAAGACTAACCATTTCAACACATATTATATATATATATATATATATGTATATATATAGCCAAATTGAAGTTTACATGAAAAAAATGAGTTGGAGCCCATTAATGGGTTTGCTCTGTTTTGGTGTTTGTCCATTAATGGGTTTTTTCTGTTTTTACAAACATAATATATATATTGTTAAAGAATAAGTCAGTGGTGAGAAGATTGTGTGTGTGTAAGAGAGAGAAGAAAGAGAGAGAGAGAGAGAGAGAGAGAGAACAGACTGGTGGAAGAGGGAGAGATAGAAAATAGAGAGATATGAAAGGAGAGAAAGAGAGAGAGAAGCCCAAAAGGCTTCGAGATAGAGAGAGAGAAGACAAAGAAAATCTAAGTAGGTAAGTCACTGAAGGGCATTGTGGAGATTTAAAAAGGGTATTTTGGGGCTTTTAATAATTTTTTTAGTCAAAATTGATATTTTCTAATAAGAGGTGAGAATTTGTACATAATTTTTAAATGTTTGGAGGTTAAATGCACAAACTTAACTTGAGGGGCATTTAGTGCACAAATTTTGTATAATCGGATTTTTTTTTTACTTTACCCTATTTTTATTTATATTTGTTTGTTTCTCATACAAACCTTCTTTCTTGACATTCTTCCTTTTTGGAAACTGTAGGGATCGGGTTCAATTTTGACTGATTTTCTTTTTGTTCATCATTTTTGCCATAAATGTATTTTAAATGATATTTAACATGTTTTAAGTGTGAACAATATGTTTAGAAACTTATTTAGATGTTTTGAAAAGTTTTGGAAGCTTTTGGGTAAATATAAGAATTTTGCGTCGGTGAGGCCCTGGACACCGGTCAGGTGAGTTCGGGAATTCAAAAAATTTTTGAAAAAATATTTATTTTTGATTTTAAACCAAATTAAATGTTAAATGAGTTAAGAAAGTAATTTCGGAGTCGTAGCCGCTATTGAAATTGAAAACGAAGCTCGGAATGGTACGTTGAGTGACTTAAGGGTAAAATAGTTATTTTTCACTTAGTGTATTATCAATACACATATATGTAGATTGCTAGACAAATTTGAGAGAGAGAAAAATCATCCATTGAAGATTTTCTCAAGCTCTTCTTCTTCTTCATCTTCTTCTTTCATTTTGAGTGTTTTAGATAGAGATTTGGGCTTGCTCCAAAAGAGAAAGTTGTTCCCCTCTCTTTCCTCTTTGAGATGGTGAGTTCAAAGGCATGATTTGGAGACTTTCAGAAATTAGATGGAGTTGAAGTTTGAATTCGGGCTTTGTCCAAGAAGGAAATGTTGTTCTCCTTATCTTGGTCTACGATCCTACAGAAAGAAAGTTCAATTTGGCAAAACTTATGAAGTTTAGTGATTTCTAAGGTTTGTTAGAAAAATCTTCAAATTTGAGGTAGGGGTCTTTCTTCATTTTTATTCATTGATTCTAGGATTTTGGTAAATTTGAAAATGTTTTAGTTGTGCTAGCATGTATGGGTGAGTGGTGGGAGTTAAGTGAATTATCCTTCCTCCTTATATTGTGTAATTATACATACTAGAAGTGTTCATCTTGTGATATGTGATGAATTGTGTAATTATACATGTAATGTATATGAAATAAGAACATATCTTGTTATGTGTTATTTTATATGCATATGTGAGTAATATGTATGAATTGAAGTATATATGTGACTATATGAAAAATGTGTAGATGAAATGCATGCTATATTTAAATATAACATGAATGTACATTGAAGAGCATAAGTAATGTATGTTATGTGAAATATATGTGTCTTATGAGCATGTATACATGTATATCAGAGTATCATCTAAGTGTGATATACATAGAATTCAGAGACGACTAGCCATGTATTTGAAGTGGTGAGAATATCCACAATGGAATGATTCTTGGAGATGCCCAATCATACCCCAAGTTTAGTGATCGTCGGAGTTGCCCAATCACAAGAGTAAGGTCAATATATGGCCATGAATGTATGATCGTCAGAGTTGCCCAATCATACAAGTGTCGTCGAAATTGGCCAACACTTTGGTGTCATCCGAATTGCCCAACACCACATGATGTAAATATCTTGATACTTTTGTGTTTTAACTATTAAGCATGTTGTATGGTTTAAATACATACTTGTTGAATTGCATTACGTTAGTTGACATGAGAATTTGATATATGTCATGTAGTGTAGCAACATCATGGTTGCATATCATATAGGTCGGTATCAGGTCGATGCTTAGTTGGGTTGGGACATTCCTACTAAGCTTGTTGATTTGCTCACCCCTCTCCTCCCAAACCTTTTACAGATAGGGCGCCAATGACGGATGGGACTTGAACATCCAAATATAGTTCATTGTGGCACTTTGGATTTATTTTTGAATATTGTGTGTGTGGTTATCCATGACAGCTTGTGGCATGTTAATTTTGTTATAGTTGTAATCATAGTTAAATTACTAGTATTTTTGGACCGTATACATGTAATTCATATGATGATTATGAACTTGAAAGACCACACCAATGAAATATATGAATTTGGGATAATGTATGAATGGAATTTATGTTTATGAATTGAGGATCAATTGTATGGAATGTTTAATGTTTAGCATTTCATTTATGTTGCAAGATTATATGGAAGATTCTAGAGTGTTATAATGAGAATTGGACATGTTTTTGACTAAGTGTGAAAGTAGCAGAATTTTTGTCGAATAACATTTCGATCAATCGAAGACCCCTCTTCGATTAATCAAAATGCTTTAATCAAACGAGCTTTTATAGAAAAATGTTCAATAGAAGTGAGTTAAATTTCAACAGGATTTCGATAGTATTTCGATAGACCATCGATTAATCAAAACTTTTGATCAATCGAAATACCAAGTTTGATTGTACGAAATACCCTGTTCGATTAATTGATAAGTGTACAAAACTTGTTATTTTCTATCCTAAAATAAGTTTTTAATTCATCTTTTATTTTATTTAAATGTTCTTATCTTTGCATTTTATGTTTTATAGGGGTTGATTTCCAAATAAGAAGAAAAGTAGCAAAAGAGGGTTAAAAAGGATATATATAGCCAAAGATGAACATAAGAAGAATTGTAGGAGAGATGGTATTCTGTACAATCTAGTTCACAAGAAATCTCAAGTTCAAAATTTTGTAAAATATTTTTTACACGGCTACGTCTGCAATGTTGTATTTTGTTTGGGGGTGGGGTAGATTTATCAAAATGCATGCCTTTTTTGAAAATCTTTTAATCCAAAATAGAGTCATTTTTCTAATTTATTCAAAAAATTTTTTTTTTTTTTGGCAGTATAGTACATTTACAATGATGATATTGGATTAACTTATGATCCGTTTCATGAAATCCAAGAGATGTTAATATTTTGATCTAAATTGAACTTGTTATTAGGGTAATATAATGATAGACATTATTGCATCACGGGCATTTAGAAGCAGAAATATTTTTTGCACAAAAGTCAAACTTTGCAATTCGAATTGAAAAGTGAGTAACCTCCTGATAATTTGGAAGATCTAATAGTAGAGACTTAGACCGTGTGAGCTTTCGTGCCTTTCACTTTTGTAGAGAGTTTTTATGACAAGATGACTCAATTTTCTTGGATACCGTGTTAAAAATTATTGGTAGTCTCATTATCTTTCATTTTGGTTGATCACTGAGAATGAAATCACTTCGAGTTAAGAGAAACATAGGCCTTGTAATTTATTTTTCTACTATCATATCCTACCATAATCCTTCTTTCTATTGTTAGTTTCTGAAAAGTGATACGGATGTTCTTGTGAAAAAAAAGAAGAAGAAGAAAAAAAAAAGAAGAAAAAAAAAGAAAAAAAGAAAAGAAGAAGACAAGTTTTCCCTTTGAGATATTTTGAAGACTCATCACTTTCAAAAACATTCACCTACAGCCCCATCCTAATCACCACCTGTAAGATTTATGGAAAGATATGATAGTAGGTAATAAGTGAGAAGGCGCTATGGTGGGTAACTCGACATTCTCCCAAAAGTGATCAATATTCCTGTCATGAGACTTTTCTATTTATATGTATCGATTTTTCATATTAGTATGTGAACTTGTTTTTACTTTGGAAACAAAATTTCTACTCACACACAACTGAGAGAAACAGTTAGCTAAATTTTCGAGAGTTGTTCTTTTAGAGAGATATTTACCTGTGAGATTTGAAGTCAAAACGTCTTTTTCTTCTAGTGACTTGGGAATTACATTACTTGAATTTGAGCATGGCTTTTTGTCGACTTCACACACATTCACTCTGCTTCTAGGTTACTTGTGGATGATTTTTCCTTGATGTTTATTGTTATAACACCCTAGTAGCTTGTTGTATATGAGGAACTTATCAATTTTATTTCTTATTTTTCATGTTTCATGGATGTACAGGAGATTCTCTGAATAATAAGGAAAATTACTGCCTTAAAACAACTCTTCTTTGTAATAGTTAGAAAGTTTGTGGGTACCTTCACTGCAAACCCTCACGAGGCTATAACTCATCCACTAGGGGTAACCTAGGGGTTTAAGGCCTTATTGCATATGGTAAATGCAATCGATAGTAGCTTGCAAAAGTGGTGCATCTTTAGTTAGGAGCTAAATAAAAGTAGCAATTTTGTGCACTAATCTCTTTTGCTTGTATTTGCTAGAGGACTAGCAAAAGCTCGTTTGGGGGTAATTTGATAAGTGTACAAAACTTGTTATTTTCTATCCTAAAATAAGTTTTTAATTCATCTTTTATTTTATTTAAATATTTTTATCTTTGCATTTTATGTTTTATAGGGGTTGATTTCCAAATAAGAAGAAAAATAGCAAAAGAGGGCTAAAAATGATATATATAGCCAAAGATGAACATAAGAAGAATTATAGGAGAGATGGTATTCTGTGCAATCTACTTCACAAGAGGTCTCAAGTTCAAAACTTTGTAAAATATTTTTTACACGGCTACGTCTGCAGTCCAGAATTGAAATTAAAGATATGGAAATCAAATTTTAGATATTTAAATTCAAAATTTTGTATTTTGAATTTTTGTTTTTGAATTTTGTATTTCAAATTTGTATTTTGAATTTTGTATTTTAAATTTTTTCCACCTAAACCATTTCCCTCTAACTCTATAAATAGGGGGTCTTAGGGGATGGTGAAAGGGGGTTAGAAATTGTAGAGAAATTATAAAAAAAAATAGTGTAATTGCTTTATTGATTCAATGATGAGTAGTAGTTTCATTTCTATTTGTTTGTTTTTTATTAATATGCAAGCGTAAACATCATTCTCAAATGAGTGATGAAGCCACCATAGCTGAAGTATAGGTAAGTTGTTTTATTTTCTTGTCTACTTTTTCCTCCCAAGAGCATTCTTCTACTCTTCTATTCTGGATTTTATTTTCTAAAATTAGAGGAAGGATTCTTCGTGTTTGCCAAATAATGGTAATTCGAAGAATGCCTACCTCTGTTTACCTAGCCAATGTGCATCAGATTAAGTAAAGAAATGTCTCTCTCATATATAATCAAGTCATTCTTTTTTATTCTATATTTTCCTTCATCTTTCCAAGTTCTAATTGGATTGGTGAAGTGTATTGGTTATTGGAGGAAAAATTAGATAAGAATATAAAAAAAACTTTATTTATATAGATTCATGGTGGTGAATTCTCTTTCCTTGAGATTTGTCCCATCATTTGATCTAAGACATTTAATATTAGTTTTTATTATTAAATAAAAAATCAAAATTTTATTTTTTAAATATTTATTTTTCATCTCAAGAGATTTAGGTTTTGAAGTTTAGACTTGTTACTGATTCTCACTTGAGAGTGGTTCGACCCTGCTTACTGCTATACAATTTTTAGTAAAGTTTTTGCAGATTTTATTATTTTTGTATGAATTGTAGAAAAGCAACGACAAACATCCAATAATTTACACTCGTCATTAATCAAAGCGTATGTTTCGATCAATTAAAACTTGCAGTCCACAACTACGTTGGGTATGTATATATATGACTATATGTGGGGTCTATTGGGATTAGTTGATGTTGGATTGTACATATACATGTGCAAGTATGTGATAAAGCTTCTGCTGAATTTAAATGTTAAGATGGTTCATTAAGGCTAAATGGATGGGTTCGCCCTCGGCTTTCGAGAGATAGAAATCAGGGCATGACAACTTGGTATCTGAATGAGATATCATAGAGAGATTATTGATATGAGGTAATGACATGTGACATGATCACCCCTTGGCTTCTGGGAGTCGAAAATTGGGGCATGACAAAAACCCTCTCCTACAGGCAAGTACTCTCTAAAGAACACAGTGGCCTTCTTATATCCCCATTCCCCCTCAGTACTCTCTATGCACCTAATTTGGAATCCATTCCTGATCATTCTTAAACATCAATTCATCTTTTGGATGGGCAATTCAAAGTAGACTACAAATAAAAAATTCCTTGCTCATCTCCACATCCCAAATGTCTCTTTTTTATGTTTATCCTTCTATGAAACACATTTTCATTTGTTTTTCTCCTGTTCGTTTTCAATATCCATTTGGAAATTTTTTCAAGTATAAATACAAAAAAAAAAAAAAAATTCGTAGTTGGTACACACACACCTAGGGGTGCAATTTGGGTTGGGCAACCCGAGCCCAACCCATTTTTTGATGGGCTTAGGCAACTATTTTTACAATTAGGGTTGAATTTGGATTGAAAAACCTCAACTCGTACTTAATTAGGGTTGGGCTTGGATTGAAGTGCCAACAACTTGAGTCCAACCCGAACCCAAATTTTAATATTATTTTTAAACATATTTTTTATTTTAAATATATCATATATAATATTCAAATTATGATAACCTTTTTCTTTTCAACTTCCTTTATTTAAATTTTAATTTATTGTATGTTAACACTTTGGATAATTAATTTCCTAAAAAAATGTTTGTAAATTTTTTGAAGTGTGCATTAAGTTCTTAATTTTGTGTGTGTTTAGAAGTAATCTAATGTGAAACTTATTAAAGATCACATTAAATTTTTAACGTAAAGATTGGTGATATAGATAACCCGAATTAACCTGACTTTTTAACCTGAAATCTCAACCCGAGTTGCAAACTCGAGTTTTAAAATTTAAGGATGAGTTGGGCTAAGGTTGGAAGTTGGGCTAGGGTTGGATTAGAGTTAAACATTTTATATGTAGGGTTGAGCTCGAGTTGTAACCCTACACACACTCACCCCCAAAGAATTTTTGCACCTAAGATGACTTGATCCTTAGACCTAATGTTTGATACGCACTAGGGTCAAGTTCTTTATTTACTTGAGTCAACCCTTTAGGGTAAATGCAAAATACTTGATTTGACCTTCTGACTGGCATAATCTTATAGCCTGGTCAACCCATCGCTGAAACCCATTTAATCTTAAAATTTTCTCTATTGGTATGTGTCTACCACATATGACAAGAAAGGAATTCAAGAATATTCAAAAATAAGGGGCCTGTCTAGTTCAGTTTTCTAAAAATAGTTCAAGAACTCAAAATACAGAAAACTATTTTGAGAGAATTGACTTTTATAGTTCTCTAAAAACAGTCATTTTTATAATTCAGTTCTTAGAAAACTAAACCAAACATGTCTAAGGCATCTTCCCAAACTCAATTTTTTGAAAAATATCAAATTCAATTAGGGTAAAATTACAATCGAAACCAATTCGAACTAGATTTGAAGCATCCCTATCTCTAGCAGATTGGGTGGATCTTGGTGAAGCAAATCATCCACCTCCAATTTCCTAGTACAATTGAGATGAAGCCCTCCATTTGTTGTAATTGAATATTGAGGGCTCGTTTGGATTGATGGAATTGGAAGGAAAAGAAAAGAAAAGAAAGAAAATGATGGTATTTTTTTATGTTTGGATTGTCATTAGTAAGAGAAAAGAAATAATTAGAAATGATTTGGAGGGATAGCTTATCCCTCCAAATCTCTTATATGTTATCCTCCCAAAAGTGGAAAGATTCGGAGAGAAATGATAAGAATAAGTGAATTTTTCATAATATAAAAAATAACCTTAACATTTTAAATAACAAATTTTAAAAGACATTTGGGTATATCTTGTAATATAAATACAAGAGGGCATGATAGTAAATTGATTAAAATAGTTTCTTTTCTTTTACTTTTTTCAAATTTTTTTTTTCATAATTTATTCAAATATAAATACATGTAATTTTTTTTTTCTCTTTCCTATTTATCAAAACAAAGCCTGAGTTAGCTATACAATAGCCTTCGAGAGGGAAAATGATCAAGTAGCCGTTGTAGTTATTAACTACCTTTTGGAATGCATTGGACCCTTAGGTCAGTGTTTGCTACGCACTGCTATGCTAAATGTTAGGCCATTAGCCCATTAGTAGCCCATTTCATTATGGGCTAATGTGGTGACTTGTTAGGCATCCTTAATGGCCTGCACTGGGATAATTCTCATACGTTGTTAATATTTACACCATATATATATATATATATCGCTTAAATTTTCACACACACAAAAAATTATCTACATCAAATCACAGCTACTATGTCACTTTATGGACCCATTAGCATGCTTAAGATCAAACATGACAAAGAAATACCAACTTTAACGAGGTTATCTCAACTACCACCAACAATGGTAATGATCATTCATTCACAAAATATGATTTGGTGCAACAATTTGTAATCTATTTATAATAGGATAATGATTTGTATAATGATTTGTGCAGTGAACAGATTATACATCTATTGGATGATGAAAGTGTAACAAATGTTTGGATGATAAGAGTGATTCACTTTTTCAATTCGATATAACTTTCATTATGTCTATCATTATTCTAATAATATGGAATTAAGGTAAACATGATGGTGATGATAATAATATGAAAAATGATATATAAATAAATGATATTTGTCTCTTCATTGATGAGGATGAACTTTCTCAACACCGCATATATAAATAGAATGACGAAATTTTAAATATAAAAGAGAAAATTAAGATTCTTTTTCATTTTATTCTTTACATATTTCAAAGAACAATACTTACTTAACCGGTGAGTAGGTGCTCACTTCTGACTGCTGATGTTGTCCAATCACAAATGCACGCATATCCTTTAATTACAAAATTAAGGAAGTAATAAATAAGAAAAATCACATTAATAAAATTCCAAATACGTAATGTGTGCATTTTCCTTTTTTTACTTTTCTGATTTTGTAATTAAAAGAGATGTGTGCATTTGTGATTAGATCACATCCAGAGTTAGGAGGGAGCACCTAGTCATTGGCTAGTAGGTAAGTATTGTTCTATTTCAAATTCAAAATGAACACTTATGTGGTGTGGAGGATATTCCTCCTCACTGATGAAGAGACAAGTATTGTTCTCTATAGATATTTATATTAGGATAATACTTATTTACTCATCAATGAGTAGGGTCTCTTTACTAACCACATAAGTGGCCTAATCCTATTATGACATGTCATCTTTAGTTATCAATTAAATTTTTTTTAAAGAAAATAAATTGAAATCCGATCACCCATTTTTTCTGGATCTTTGATCTAATTTGCTGTTAAGTTGAATATAATCAAGAAAAAGACAACAAACACAAGCAACAAGCCTTTCTATACAATGCATATTATACATATATATAATTTAATATATATCGTGGAGATTCAGTGTAAGAACTTAGAAGGAATATTTAGTAATAAGTTGAAACAACATGAATAAACGGCCATTGGTAACATTAACCATAAACTTTTCAAGTACTCTGTAATTATTTCCTATTAGAACACGTTCTCTGCCACATTATATTATTATCTTTAACAGTAAGCTAATCGTCTAATCATACCTATATATATATATATATATATATATCACATACACAAAAGTACTCTGGTGTATACTTGAGTTGTTTACTTTGTGCGATTCTTGTGATCTTTTCAAATTTGTTTTTGATGAAAGATGTTGAATTCCACTAATCGTAAGTTACTACACTGAATCTCCATGATATACATTATATAATATAATGACTCAAGAAATGAGCCGATCCAATATCAATGACCCAGAAGAAATTTTCAATTTCTTTTATATTTTTTTTAATTGACAACAAAAGATGATGTGTCATAATAAAATTGTGTCACATATGTGTTCAATAGAGAAACTTACTATAAGTATTGTCCTTTATATTATTTTTTTGGGTAAGTTATAGACATTTATGTTATTTGAATAATAATTTTTTACTAATAACATTTTTATTTTAAAAGTTAAAGTCAATTTCTTCTTAGCCAGCTAATTCTTTTTATTTACATTTTTTTTATCAAGAGAAGGCATCCCACACCTTTTGGATATGAGTTTATTTAACTCTCACGATGAGAAAACTCGAATCATCTACCTTTCAATTTGAGAGCAAAGGACATACCGCTAGACCATTAGACCTTTGATGTAGTTGGTTGTTAATTTGATTCACTTGAAGAGCACTTTTCATTTTATGTAGATCAACTTTTTCATTTTTAAATGATCTTATTACACATGTACCATTTGGGTCGAGTGAGAGCATTCGCCTCTAATAAATTTTTATTTATATTTGGACAATCTGCAAAAAACTCATATAATATTTCTCATTAAAAAAATCTCTTATGTATTTTTTTAACAAAAAATCCCCCCTCAACTAATGTAAACTTAATGAGGGGGTAATTGTGATGAAAATGCTCCACCGCATGTACAAAAAGGAAGAAAATACAAAAAAGGAGAAAATAAAAGTGGGCCAATCTCTTAAAAAGAAAAAAAATCAATAAACATTACTTTATTCTTTAAATGACCATACTATCAAATTCCAATAATACCATTAATTCATACATTTTGATAAATACTTTCATGTTAATTTTAAATCTCCCAAAATTTCAAATTTATTCTTTATAATTTGTAATTTTGAATTTTTACAATTTATTGAATGTTATTGTTCATTTTTAATTTTCTCTTAAACAATTTTATTTATCATCTAATATTGTAATTTTTTATATCAAATTCCAATAATACTATTAATTAATACATTTTGATAAATATTTTCATATTAATTTCAAATCTCCCAAACTTTTAACTTTATCCTTTATAATTTGTAATTTTAAATTTTTACAATTTGTTAAATGTTATTGTTCATTTTTAATTTTCTCTAACAAAATTTTTATTTATCCTCTAATATAGTAATATTTTTTATTTAGAAAAGATCATTGAATATTATTATCCCCTTGGAGAATGTATCACTTTGGGAATTCCAACAATTTGTTTAATTAATACAAATCATAACCCGTAACTCACAGATATTTCGATTCAAACGAATGACGACGTTATAGCTTCAATTCGATTAATTCTTAACAAATTAGGAATCGAAATATCTGCGAGATCCAGGTCACAATTTGTATTAATTAAACAAATTGTTGGAATTCCCAAAGTGATACATTCTTGAAGGGGATAATAATATTCAATGTTTTTTTCTAAATAAAAAAATTACAATATTAGAGGATAAAAAAAATTATAAAAAATTAAAAATGAACAATAAAATTCAATAAATTGTAAATATTTAAAATTAAAAATTATAAAGGATAAAGTTAAAAGTTTGGGAGATTTAAAATTAACATGAAAATATTTATCAAAATGTATGAATTAATGATATTATTAAAAATTGATAACATGGTCATTCAAAGAAAAAAGTAATATTTATTGATATTTTTTTATTATAAAGAGATTGGTCCACTTGTTGTTTTTTTTTTTTTTTTTTGCATTTTCTTCTCTTTTCTTACATTTGGAGCAGCATTTTCATAACAAGTATTTGGGTGTGGGGGGTTGCCAAAATACATTAGGGATTTTTTTGCTAATGAGAGATAGTCGAGGGTTTTTTTTTTTTTTTTTTGCAGTTTGCCCTTTATATGATTTTATTAAAATTTTAAAAATTTCCATATTAAATGTTTGATAAAACGTCAATATTTATGTCTGCCCTTATTGAATTTTTGATTTAGTAGTATAAATAATAATTGAGAACAATTGTAAATGAACTAAATGAAAATATCAATTAATATTTTAAAAATTGTTTATTACGATAATTTGAATTCTTTTGTCTCATTGTTGTTCATGACTGTTCCGTCAAATAATTTTTTTGGGCTGCGGAGCAACCTGTTGCATGGCACGAGGAGATTGGAATTCTAGGAGCTTTTACATTTGTGCATAGAAGAATGAACAAAAGAGAAGAAATCACACAGGACGAAGCAAGCACGAAACAAACCTAAAAAAATAAGAAGCTAATTACACGCCAATAGGCAGAAAGGCAATGAAAGACACCGACACAACTAATATAAATATTAATTTTTATGGCATGAGGAGATTGGAATTCTAGGAGCTTTTACATTTGTGCATAGAAGAATGAACGAAAGAGAAGAAATCAAAGGGACGAAGCAAGCATGAAACTAACCTAAAAAAACAAGAAGCTAATAACACGCCAATAGATAGAAAGGCAATGAAAGACACCGACACAACTAATATAAATATTAATTTTTATTTATATATTTATTTTCATTTATACATCTATTGATTAAGACAATTAGAATTTTAATTAATTTATAATTTCTATATTAAAGTTACATGAGTTAGAAGTGAAACTTTCAAATATAAAAAAAATATATATTACATATGATATTATCTTGTCATTAAATTTATGTTTGTATTAATATTGTGACATGTGTTCAATGTCAAAATTTTAAAGAAAAAAAGAGGTTGAACACTTTGATGTATGTTTAAAATATTATTTTTAAAATTGTCAAGTAGTTGTTTTATATATGAGATGTGTTGATAGAGTATTTGGAATATGTCTCCCAAATACGTTAGTCAAATGTTTAAAATAATAAAAATTATTTTTAAAATTATAGACATCGTCACATCGCATGATATTATCTAGGCTATTTAAATACGTTACAACTGTTGTATTAATGGCGTGGGACTACTTTATTTTTGTATTGTGTTTGTGATCATAGGTTGTACATCATCGTTACGTATAATTTCTTAGATCCATTCAACTTACTTTTTCTATTTTTCGTTAAGTTTTTCCTATTCTATTTCACTAATAAAGTAATAAATCACCAATTCTTTCTCTTTCCTTTCTATAAAAAAAAGGAAATAAATAAAAGGTTACTCTAGTAGGTAAAATTACCCAAATGACCTCAATTACCAAATCTCTAACCCCTTTTTCGGCAAGGCAAAAACTCTAACCCCTTATTGACGTGTGCGTGTTAAGGTTTCTTTGTATTTTCAGGCAACTTCTTTCAAGTAACTCCCATCTCCTCCATTTCAAACCTCTAACCCACCTACGATTTTCTTCAGCTCTGATCCTCTGCAACTCCTCGGAAGATCCATGGTTGATTATAATTACCTCTACTTCTGAGGTTTAAATTTAATGTTCTATGTACTAATTATTTGAATAATTCTCGCAAATTCTTTTACCGAGAACTTTTTTTAGTTCTTTGAGACTCTTCGTTACGCTTCGGCTCAGTCCACATTGATTGCAACTGATTTTGGTTTAATAACAATTGGGTTGGTTGTTCTTCTATCGATTCTTTGATATAAATTGATTGCATACCGTAATTAGTGGTACAATGCGGATCTTTTTGTCTGAATCTTGGTGGTATGAGTGATAGACATGATGCACAATGTCAATAGAAGCGTGTTTTTCAACCGTAGGGCATCTAGTTTGAGCAGCCCAAGAGTGAATCGAAATAGCTGTTCAAGATTGTTTTTTGTGCTTATCGTCATTGGGTCTGTGGTTTCCTTTCTTTTGGCCTTAGGTGGCGGGTACATATATGTTCTCCCCAATTTAGCTCGGTCCTTTCATGGGTATCATGTTTCCGAATCCGGTGGTTCTTGGGATGCTTGCAATGTGTTTGATGGAAGTTGGGTATGGGATGATAGATACCCATTGTACAATGCATCAGAATGCCCTTTTGCAGAGAAAGGATTCGATTGCTTGGGTAACGGACGGAGGGATAAAGATTACATTAATTGGAGATGGAAACCCAAGAATTGTGATATTCCAAGATTCAATGTGCAGAGTGTTTTGGAAATGCTTCGAAGCAAAAGGGTTGTTTTTGTGGGTGATTCAATGAGTAGAACACAGTGGGAGTCTTTGATTTGTTTTCTTATGACTGGGGTGGAGGATAAGACGAGTGTTTATGAAGTTAATGGGAATAAGATAACAAAACAAATTAGATTCTTGGGTGTGAGGTTCAGTTCCTTTAATTTCACAGTTGAGTTTTTCAGATCAGTGTTCCTTGTGCAACACAATTGGGCTCCTGAACATGGTACAAAGAGGGTTAGATCAGCACTTAAATTGGACAAATTGGATGATATTAGCAACAAGTGGGTTGATTCAGACGTTCTTATATTCAACTCCGGACAATGGTGGGTGCCAGGGAAGCTTTTTGAAACGTAAGTTCTCTTGTTTCTGTATATGTATATCTAAACATTGACCCATATACATTTTATTTGAATGTTCTTGCATGTATAGAGTATAGAGTCTATAGACTTACCTCCTCATAACTGTTAATGTTGTAGCAAACCAATTCCTGTTCTTGTATGTATAGGACTTACCTCCTCATATATGTTAATGATGCAGCAAACCAATTCCTTGGTTCTTTTACATTTTTTATCATTAATGATCGAAGTCATTAAAACATTCTCAACCTTATTGAGACTTGGTCCTCTATATTCTGTTTGCTTTTCCTTCTTTAGTTGAATTAGGAACTGAAATGCGAGTTTTACAAAAATGTGATCACAATTCTAACACACCACCAAGATTACTCTTTTTTCTATAACAATTAAATTTATTTTGAAGTGGAAAAACCTGGATATAATTTTTACACAAGGAGAAGAATTTTACAAATGTGTTGTGTCTGTTTCAAACACGTGGAAGACATTGACACTTAATGGAGCTCCTAGAAAGTTTTTTTTGACTCCTCATGGATGTACCCATAATTTAAAATAAATTTCATTATTTTGGACATTTAGCTGAGACTGAGACACTCCTAACACATAAATTATAGCACAAAAACTCTTCGAATCAAGTCTAACACATCCGAAGTGTCCATCCTTCCTTTCTCTAAAAGTTTGATATTTGCGCATATGGCCACCACAAGTCAAGTCAAGCATTTTATTAAAAATTCTACAAGTGAATTGCATACTTCTTTTCAAGTTGGCCATTGACGACGTGGTTTTGAGGACCAGAGCTGTTTCTGTAAATTGTTATGGCTGGATTTTAATCTAGCAAGAAAATTGAAGAAAAGAGAAGAAAAAAAGAAGGTAGATAAGCTTGCAGGGTGACTCACAAAAGTCTTTTTCTTACACTACGCTACATATTTTGGTTGATAGTCCAATTAGGTTTTGAGAAAACTTTTGATGGAGATCAATGGCAGCAATATTTAAAGTGTATAAAAGGTGCGGAAAGGATGATTCTAAGACTCGAGTTGGCATAGGATAGATGATGTGCGTCCACTCGGAGTCTTGAGGGGTTAGTCAAGTTGTATCATTTATGAGTTTGGTGGACATTATGATGCAATTAAGGTGTATGATGCAATTAAGGTGGTTTTTATTTGTGTTATTATGTTAGGAGTTATGAATTTGAAGAGCTTGAGTGTTATTGCATTATGATGCAATTAAGGTGGGTTTTTATTTGCGTTATTATGTTAGTAGCTATGAATTTGAAGAGTTATAAGCGTATTGATTACCTTCGAGGTAAGCCCAAAAGTCATCGGGGCAGAATCCTATAAAAGTATGGATTGTAATCTTGGCTGATTAGTGAATGAATGAATAAAAATATCTTATGATTTCCTTGTGAGTGATTCACATTTTATGACGGTGTGAGACCTTCTATAGGTTTGATGCCTAACCTGTTGGTGTGACTTCAATAAGCTGCTCTTATTCTATTTCTTTTCTCTTTGATTTGTTCCACATTTCTACCATCAAACCTCCAAATTTGAGCCCTGATTGTTTGAACTTTCAGCCACTGAATTCTGTTTTGTCAGTGAGATTGTTCTTGTGAAGCTTTGTTTCCTTGGATGTTTGTTGTAAACAGTTACCTAATAAATGTACAGGTAATCTTCATAAGTCTCTCTTATTTAGGATTGACTTGGAACTTTTTCACAAGTGAATTTGGCAATGATGATGAGCTTTCATCTCTTCTAGAACTCATCAATAATGTCTTCCTTCACTTGATTTTCTGGTAAATGGCTTGTTCACACTTTTCTTTGCTTGGGTCTCTCCGTTTTATCGTCCTTTCCTGCTATGTTTTTGGCATAAATATTCCCCCAAGGACATATATTCGCTTATGAATTCAAAATTTCCAGGTTTTGAAGGCTGAGGATAAATTTTGTGAGATTGTGCCTCTTCCCTACTATACGGGGTATTTGGGATGAAAAGAATGACAATGCTTTTTGGGAACTACTAATGTACTTCAAGTTTTAAAAATGACAAATACGAGATGAGAGGAGCGACAGGATCTTGAAGAGCGGTATGCTAATTTGAGTTTCATCCTAAATAGAACTGAAGTTTCCAGTTCTTTAACCTCTATTGTCTCTGAATCAAAAGGTAGGGCCTTCTTCAGCATTCATAGTTGTTGTAAACTTGGAAGCAACTGCCTCTTCATACCTGAATCATTCATCTCAGTATTCTTGGACCATCCATATGGATGGGCAAATTATTAAGTTCATAGTTGCTCATTTAAGAATTTAGGTGGAGGTATTTGCAGAAATCATGATGCTTTTGAGGTTGTCAAATTATAGGAGAAGGTGGTCTGAACTTCATTGAATGAATTTTGAACCAGTCAATGATTCCAAGTTTTTCCACTTATGTCTAGATAATTCTGACCTCTACTCTTATAGTTTTGAGTATATCATGTATATGAAGGAAAAAAGAGGAGCTTCTTTCTTGGAAGTTCTTACCCCTTTTTATTCTTTTGGTCAGGGATACTTGATTTGTCTTCCTGTTGGCTCTTATGTTAGTTTGTCCTTTCTTCCTCTATTTTTATTTGCTTTTTCAGAAGAGATGCCATCCTTTTCTCTCATTATATTTCTTACTTTAAAAGAATTTGCTTTACACAAAAAATAAAATTAAGATTATATGGACTAATAATACTAAGTAAACATTATGGTGAGAGAGAGCACCTACCTTTGGAGTTTTTCCAAAAAGCTAGGAGTTCACCTCTAGCTTTAAATGTGCAATAGGAAATAAAATAATAACAATAATAGCAATCATCACACCTTTAAATTAATGCCTTATGAACCCATGCAGGGTTGTTACTAAAACCTAGAATTTCTAGACTTCTTATTCATGGAAAGCATAAAGAAACTTTAACAGACAAAAACCATACTCACTATTTCTGGAAAAATCTAAGCTAAATTTACAAAAATTGTAAAATTTCTCTCTCTCTCTCTGATGGAAGCATCCCTTATTCAAGCCAAGACACAACCTTTCATCATGCTATGTTTGGATGAGCGCGATCTCAACTAAACTCCTAACTCTAAGCCCTTGGGAGTTTTGAACTCTTTACCTTTACAAGAATTAATTTCTCAGCACCTGGCCCGTAACATATTAGACACTATTCTAAATCTAAACATATGAATGAATTTTTTTTACTGGAATTATATAAAATATTAATAAAAAATAGTAACATATTAGGACCCCTATTCTAAATCTAAATCCATTGAACTTAGAACAGTAATAACTTTAAATAGTAAAGTCGTACCCAGTGCACAAGGCATGGGAGAGGTAGATGTCGGCTAGCCTTACCCCCATTTTTGGAGAGGCTGTTTCCAAGTCTCGAAACCGATACCTTTTGGGCGAAAGCACTTGCCATCGCACCAAGGTGCGACCTCTCATCACGGTCTTTATTTCTTGCATAATAACTTAAGTAGTATGCAAGAAATAAAGACCATGATGAGATTTAAACTACTCTTGCAGTTCCCATCTCACAAATGCCCAAAGGTTTGTGCCTGGAATGGTGTCTTCTTTATTGACTGTATACTAGAATGCACCACAAGTCCACATACTCCCTATTGCTGCAGGTAGTTGCACTATAAGTATACTCATGACATAGTTCATCATTATGATCACTAAGAAAGTTTTGTAAAAAAGATTGTCATGCCTATCCTGTATGTGGTAGCCAGATAAATAACATTAGGGCATGCTTGTCTTTCTTCTAAAGATAAATAACATTAGGGCATGCTTGTCTTTCTTCTAAAAGTGGGACTGTCACGAGTGAATATTTAGGAGCTAGTTTTACTTGTTCTGTTTCTCTTTCTTGGTTTTCTTGCTCCCCACCCCAAGGAAAAAAGATATGGTCTGTAATGGAACATATGGTCCTTTTCACGTAAAACTAAAATAATTAATAAGAAGAAGAGCATCTGATATTTTTTACAAAAACCCAACCTAATAAACAAATCCTTAGTTTGCAGGTTTTAGCCTTTGCCCGTGATTAATGAGTGCTTTGTGCAAACAAGAAGAAGATGAAAAACAGCTGAATGGAAGTTCCATATGCGAGTATTTTAAACTGTTCAACCCTGTCTTCTTCGCTAAAATACACTAGGACATGTTAATCCTTGGTAAGGAATCTCTAAGAACTTAGTAGTTTTCAGGTTTTAGCCTTCCCCCATAAATTATGTTTGCGTCGTGCAATTCATACATTTCAAATTGTTATGTAACACATAGATTTGATGCTTGCATTATCATGCATAATTAGTATTAGAGCTTACAGAATCCAATTTAGTAGCTATGTGTCCAAAAGGCAGGATTGTTATGTTTGCATGTTTTGCATCTCTCTACAAACAATAACCTAATATATTCTCCATTAGACTTGAAAAGAATTGTAAACTTATGAACTTCCCTGCTCTATTTTTTTTATAAGTAAACTTCTCTGCTCTATTTTTATTTTTAGAGAAACGATCTTTGCATCAATCTAGGCACACGTTAAGTAGGCTTCTAAATCTTGTTTTGTGTAGGGGATGCTATTTCCAGGTTGGTAATTCTCTGAAGCTTGGAATGTCAATTGATACTGCCTTCAGTACGGCACTAGTCACTTGGGCATCTTGGGTTCAGACCATGATTAACACAAACAGAACATATGTCTTCTTTCGTACTTTTGAGCCATCTCATTGGAGGTATCCTCTAAGTAATTAGTCATTGTAATTGGATTTTCTTTTTTCTTTTTTATTTTGCTTTTTACTTATTTATTTTTTGGATAGGTGTGTTAGATATATACTGTTTACAGTGTTAGCACGATGCTCTGTTTTAGAAGAAAAAAATGTCTAGCTTTCCGGTTCAAATAATTGAATAGAAATTACTATACCTTTGCAGACATAAGTGTGACTGCTCCTTGGTGTACCTAGTTTCTTTACTTGTTCTCACTGACTTCCACGTCATCACAAGCCCATTATCTTTTATTCCAACTCAGAAGAGTTTTTAAGTTGCAGCATTGATTGATAAATCAGGATTTTATTTATCTAGTTGAACCATGTGTCTGAGTGTCTCATTTTGCTTCCAACTTTGAATTGAAGGTCACTGACTGTTCTTTTTGTAGAGACTTCTGAAATTGATCTTTTCTTCCCCCTGGAGTTGGTTTGCAACCAAACATCCTCATAAAACATTCTATTTCTTGTTTTTCATTCTGTTACTTTTTTTTTTTTGTCTCTCTCTCTTTTGCTGCTGGGATCTATATTAAATTACATATTAGCCTGTATCAACAAGACTAATAATTGTGCTTCGCTTTTGCATCAGTAATCCAGCTCTTAGGTTGTGCAAAGTGACCCATCAACCTGTGTCAGAAACCAGAGGGACTGAGCAAAACCTATTTTCAGACACCATAATGGATGTGGTAAAGAATATGACAGTTCCTGTTACTGTTCTGCATATAACTTACATGTCAGCTTTCAGAAGTGATGCACATGTGGGTACCTGGAGTGGCAATACATCTGTGTCTGATTGTAGCCACTGGTGTCTACCTGGAGTACCTGATGCATGGAATGAAATTGTCCTCTCATATCTGCTAGCAAACTATAAACATCCACTCTGATTAATTCAGGCATCAAGTAAGTCTTGTTCACTTCCAGTAGAATTATTATTGCCCAGGTTTAGAGAAATCTCTCTCCTCCTGATATGGAATGGATATATTGGCTATGCTTATAGTTTCTGACATTGTATGAAGTAATATCAAAAGAGCCCCTTAGCATTTAACAAGACTAACATTTTGTGAGTTAAATTCTCTAACCCAATTCAGACAGAAGTATTTTTCTTTGTGGTACTCTTCCTCTCTCAGTGCTCGAGTGAACTACTATAAACATGACTTGATTTTGGTTGTCTTAGTTTAACAAAAAATTGCACCCTAATAAAGCCTCATAACAATATTTTGGCTTCTTTTTCTTTCTGGGGGGGGGATGGGGATTAATAACCCTTTGAATTATGAATCCTAATATTCCCATCCACGTTATTGCCTTATATACCAACATTCTAGGTGTCCAACTTGCAATTTTAATCCTTGTCATGAAATTTTATATTGCAAATGTGATCCATGTTCTATTTTGCCTTTTTCTATCTTTTAGCACCTTAAGCTTGTTCATTATTTGGTTTTTGTTGCACATAATGAAATTTCTTGGCTGACTGTCTTGTCCTTGGTGCTATAAAACTTCTCCCAACGGCATTTCCTTCCACTCCAATCATATCTTATATGCTTTGACATGAGGTCTTATAAGACTTCTACACATACTAGCTCTGATGGTGTACTCCGTTGAATAGCAATGGCAGTAGTAGAAGGTCAAAGATAAACCTTAAATTTTTGTTATGGTACTTGAGAGATTGGTGGTTTTGAGAGCTGTTCGTTGAACTATTTCTTTTTACTTGGTGCAGATTCGTCAAGCTGGGTGACATATGTCCTACATTGTACGTTTTAATCCGTTAAAATTCTTTTCCTTTGGCAGCAGCTAAAATATTCTGCAATTTTCAAGATAGCAGCAAATTGCTAAAGGAGGTTTACAGTACTGTGAGATTAAACAACTTTGTTACAGAAATTGCTATTTTTCTTTTTCTTTTCATTCATTATTCTAATACTTTTCATGAGAAGGGGGGGCTGAAATTTGCCCTCTGAGGTGTAACAATTATTTTGTTCATTTATATTCATTAATCAAGGTTTACGTGACGGCTATGCAATTTTTGTTCACAACAGGAGTAGAAAAAAGGAAAACAGGAAATTCACTGTCGTACTTGCTTTTCTTCTCTGCCTTTCTGCTGTTCAAAAAATTCAGTTGTGTTATGAAAAATGACTAAGTTCTGCATTTGATTGGCGTTTCTCTTCCATGGCTTTTTGAATCTTTACACCAACTTAAGACAATCTGCCTTCTTTTATTCTAATACCAGACAATGTTTGCACTTTTGGGTGATCAAACAAACTAGAAAACTAGTGTCAAAGATAACAGCAATTTCTGTTAAATTCTCAATCTTGAAATGCTTTTGGGGTTCCCATCTCTCTGCTAAGATTTGCATCACAGTCAGAGAGAGAAGTGGTGGTGGAGCAAGTAGAACCCTCTCCCATTATTCCACCACCGCCACTGCCTCATATTTTTCCAACTCCACCACAACCTGGACACAGATTCAACCATCATAGTTGTTGTCTTTGTCTCATTTGGCGGACTGCTCGTTCTTTCTTGCATTCCTGTTGGTCACTCTATGTTGTGCACGGTGGGTGTGTGTGCAACACGTGTGGCTGGGATCACTCCCCGGGGTATTCTAAATTTTCTCGTGTTTTACGTTTTCCAAAAATTTAAATCGCAAGTCCTCACTCAAACCTTTTTTAACTCTATGAGCTCGTTTGGGTTGCTGTTAAACTGAAAAAAGTACTTTTGTGAGTAGAGCTGTTAAAAAATTGTTACTACAAATTGTAACTTCATTCAAAAGTTTTACTGAGTTAAAATTAGTAACTATTAAAAGCACTTGTAATTGTTACCGAACACATTGAAATGCAATTTTTTTGAAATAAAAGGATTTTTAAGTTGTTGAAAAATAATCTCAAATGGATTCATTTTAACCCTTATAAAAAGAAAATTGATTCTTGAACTCTTTCATGTTCATGTCACGTCAAGGTATGCTCATGTCACATCGAAATACTACAAAAGAAAAAATTGCAAAATTTGATCTAATTTATCGTAATCAATTAGTTAATATATGATATCAAAAGTGTAACTTGTTACATGAAGAATAAGAATATGAAAATATCATAAAATCTTAAAAAATAAAACATTGATATGACAAAGACACAACAAATTATGCTTCGTATTTAACATAAATATGTACAAAAATATATATAAATATTTTATCTACATATAAATTTGAAATAACAATTGTGTGTGATGCTATATATATTATTATTATTATTTTCTTTATAAAAAATTATAAGAAACGAGTTAAGAATTGAGAGTTATACTGTATGAAAAAAAAATGGATTAAGTTGGTTGTAATATCTCAATTTCTTTTTGAAGAAATTTGAAACTTTTCTTAACAATCATATTATAGCTTAGAAAGTTATATCTTAATATTTACTTGATAAAATTATATTTTAATGTTCATTGACTTGTTAAGTATATGTCTTACAATATTTGAGAAGTATCAAAAAAATGATTGAGATGAGAAATATCGAATGCATCTTATAAATAAGGACAAGTCAAGCTTTTTACTGACTTCGCATTTAACTTCTTTGTTTGTTAGATGACTCTTTAGCAAACTTTTTCTTGGGCTTGCATCTGTAGGTCAAAGGAACATTGCATCTCTCATTTGGGAATCCAAGAAATGCTGAATTGCAGGAAAAAAAAGAAAGTAGAATAACCAACACCGAGAATAACCAATAGGGGTGCAACTTGGGTTGGGCAACCCGAATCCAACTCGAGCCCAGCCCAATTTTTTACGGGTTTGAACAACTATTTTTACAATTAAAGTTAAGCTTGGTTTGAAAAACCTCAATTCGAACTTAATTAGGATTAGGCTTGGGTTGAGGTGCCAACAATCCGAGCTCAACCCGAACTCAAATTGTAATATTATTTTTAAACATATTTTTTATTTTAAATATATTATATATAATATTCAAATTATGATAACATTTTTCTTTTAAATATTAATTTATTGTATGCTAACACTTTGGATAATTAATTTCTTAAAAAATTGTTTGTAATTTTTTAGAAATTTGCATTAAGTTCTCAATTTTTTGTGTGTTTAAGAGTAATTTAATGTGAAACTTATTAAAGATCATCAACATGGAGATTGGTGATATAGATAACCCGAATTAACTTAACTTTCTAATATGAAATCTCAACCCGAGTTTAAAAATTTAAGGATAAGTTGGGCTAGGGTTGAGTAGTTAGGGTTGGGTTAGGGATGAACATTTCATATGTAGAATTGAGTCTGAGTTGTACCTCTAACTTGTCCGAGTTGCAGCCCTAGCGTTAGCCTTATCGTACGTGTTGTACACGCACAACTGTATTGTGTATGTTTTTCAATTTATTTATATATATATATATATATATATATATATATATATATCATTAACAATTGTTTTTAGAAAATAATTTTTACACTCACTTGTCCTGCGCGAGCTTGAGTCCTCAAAATTTCATTTTGAGAGTTAAGAGGAGATAAAGTACAAACAAATATTTATCGATTAGATGAAATGTCCAATTGCACTATTATTTTAAATTTAACTATGGCGTTCTCTGAATTTTGGTTGTACACACAAGGACCGAGCCAGAAATTTTGTTGAGGAGGGACACAATGTAATAAACACAAAATTAATATTGATAGATAATATACAAAATAAATTATTTTTTTTTGAAGGGCAGGTTTAAAATTTAACGTACTATATATACAAAATGGAAAAATATTTTTGTTTTTAAAGGGGTCACTTTTAAAATTTTAGAAGATCATAAATACAAAATGAAAATTTTAAAGAGTTGAGGGGGGGCACATTTAAATTTTTTAAAAATATACATAACATATTAAAAATTTTAAAAAGTTGAGGAGGGGCACGTGCCCCTCCCGGGCCTTCATTGGCTCCGTCCATGTGTACACGCCGCTTTTGATTGAATTTGGAATGTGAGCACGATAATTGTACTTAAAATATTTTTTTTCGAGAGAGACAAATACTTTCCTATTTTATGGGACCTTATCATACTCGGTTGAAATATATATCATGAAAGTATTTTTAGATGTTTATCATTTTCATTATGATGGATATGAACATTTGCTAATAAGATTTTTTTTATTCTTTTTCACACTCTTTTATAGATTTAATAACAAAATTATTTTACTGTTGTTCATAGTTGTTGTTCTGAAGTAAATTTCTGACTTCGAACACGAAATTATTTTTCATTACAAAAATATCTATTCTTTAACACTCCACAACTATCATAAAATAATGACTCTATACCGAAAATTTTTAGAAATATTTTTCAAAAAATAATTTACGTCAAAACAAAAGGAGCAAAGTACAAAAAAAAAAGAAAAAAAATATTGCTAAAAAGATCCTACAGTGGTGATGAATATAAAAATACAAAAATGAATGTTGACATTTACAATGAATTTTGTCAGAATTCTTACTTTAGACCATGTTTTTTTTTTGTTTTTTGTTTTATTTTAAGAAAGTAAGAATAATCCATGTTTTGGAGGTTTGGTAATGCAGCTAATGCTAAAATCAACATTCCAAGGTGAAAATTAGATATAAAAACCTCATTTTTTTAATAGGTAAATAACTGAAACACACCTACACAATTTTGTCCCACTTGAAATTTGTACACTCTCACCTTTTTGTGAATCAATAATGACTACTACTATATTTTAACTGAAAATATAAAACCTGTCAAAGGATTAATCAAGGTATTAGTCATGTTTTAGCCCTCCTCTTTTGCTCTAGAATTCCCTTGTTTTCTTTTTTCTGAAAAAAAAAATTGTTTATTTACTTCGTAATTAATTCAAAATTATTTACAGGTGGACGGTAAAGATTTGTATCCTCTTTGTTAATTTTTTTCTTTAACGATAATTACTTATTTCATATATATATTTTGGAGTGAATTGTAAAAGAGGGAGATAAATTAATGTAGAGAAAAAATAATTTTAATAAGTCAGAATAGAATGATAATTTCATAACTCAAAGATAAATAGTTTTGTTGGAATAAACTTTTTAAGAGAATGATTAGAAATAATTATTTCATTTACAATGTAGCACAATAAACAAAAAAAAGAGAATTAGAGATAGAATGACTATTTCATTTCACCTCTATTCTTGCCTACCAAACCAGCAAGTGTTTTCCAGCCATTATCAACCGTTATGAATATATGACGTCATCACTTTTGTAAGAATTTAATTGGGTAGGAACCGTAAGTAACGGAGAGAATCCAATTCCAATCCCTGCATTTGCATTACTATTGTGTAGTGACAGATCGACAGTTGCAATGGAGGGCTACAAATCCACAATAGGGTCATTTCCCGCCAAAACCCAGACCCCCTTTTCTTTATCTCCCCCGTCTCCATCAGAAAACCCTAACCATTTCAGCTTCCAAAACAACCGATAATTATTACCCAAAAGAAGAAAAAAGACACCCCAAATGCAATGAGGGGTGGCACTGTCCAGATCAATTGGCACGACACCAAACCCGTCCTAACCCTAGATTTTCACTCTCCTTCTGGAACTCTTGCCACCGGTGGTGCCGACTTCGACATCAAGGTACTGACTTTCTGTACTTCTTTTATCTTCCTCAGCTGATTCGCAATACTCGTGTTTAAGGAATTGTTTTAATTTTTGATAAAGTATGATTTTCTTTATGGGTTTTATGTAAATCAACTGGTTCTAAATTCTTTTCTGTGAAATAATTCAGATTTTTAGTGCTTTAGGGTGATAGTTTTTGTTAAATGGCTATAATAGCTAATGGGTCCATTTGAGAAATCAAAGAAGATGTGTGCGTCTAGTTTCCGAGAGCATTTTGAAGCTATATTTATAATATTTTTTACTCGTTTTAAAATTTAAATTTATCAGGGGGCCATTGCTTTATGCGATGGTAAAATGCTTGAACTGGGGTTTGAATCTAGACCGCAGTCACTTTAGCTGGGGTTTTGAAGCTATATTTAGAATATTTTTTGTTCATTTTTAAATTTTAAATTTAGCAAGGGGCCGTTGCTTGATGCGATGGTAAAATGCTTGAGCAAAGGTTAGGTTTGTATCTGGTCCACCCCTCCCAACACCCACGATTTTAGTTTAAATTTATCGTATTGTGTTTGCATATGAGCGGCTATCTAAATATCTTCAGGGATTATATTCTTTTCTTGTATTAACCTATGTCCTATTAATTGATGCAGCTAAAAGTAGTGATTTTTGTCAATGGAATGTTTTTTGGGACTAATTGTGATTGTGTTAATACTGAAATGCTCAGCTATGGCTAATAAATTCCGGTGAAGTGCAAAAGGAAGTCCCTACAGCTTCTTATCATAGTAGCCTTTCTTACCATGGTTCTGCTGTAAATGCTCTTCGCTTCTCTCCTACTGGTAAGTATGTACTGGTGCTCCCAACTTACTATGCGTTCATGACACGCTGGTGTCCCAAACGTACTATGCTTTGTTGAGAACAAGGATAGCTAGAACACGATCTGCTTTACCTTTTTCCCCCCCGGTAAATTCACAATCTGCTTTACCTTGATAAATCAATGGAAAACATGAGCACAATGGAAGAAAAATATTTTGTAATCACTCATTGCTTCAAACTGCATACATATCATGTGATTTATGCCTTTTTGGCACTCATTTTTTTTTCTCCTGTGGGCATCTGGAATTTCAATGTGAATTACAGTGCTGATGATTTTCTCAATTTCTAAATGCAGTATCAGTATCTTCATCATTACTCCTTGCAATGCAAGTTAATTTTTCCTTGGAACAAGGCTATACTTTTTACAAGAATTTAATGGTCATGTATTCTCAGAATTTGAAGCATCAATTTATCATTTTCAAATACCTTTCACATAATAAAATTATTAATGTTAGATACTACACTACTACATTAGAGATTATTTTTTTTTGATAAGTAAAGGATTTTTTCAATTAACCACATTAGAGATTTTTGTCTCTTTATTAATACTTGTTGTGTGGATAAAAATTTTGGGGATCCAGATCTCATTGGTTGTATCCAATTAATCAATTAAAAATTTCATCTTATTGCATGCAAGTGCCTGTCATGATTAAACATGTGTGGTGCTGCACTCTTATACATATCTTTACTGGCTGCTAAAGACATTTTTTGTCTTTGTTTTACCTTTTCCCAATTTATGTTTACCTTTTAGAAGGGGAAAACAATACCAGTTGCCTAGCTCTAAATCTGTTTTTTTTTTTTTACCATGTTTTGAGGAGCATAACAGCGTTGACAGTAAAGACATACAAAGAAATGTTTTACTTCTGTCATCCAGCATCTTATTTAAATCAACCATCCTCCTGAGCTTGGTTACAATGAATTAGTGCTAGTAGCCTGTTATTAACCAATGCCATGATCAAGATTTTCTCAAAGTGAATCTGGTCTGTGTGAAAAATTTAAGTGAAAAGCTGAACAGATGATGGAAGCTTACAAGGCAAAAAGAATAGGTTGACAGGAACATTAGTCAATATTGTTGCCTGATGACATTGGGAGTGAATCTATTGCCATGTTAATAAATTTCATTTGGCTAGCATATTGAGATCCCCCCCTCAGAACAAAAACTGCTTGTTTCTTTTTTCATTTCATTTTTGTTCTCGAAAGGAATTAAGTACTTCAAATATACCATCCAAAAAATACCTTCCAATCTCGATGTTGCTTTGGACATGTTTCATATACTTCCTGATGCAGAATGTCCACTATCTCTCCTAGCTATGGCTGGTTATATGAGTTAGGGTTATTATCTATCAGCAACACTCCTTTTCTTTTTATCTTGATTCATTCCTCCAAAGAATCTGGTCTAAGAATACTATAGGGCTTAGGTCGACATGTCTTAGGATCTTAGTTCTCCATTCCTCTGAATGTGTTTTTTCATGAATCTCTTCTTCTAGAATTGCTCTTCTAAGATAACTAAATAAGAGAGTTTATTATGTCTTATTTATACTTTTCATTTGAGATTGGAAGTAATATGTTGGTTTGACTATGCAGGAGAACAACTTGCCTCTGGTGCTGATGGTATGGATTCTTTCACTGGAAACCACTTTCTTCTTATTGAATAATATGACTCAAACTTTTTCATTAACACTGTTGTTAATCTGAATACTTCTACGTATAGGAGGCGAGCTGATCATATGGAAGTTGCACTCTACCGATGCTGCCCAAACATGGAAGTTCCTCAGGACATTATCGTAAGTCCTTTTAGTTGGACTCTCTTCTGGTTCTATTACAAATTGGTTCTACGTCTGGTATTGTTGGAGTCTGACAACTTCGAGTTTGATTGAATCTGAGGTGGGCCAGAAACAGCTGAGCCTGAAACCAACCCTCTACAGTACCACTTGAACGAACCCTAACTATTTATTGAATGTCAGTTTGACATTAAACCTCCCATTGACTGTGAGATACATTAAAGTTCAGTAAAACAAAACATGTATATTTCATTTTTGGTTAAGATATTCTATATTACATAGATCATAAAAACTATAAAAAACAAAGTTGATTTTGGGTAGTTTAGGCACGAGTCTTGATCAAATCAATTATTGTATGGTTCAATATCTAGAGAGCTGCAACTGTCAGACATGACACTTTTTTGACAGACCTGTACACATGCTGGGCTAGATTGAATTTGACCAGAATTTCAAAATTAAAATTTTGATTGTAGGCATGTGGCTGATAATATATATGAAATGCGTCAGAAATGTAGTGGATGTATTAGGGCACATTTTTGTTCCAACCTAGAATAAGATAATCATTAGCAGGAGAAGAAATGTATAATGGCTTTATCAGTAATATGAAGAACTTGGGCATTTTTTAGAGTAGAAGTGTGATAAGTTGAGTGTATGGATGATTATGATGATGACAATAGTAATACCAACAATCCTAGACAACTAGTAGTAGTATTATAATAGTAGTCCTGCCCAGTAGTGGGCTTTTTTAGGCCAGTTTCCACCACAACGATATGTTGGACCTGCAGTGGTTTACTGATAGTGCATTTCTTGTTTCTGACTGATAAAAATTATTGCATCACATGGGATGTCAAAAACAACAATAACATAATTAATAACATATTCTTCCTGTCCTATATGCTCATTGGTGGTTTTTGTCAGGTTTCACCGTAAGGATGTGTTGGACCTACAGTGGTCCACTGATGGGGCATTTCTCATTTCTGGATCTGTTGATAACTCTTGCATCATATGGGATGTTAACAGAGGTAAGAAGGATGAGCATGGCTGTATCATATATCAGCTAAATGTAATGTTAGTTCATACTTTGATTGTACGTGTTTCTATTCTTCAGGCTCTGTCCATCAGATCTTGGATTCTCATTTCCATTATGTTCAAGGTGTTGCATGGGATCCATTAGCTAAGTACATTGCTTCACTTAGTTCAGATAGAACTTGCCGGATTTATGTCAACAAGCCTCAAACTAAAACAAAGGGCATTGAGAAGATGAATTATGTTTGTCATCATGTAATTACAAAGGTGGAGCCACATATGGAAGATGAGTCAAAGGTTAGAAACCGGTATGCCTTGTTTACTTTTTGTACGTTATAGATAGATCTGTTCCTTGTAATAACCTTCAGATACGGTCTGAGATGCAGACTGCCAAAAGCCATCTCTTTCATGATGAGACATTGCCATCTTTCTTCCGAAGATTAGCCTGGTCGCCTGATGGATCATTTTTACTTGTGCCTGCAGGTATCATCCTAAAATATTAAATATGAAATAATGGAGTCTACTACTTTCTTTCCATAACTTAAAATTTTCAAAAAAGTAATGAGAACCTTGGATTTCTCTGTTGCTTTTTATGGCATTGTCTTGTCACAGGTAAACAATCTGTTGCTTTTTTATTGCATTGTGTTGTTACAGATAAACAACCTAGATTCAATTTGAGCCAATGGTAACAGATGTTACCAACCAATCAAATAAAGGCAAATATATATATATATATATATATTTATGTATGTATCCATGTATAAGTAAAGGTTCGGTTCGGATTGATTTTATATTTTGGACCTCTTAACAGTTAACCGAACCAATCTTACAGTTCCACTAATTTTGGAACCGAAACCAAATGATTATTGACCCACAGAACCAGACAAAATGTGAGGTTTGGATTGGTTCAAATTGGATCAAAGTTTTGAACAGATCCACGTGCAGCCCTAGGGACAGGCTTGTGCCAAAGCCTATGGAGTCAAGATCTCCATTCCAATTTATTATTACTTGATGAATGTCCTTGCTGTACATTTTTTTCCCAACTCTCATCGATGTACTTTTTTTTTTCCAAGTTGTTAACACACACACTCACCCCCAAAGAATTGTTTGCACCCAAGAGGACTTGATCCTTAGACCTAATGCTTGCTAGGCACTAGGGCCAAGATCTATATACATTTGAGCCAACCCCTTGGGGTCATCGATGTACATTTGACTGGTTAGTTTTTGGTTATGACTCTCTGTTGAAAATTTAGGGCACTGAGTACCCAAGAGATGATCTTGTACTACCTTCTACATGATCAAAACGTTTAAAATATGATATGTGATTGTGTTTGACATGATCACTGATGTGGAAATTTCCTCCCTCTTGATGTGGTTCAGATGCACTTTTCTCTATTCCAAGTAAAGGGAGGGGAATGAACCATCTAAGCTTTATTTTGCTGATCATCTTTGTGCATTTTGTCAGTGTAGATGTGCAAAGACGTCAAATTCCTTGGTATTGCTTTATAATTTTGGTGACAATCAGACTTGTATATTGCAGGATCAATTGAAGTGAGCAGCCTGGTTTTTGGCCAATCCAAGTGTTGAACTGGCTGATTTTTGGCTGCCTTAGCTTTTTTTAAAAAAATATGATACTGTATTCTTTTAGCAATTTTTTTTTCCTTCAAGTGAACTATGCTTTATCATATCTTCCTGGGACCTCTAAGTAGTATTGATTTATTAACAGCTGAAATCTAAGGTCTTTTTTAATTATTAAAATTGCTCTGATATAAACACATTTCTCACTACAGGGTCTTATAAATTTACACCTGCGTCAGAGACAGTAAACACTGCCTATGTTTTTTCTAGAAAGGATCTTTCAAGGCAAGACATTTACTTCCAATATTCCTTTTTTCCTCGTATTAAATTCAATTTACCTTTTTATATGATTTCCTGGTCTATTATCATATGTAATCTGATTTCCTACATTGCACAAAACTGCTATAGAAATATATTCTACTCATTTCACAATATTCTGGTCGTTTTGCCAAATAATCTATACATGGGAGGAGGTTACTACTTTTATTTATTTATTTGGTCTTCCATTCATATTCACATTCTTTCCAATATGCAGGCCTTCTCTACTGCTCCCTGGTGCCAGTAAACCTGTTGTGGCAGTACGCTTCTGTCCCGTGGCTTTTAGCCTGCGGGGATCAAAACCAGGTAGTTTAGTGCTAATTGAAACCTGGTTTGAGATGTTTATACAAGCTTGGCTATTGTGATGATAATCTGAACTTCCTTGTCTGACATGTGCAGCTGCCTTCTTCAAACTCCCTTATCGACTTATTTTTGCGGTGGTCACTTTGAACTCTTTATACATCTATGACACAGAAAGTGTTCAACCAATTGCAATCTTAGCTGGACTTCACTATGCAGCAATTACTGACATTGCATGGTATAATTTGTACTCGTACAATTTGTAGAGAATGCATCTAGTGTCTCATTGTCCATGCTAAATTTTGATGGTAACGTATATTTATGGGGTTTTGATTGGGTGCCATGGTTTGTTATGAAGGTCACCTACTGGCAAGTATTTAGCATTGTCCTCTCAAGATGGCTACTGTACTCTTGTAGAATTTGATAAAGATGAACTGGGACCACCTGTTTCCCTTTCAGGTTCACTTTTTTTTTTTTCCATAAATTATATCAGTTTTATTTGCCTATCTTAGTCCATTTAAATTTCTTAACCTTTTGTGACTCAATCTTTGTCAGAAGAGAGAGAAGTAAACAATGAGAATAAGAGCCCGGTTGTGAAACCAGATGATCTGGCACTTCAAGCAACTGCAAAGAATGGTCTCGATACAGATAGCGGAAAAGAGGTGGATAAAAATGAGGAGAAACAACCGTTGGCAAGTTCAATGAGTACGCCGATTTCAAACAAGCCTGCCAAGAGGCGCATTACTCCAATGGCCATTGATTGACCATGATTGTCTATAAATTTCAATTTTAGGGATCCAATTTCAAAGAAAGTAAATTCAGTCTTTTCTGCTTTCAAATTGAGCACTCATCGGTTTTTTTTTACAGCCATAATTGAAGATGAGGTGAATATTGATGTCTATTGGTTTATTCTGCTTCTATGGATCATTGTACAAAAACCGCTGGTGCATAGTATAATACCTTTTTTGGATCGGATTTTCTTCTAATTTGTCTAAGAACTGTCGTAACGAGTCTCCATGCTCCCAATTTGCTTCATTTTTTTTCTTTTGTATTTAATTGGTGGTGTTATTTCTGACATAACCTGAATGAGTCTCTGCATCTTGATGTTAAGGCTTTAGGAAACTGATGTAAAATATGAAGCCTGCAAATGAAGGATTGTTAACTTGTCTTGGGAGTACTCTCAATTGCATTGGATGTCACCAAATTCCAATGTAAATTTGGTCAGACATGAGTTACTACCAGTAGGCTAAGTGGGTGAACCGATTCTTTAGGTAGAATGTCTGAAGTCCGTCTATATACAAATATTACCATTACAGTCTTCATCCAAGCTAACTTGTGTCTGATTAAATTACTAAATGCTTTTAAAATTAAGATTTAAAAGGAGAAGGTTGGTAAGCTACGATTGGTTGTTAGCCTAGCAACCTCAACCTCAAAGGGAGTGTTGCAGGGTTGAAGTCCCAATTAGACTTAACTTTCTACATTATTTTACACAAACTCACAGCTCTCTATACTCTATAGACTTGAACCTATGTCCTCACAGTTTTAGAAAAGGTTGGTATGTACATAAATTTCGAGGGTTTGGAGAGGGGGTGCCGGGGCGGCTGGGATTGGCCTTGGAGGATGATTTCAAAAACTAGTAATTAAATTATGACTTGGTGTACACTTTTTAAGGGGAGGAAGACTCAAGCATCAATCACTTGACTGCCAAACTAGCATAATGCCATAAACCAAGCTTCACAAGGGAAGTGGCTATGGGGATTCACTTTTTGAAGGATATGCTTTGGGACAAGTGCCATGCCTTTGAAAGTTTTGTTAAGTGATCTGGGATCCTCTGTCTGGGTCTCTGTTTCATCTGTGCTCTACAATTTCACCAAATTTAATGTAAATTTTACCACTCTTAAATCTTAAAAAATTTGAAATATTTCTTGTTAATTTTTTTGTCAACACTGTTTAATTCATGTTTCACCACCCTTAAACCTACCATCATCACCATTGAATCCATATTTCACCAAGCCTTAAATCTTGAAAAACATAAAATATTCAACTTAATTTTTTTGTCAACACTATTAATTTATGTTTCACTACTCTTAAACCTACAATCACCATTCTTAAATCCACATTTCAACACCTTTAAATCTTGATCCAAAACCCTCATGGCTCTTTTTTAATAATTTTTTTTTTACTCATATTAATTGGATTTAAGGGTGGTAAAATGTATGTTTATGACTGGTGAATGTATATTTATGGGTGGTGAAATCTAAATTAATTGTGATTAAGAGTGGTGAACTCTATATTCAACACCCTTAAACCTACCATCATCACCATTGAATCCACATTTCACCAAGCCTTAAATCTTGAAAAACATCAAATATTCAACTTAATTTTTTTGTCAACACTGTTAATTTATGTTTCACTACTCTTAAACCTACAATCACCATTCTTAAATCCACATTTCAACACCTTTAAATCTTGATCTAAAACCCTCATGGCTCTTTTTTAATAATTTTTTTTTTTACTTATATTAATTGGATTTAAGGGTGGTAAAATGTATGTTTATGACTGGTGAATGTATGTTTATAGGTGGTGAAATCTAAATTAATTGTGATTAAGGGTGATGAACTCTATATTAATTGTGTTGACAAAATTTAACTTGAAATATTTTAAGTTTTTCACTATTTAGAGTGGTGAAATGTGGATTTAAGGGTGGTGATGGTAGATTTAAGAGTGATGAAACATAGATTAAAAGTATTGACAAAAATATTAATTTGAAATATTTCAAATGTTTCAATATTTAAGGGTGTTAAATTCAAGGTTAAGTTTGTTGAAAAAAAAATTAACTTGAAAATTTTTAGTAAAATTATTAAATTTGTGAAAATTCATATTAAATTTGTTGAATAATTTAATCTTAACTTAATATTATTTTTTATGAGTAAAAATAATAATTAAAATTTAAATATTAATAAAAAAGAGCCACAAGAGTTTTGGATCATAGATTAACTGTGTTGAAAAAAAAAATGACTTGAAATATACAAGTTTTTCAAGATTTAACTGTGTTGAAATGTGGATTTAAGAATGGTGAAGGTAGTTTAAGGAAATTAAGGGTGGTGAAACATAGTGTTGACAAAAAAATTAACAAGAAATATTTCAAGTTTTTCAAGATTTTAAGGGTGGTGAAATGTTCAAAATGGTGACTTTTTCAAGATGAAGATATCAATTTAAAATAATTTTTTTAAAGATTTTGTAAGAATAGGTCCTAGATGGAAAATACTAGGATTTCTCTGTCGAGAGTTTCAACAACAATGTTTTTTATTTCCACCCACTGTGTAGATTTATTGTGTAGATTTTCACATGACTGATATCAACATCAAAGGATTATGTAGGTTATCAACAAATGCAAATTCAATAGATTAGGTAAATTCTCAGCCAATGTAAATTCAAATAAGTTTTTTTTTGAAAGGTCGAAAATTCAAATAAGATACCATACCTAAATTGATCAGCTTCATACTTAATTTACTTCTTTAAAGTAAAACCTATATTGAAGAAAGAAAGAAAGAGTATGAAAGAAATGTACCGAAGATTTTTTATACATTCTTTTATAAAAGAACTTTAGAAGAGAGGAGAGAAGAAGAAAAAGACAAATGAAAACATTATTTATAAGTCCAATGTCTCATAATGAATGGCTAAAATATGTACAAATGTCAACTATCTCAGAATTAGATTCTAGAATACTCAAGAGAATATCTAAGACATCTTTGTACAAGTATAGAATGCTCATACAATGCTAAAGTGTTGTAGGCAACTCTATACAATTCTAGATAATCTAATACATCTTTATACAATGCTAAAGTGTTGTAGGCAACTCTATACAACTCTAGATAACTTCACACAAGTGCAAGAAGCCTAAAATGTTAAATGTTCTAAACAATTCTATATAACTTCACACAAGTATAGAGAAGTCTAGAATGTTCCAGCCATACAAACTATGATAGCTTGTCATCATGAAGAACATAAACTTTCTCACTTTATAGTAGATGGTCCCATTATCATCCGTTACAAGCTTTCATGATGTTGTGCCCTAAGAACAATACTTCCTGTTAGGCAAACCCGCACTTACGATTTTGTTAGATGTTGCACTCGTTGTACCATGCTAGTGTTGTCATCCTATGCCATCCTAGTAAATTATGCTAGTGTTATGCACCATTATGCCATCCTAGTAAATTACTACAAATTGATTAAGATAAGGATAGAAGAGTAGTCCATCAAAATGCAAAAAATGTGGCTGGTGCATTACTAATCACTCAATGCCACTAAAGGAGGTTGGTCAAACAAAGCCCAGTAACTTCCACGGTTCCACCCATATTCTTCCCAAAACTCCATCTGCTTGTAGAGAGTATTAAAAGTCCATAATCACTCGCCTCGGTGATCATGCTCTTGCAAAGTTGAGTAGCTTGAAACACAGAAGGACAAAGATTCGTAGCATTATAAGAAAAAAAATCTTTTGATATATGATTGGTTATACTTTGAATATAAGGTAGCAGCCTCCTCCATGCATCAAACCCTCCTAATATGTTACAAGAAACAAATTATATGAACACAAAACAGCATCAAAATTATATATAACTAAACAATGGTAAGGAAAGAAAAAAGAAAAATGATGCTTCTCCAATATTTGGGACTTCCAAGTCACATATGGGAAAAGAGAGACATTGAAAAGAAATAGAAAAAGAAAAAGAAAAAAAACCAAACAAGAATATACAAGAGCTGACCGTGCCTACAAAATGTTTGGGAGCTGAGAATCTAGTCTCTGCTGTAGTTCCTTGATCTTCATGGAGAGTTCTGTCTTCTGTTCCTTGTAGCTCCGCAGCAGGTATTCCTTTCCTTCAATCACTTCCTTCAGCTCACCTACTTCCCTTTTTAGCATCTCAAGCCTATCCCCAACGCCACTCCCTTTTGCTGAAAACTCCAAATTGCTTTCAACATCGAGATACCCATTCGCATGGCCGTTTCTCCCTTCAGATGGCCACATTGAGACTGCTGAGGACTTATTGTTCGAACCCGCTTGTTCCACACAATGATCCGCCAGTGCCTTCCTCAACCTCTGGACTTCTCTCACCGAATCATACAGATCCCTGTTCGCGGAATCCAGAATTGATTGTAGATGGGTTGAATGGGACAACTGATTGCTGAGTGAACTCTGCAACTCCACAATCTGATCCTGCATCTCGAGTATCATATCGTCCCTCCTCTTCAACTGCTGCCTCAGCTTTTGTATCACTTCTCGTTTGCTGAAGAGGTCAGAACCAGATTCTGAGACACATGGCGAATCAGAGCTATTTGAGTGGTGCAATGGTTTATGTGGCATCTCAAGACGGTCAGGAGAGGATGCCCAAAGTACTCCGTTCTCTTTGTTAACTTCAGGAGCAGGCACCGTCACCAGAGGGAGTGCCCTGTCAGATGGAGGTAGCAATTGGCTGCTGGGTTGCTGCTTAATTCCCACCACACCTTGAGTTCCTGTATCAAAAACCTATTAGAAAAGTATATGTAAAAAACTCTTCTAAATTGATACTATGAGAACATGATCACATTGATAATCCTGAAAACTGAAACAAAACACCCCAAATATGATGCAAACTGTTGCCAGTGGTCACAATCTAGAATCTTGAGAAGCTAGAATTGATAATTGCAGCATAGTGATGCACAAGCATATGCACTAATATGTGCATGCATGTGCAAGCGGATTTGCATCAATATGTCAGACTCTGTGTGTGTGTGTGTGTGAGAGAGAGAGAGAGAGGAAGAGAGCATGTAAAATTACGACCTCACCAAGTTAGAAGTTTTAAGCCTTAATAGATTAGACAGATGGGTATGCTCTGTTTCTCTCTTCTTCTCCTCCTTTTTTTTTCTTTTCTTTTTTCCTTCTTATTTTTGTATCTTGGGAGTCCTAGAGAGGGGGATCTATGATGAATTCCATGCCCAGTCTTTCAATTTCTCATTCCCTTGTCCTTCATTGTAGTTTTACCTTGCTAATAAACTATATGATGCCGAAATAGACTCTGAAAAGCATTATATTGATGCAAAGTTATTGCATACTAACAACCACCATAGCAGTAAGAGTTACTAGTGTCTTATCAACAAAGAGAAACAGATAACAAGTTAGACATCAGGTAATACTGAAGTTTGGAACAGAGTTTAGATTTTAGATTAATAAGAACAGATCTAAACTTGATATTAGTCAAAAGGTCAATAAAGATATTGGTGCAGAGCTCAAAATAACTTGTTTTCATTTTCTCCTTCTCTACCTCAAGTTTGATTTTGCTAACAATAGAACAATAACAAAAAAGAAGGAATGAATAGAGCAATACTCCACAAAACGAAAATACTCTGCAGTACTATTACAAAAAGTATTAATATCCATCTTCCGTAAATCATGCTCCATATCATGTAATAAACAGCTATCAGTTTGAAAAGTAGTCAAGAACAGCCATAAGTTCAATGCGAAACAGCTATCAATCCTTTGAAACATAAGATTGTGGACCTAGAAGTTTCACACCTGAAATGTAATTGAAGCAACCTTCCTCATCTTGGGAAAAATAATACCCATTTGAATGTGAATGGCAACCCACTGACTTCTTCTTGTCAGTAGATTTTCCGTTTCCTGAATTGGAAAGAACTCTATAAGTTAAGAGCAAGTACAAATATAAGAAGACAATTAGTGAATGTTCTACATGTTAGAAGACCTTTCAAACTATTGCTAGTATTGTCTGCTTGCTTTGTATCAAACACCTGCTTCAGCTTGTAACCTAATCGAATTGATAACGTACTTAACAATGCACCGCCTGCAATAAGGACCCAATTTGGCCCCTCCCCGTGAAAGCTTTTTGACCTGTGAGTTTTAGACATTATATTGGTTCTCGGTTTCATTTCAAGATTGGATGGAAGAATTCTGAAGAATCCAAATATGACCTACACTGAAAATGCAATATAACATATTAGGTCAAACAGCATCAGGGAGAGGCATGCTTAGCGGATTTAACATTCAGTGAGAAACTTATATGTATAAACAAAAATCATAATATTAGAAAAACAGAAACGAAACCTTTCAAAGTTAGACTTTCAAAAACAACTGATTTTCAGTGAGCAATTTTCACCATCCAAAGTTCAACATTTTGCGCACACACGCAAGAAAAAATTTAGAGTCACCCAAGCAAGAAAAGTAACAAAATTAAGAATAAAAGCCTTTGTTCTTATTACTAAGTTCCTTGCGAAGAAGTTTTCAAATGTACAATGATAAATTTGATTCACTATTTACTAGCCAGTGTTACAATTACTTTCTGTGGGGCACATTGTCTTAGGACTACTCTCCATTTCATTGGATGAATGAATTTGGTCAGACATGAATTGCTGCTACCAGTAGGCTAAGTGGGTGAACCAATCCTTAGGCTTCTCAATTGGGATTCCTGGCAGAAAGTCCGAAGTCCTCCATCTATATACAAACATTACCATTATAGTCTTCATCCAAGAAAACTTGTGTCTGATTAAATTACAAACTGATTTTTTAATTGATGTTTAAAAGGTTGGTAAGGTACCAGCAGCTGTTAGCCTATCAACCCCAAAGGGAGTGTTGCAGGGTTCAAGTCCCAATCAGGATGTGAGTTTGCATATAATACCGTTTTTATTAATCAATATTAGTTACTCATGTTATACAATGTAAAGGTCAAATTTCTTTTTAAGCTTAGACAAACAGAGAGCTGAATCCAAAAGTATCACTACCAAGGACGGAGCCAGAAATTCTGTTGAGGGGGGTGACGCTGAAAAATAATAAGAAAAAAAATGTTTGAAAATGAATATTTTTAACAATAAAATAAATAAATAAATTACTATTGATTGACAATATTTCCGTTAATGACATTTACAGATGTCCTTGATGAATTTTTATATTAAGCAAAATTTCCATCCAAATTAAAGAGAAAAGTTATGTATATTTAAGTAAGACAATTATACAAAACAAAATAAACGTGTGCATGTATTCCAGTGTATCCCTCATTCCCTCTTACAGTGACTAAAATTTAATGAATAAAACTTGTCTTCAAATTGGAAGTTGGTAAGTAGTTATGTTCTCCGAATCAAAAACTACTTGATAAGTAGATTAAACCAAATATACAAGGGAATTGCCCACTTTACAATATAGGTCTTCACAACAAAAGAGAAGTAGACAAGGATACATTATTTAGGATTTTTTTTGTACCGTATTAGAAATTGTGATCCTTAATTAAAGAAAAAATAATTGAAAGAGAGTCGTGCAATATAGAAAAAGAGAGGATTAAATTGTGGGCTAAGTGTGATGCAATTTTAGAAATTTTAAAATTATATATATACAAAATGACAATATTAAAAGTTTGAGGGGAGTAGTTTTAGAATTTTAAAATTATATATATACAAAATGAAAAAAGAAACTTTTTGAGAGGGGGAGGGGGGGAAGTTTTAAAAATTTATACATACAAAATGAAAATTTTAAAAAGTTGAGGGGGGGCATTAGCCCCCCCGGGCCTTAATTGGCTCCATTTCTGATCACTACTCACCTGAATAATGATCTTAATTAATACCCAAAAGCTTAAAACATAAGCCAAGTTATGCAATAATGATAAGAAGATAAGTAAGAGGAGATTCGGAAAAGAAAACATATAATCAGGTGAATTATTGATACAAAGGAAAAAGTAGTTATGAGATTATGAGGTTCGAGAAGAATAAACTTACTTTGACAAAGTTGACCAGTCGTTGTGTCTTCAAGGATTCAGAATCCATATGACAGACTTCTGGACAGCATGTGGCTGAATGAAAATAAATTATGTAAAAACAAAATAATAATAATAATAATAATAATAATAATACTAAAATGTACCATACAGAAGAAACCTGAGAGTTCAGACCATGAAACAAATTAAATTGAGTGCATAAAGAGAAGAAATGAAAGTGATATATATATACACATATATTCTACAACACATTCGATCAAATATAAAGATTTAGGAATATAAAGAAGAATTAAGAAACAAAAGTCTACCAGCTAGAACTTGATAAAGGAGAAGCAACACAAAATTCAGTCCGAATAAGGTCTGGGATTTATTTCTGAAAAACCAAACTGTCCAATTTCGAATTGGATATAAAATTTATAAACCAAATATGCTGTTGAATGTAGTTTGTTGCTCTATTTGGAGGCTCTATATTGCAAGAGGATTCCCTGACTAGACACATCCAGATGTGCTAAAATGTTTTCAGGTTTTATGTAGTTGGGCCTCATCCCCTTCCCACTCTACAAATATAATTTTTTATAGAAGTAAAAACTTAAAGGGAGCACATAGCACTGCCAATCATCTTTATAACTTCTAGGCTCTGTTGCATGTTACTTTTATTGCTTGATTTACACTAGGTTTAGTTCTCAATTCTCCTTTTTGTGTCTAGTCCTGAAGCATGTGTTGCAATATTTGTGCAAGTTTTCTAAGCAGCTCCTAAGGTATATAATACATCTGACGGATATGCTTTGGACCACAGTTTTTTTTTATCAAATTTAGTTGTAAACTTGTAGAGGGAGCAGAAAAACTGAGGATAATAGCTCAAGAACATTACAGCCTCAGGTCTAAGGTTCGACTCATCTTGAGTGCAAACAATTCTTTGGGGCCAGCCTTCATAGACAATTCCGTGACTTACCTGGTTTGAGGTGGGGAGGCACCCTTCCTGGGTCCTAGGGATTAGTCGGGGCGAAGCCTCAAATACCCTGGTTAATCTAAAATAAAATAAAAACATTACAGCCTCAGAATTGCAGATGGTATCATTCCCGTAAGTGGCAGAGAGAAGGAAAGGACAGACCGACAGAGAGCCTGAGGCAAACAGAGAGGAATAGGAAAAATATAAGGACGCAAAAACGCACGTAACAAGTTAGCAGGAGAAAGGAGACAGTCTATATGGTGGTTATAGCTCGGGCCATCTCATAAACAGATGCCACATATCAAGTATCAGAGGTTCACAATACATAAATGGATGGAAGATTCAAGAGGGAGTCCTTTATCTTTTTTAGCAGTCGGAGGGTTCCTATCTTTTCCTAGAAGGCAGTTTGTTGTTCCGCTTTCTAGTTTGCCCACATAAATCATTATGTATGTCTACATATTTGTGTGGAGTTAAGCTTTCACGTTAGGAATTTCATCAAATAGTTCAGCAGCAACATAGTATTACTCCATATGACACTCCATTTCCATCTAATTTGGCTTATGAACATTTAAATTTTCAAATAGTAATCTAAGATATAACACCAATACTTAGTTTATATAAAAGCCGCATAGAAAATTCAAAGGAAATGCTATAAAACTAAAGAGGAACAAAAAAAAAAAAAAAGCAGGACCATCTGCCATTCCCGAACAAAGAAACAAAATCATAAACCAAGCATTAATAACAAACAAAACTAGTGAACCGAAATCAAATTAATAATAATAAAAAGAGCAAAACCATAACAATCAATAAACCACAGAGGTGAATGAACACATGTTATGCTAAGAATAGAAACAAACCAATGATACCTCACTGAGCTATTATAATGAAATCAACTGATAGTATAGCGGCAATGGAGGCAACAAAATTGAAGGAGAGCGACGATTGCCAGATCAATGACGATTAGCTGATCGATGAAATAGCTGGATAATCGCTACAACAATCAAGGTGGTTGGTTAACAGCTTTCGATTTAGGGTTAGGGTTTTTGGAAGCAACTTTTAGAGAGAGAAACATACCTGAGAGTGAGAGAGAGAGAGAGACTCCCTCGCTTTTTCTTTTTCGATTTTATGTCTGGTAATTGGTAAAAAGTTACCACAATACAATTACTTTACTGAAATGAAATAAATATTGCAATTTGGAGTTAAGTTATTTATTAGTACTCCGTATCATTTTCAATGAGAAAGAGATACTGTAATGCCAATAAAATTTTAATGTTAAAATTAATGAACACATAAATTCACTTTTTATTTTGAAGTGGTAAGAACTGATCTGTAACTTAAAATCTCTATAAAAATTATGAGCATACTTGTTTTTGAAAATTAAAAAATTGAAGTGAGTGTGTTACTTGTCAAGAAAAAAAAAAGAAATGTATTTCATGAAAATTAATAAGTTAAAAATGTGTGGTTTTAAAGAATTTTTTTATTTTTTATTATTATTTAAAATTATTCTTATTTATAAAAATTTTGAAAATGTTTTCAAAAAGTTGAATAAAGTTGGTCTTATGTAATTTACAAGCTTACTCGTATAAAAATGCCTGACATTTTAATTCTCTGTTTTCACTAACATCAAGCTTTAACTTATAATTTTATTAAGATACAATTGATAAAAATGTGAATATATAAATCAGTCAATTATTTATATGTGGTTGACTGAATATTTGACATATACCACAGACAAGAAGAGAAAAAAAATTATATTCCAATTATTACAATTTTAATAGATAAATTTTACGAAAACAAGCAATTGACTGTTTTTACAAGCTGGTCCTACCCTTTTATAAAATTCCTTCTCTATTTTTAATATTTATTTATTAATAAAACATATTGTGTTTATTTTACATTTAACCCTGGGGGATAAATAATTTATTCTTTATAGATTGAGGGCTAATAATTTATAAGGGTGCAACTTGGGTTCGGCAACCTAAACCCAATCCGAGCTCAGCGCAATTTTTCGAATTTGAACAACTATTTTTATAATTAGGGTTAAGCTTGGGTTGAAAAATCTCAACTATAACTTAATTAGGGTTGGTTTTGGGTTGAGGTACCAATAATCCGAGTCCAATTCAAACCCGAATTATAATATTATTTTATACATATTTTTTATTTTAGATATATTATATATAATATTCAAATTATGATAACCTTTTTCTTTTCAACTTCCTCTATTTAAATCTTAATTTATTGTATGTTAACACTTTGGATTTTAAATTTCTAAAAATTTGTTTGTAATTTTTTAGAAATTTGCATTGAGTTCTTAATTTTTTTTTGTGTTTAGGAGTAATCTAATGTGAAATTTATTAAAAATCACTTAAAATTTTTAATGTGAAGATTGGTGATATAGATAACTTGACTTTCTAACCCAGAATTTCAACCTGAGTTGCAAACCCGAGTTTAAAATTTTAAGAATGGGTTGGGGTATAGTTGAGTAGTTAGGATTGGAAGTCGAGTTAGGGTTGAACATTTCATATGTAGGGTTGAGCTCGAGTTATACCTCTAACTTGTCTGAGTTGTAGCTCTAATTTATGACCTTAATCACAATCCAAACTGATGGTAGTACCCTTTTACATTTTGTTCTAGTGATTATGTTTAGAACGTCAAAATCTACTATGAAATTTGCAAAAACTTCAATTAATTGCATTGGCTCATATTTTCACCAGTTAAAAATTCATCAAGTTCACGTAGAGGTAAATTGGTGTGTTAGTGTGTTTCTTGACAATATATATATAATATTTAGCAAACAAATCGAATTTTGTTTTCTTGAATTAAGGGTAGAAAAATCATGGTAATGTCCAATTAAAATTATCTTCTCAATTAAGATCTCTTATGATTAGCCTACAATCCTCTTGGGATCTAGAAAAAAAATTCTGAATATTGTCCCGTGCATATGAGACGGAGGAACTGTATGGAATGTGTTGACCTCAAGGTTTTAACCTTAGGTTACTTGGGTGATTTTGATGATAACAACCTATTGTAGTATAGATTTAATAAGTTTACTTAAGTGTGCAATTTACAAAACATCATATTATTTCAAATATCTTCAAGACATTGGGCTTCAAAAGGAATTACAAGAAGTTATATGAAGTCACATGATCATGGAACTAAAATATCAATAATCAAGATCAATGGCAAAGTTGAAGTGATTTCAAGTCACACGATGAAGGAACCCAAAAGCTTAAAGAATTGAAGATCAAAAAACTTGGGTAGGCTAGTCTTGGGTGAGTGTTTGATTTAATGTAAAGTTATTTGTGAAGTAACTTCATTTGAAATCTCATCTCTTGACTTAGTGGGTTATAAGAATATGCATATCATTCATATCATTTATAAGTCTTTAGATCACAAGTAATAGGTCATGAATTTCATTTATAATATCATGAAGTCTTTACTAAGGTTGAGTTAGTTCAAGTTTTTATAAACTTTAGAAGAACTTAACTATTAAACCCTAACTAGAACCATGTTTTTCAATAATATCATTTGGAATGGTGTCTAGGAATTATAAAAATAAGGCTTTGAACTTATATGTTTAAATCATGAAAGACCTTAAGTAATATTGAGATAATTTTCAATTGGGAATATCTTTAATTCTCAATATTCATATTTAGTGAAGTCAAAAACATTGAATCAAATTGATTTATTTCATAAGTTCATAGTTGATTTTGAGGAGGTTCAAATATTCAAAGAACCCAACTCATAATCTAAAATTGATTCTAAGACCACATGCATCTCATTTTAGTATCTAGGATTGGTTCTTAGCATTTTAGAATATGAATTTATCTTAATGAAGTTTATTTTCATCAGTCCTTGAGGTTTTAAACTCATTCATGCTTTAACAGAGTTGCATTTCAAATGAGAATCAAAACAGTCGACTTATTTAAACTGTATAGTCAACTTTTTCAAGTAGCATGTTTTTGGCATTTCTGGAGCACTAAAGTAGAAGACTATTCAATTTCATATAGAAGACCTATTTTAGTTTATGGAATTTTATGAAATAGTGTTTCTAGAGTACTTAAATAGAAAAATATCTCAATTCATATAGAAGACTATCTTTCTATTTTAGTTTATGAACTTTTATGAAAATGACATTTCTGGAGTACTAAGATAGAAAACTATGTCGTTTCATATATAAGACTATTTCTCTATTTTAGTTTATGAACTTTTATGAAAATGACATTTCTGGAGTACTAAGATAGAAGACTATGACGTTTCATATAGAAGACTATATTTCTATTTTAGTTTATGAACTTTTATGAAAATGGCATTTCTGGAGTACTAAGATAGAAGACTATGTTGTTTCATATAAAAGACTTTCTTTCTATTTTAGTTTGTGAGATTTGATGAAATAGTCGTCTTATTCATTAGAGAAAGTCGATTTTTTTAGGCAGCTTGAATCTAACACTTTGAAGGCTCAAATAAAGTCGACTGTTTTTTCCCAGATTCAAAATAGCGGCTAGTTTTGGATCCCAAACGGCTATATTCTCTTGAGACCCTATATATACCCATTTGTATTCAAAATTTCTGTACAAAATAAAGATAGTGCAATGTAAAGCCGAGAGTAGAGAAGAGTGGAGGAGAGAGCTAGAGAGAAACCTACCCATGAGCATACATTTAAGAAACTCTTGAATGCATATTTTTGCATTCTACTTGGTAGAATATCTCTTAGGAACCACTATTGAGTCTCATCTTTCATATCATTCATTGTGGTTCATCTTAAATATCTAGAGTTGAGCTTTTTATTTGAAATCTTTATATATAACTCTAGGATTTGAGCGTGTATTGAATATCTATTCATTGAGGAATATTATTGTAATTGTATTACAATTTATTATCTACCTTTGAGAGGAAGACCAAATGATGCACTTAGCAAGGAAACTCAAGTCATGAGCTTGGCAAAAAAGTCTTGGTGAAGTTTTCATTGAACAAGGAAGCCCAAGTCATGAGCTTGACAAAGAAGTCTTGGTGAAGTTGTCATTGAGTAAGAAAGCCCAAGTAGTTCACTTGACAATTGTACGGTTTGCTTTCTATCATTAAGGAATGCTCTATAATGAAAATCTTAATAAGTGCTCTTGAGGCATGGACGTAGGCAAGAGGGGTCGAACCATGTAAAAATCATGGTGTCACTTGGTTTGCATTTCTCTATCCCTAAATTCCTTTATTTGATAGTATTTCATTTGTTTAAATTGTTTAAGCTTTATATATAAATACTATAAGTTTATATGTTTTAATTTCTATGAGTAGGATGGGATGAATGCTTGGAGTATATTGGTTGAGTTGTGGAATTGATTAAATTGTTTAATTGATTGAATATTTATTTGATTATCTTTTTGTTAATCAATTTGCATATCATATGTTTAATAAAATGCACAAGCAACATTTCCACACAATACAAGTATAATATGTTACACTTATATGAACACTTACATTTGTTGTATCTACTAGATCATTTAAGTGCATAATCGATAGAGCATTCTCATTTCCACTTGTTGAATACATAAGTTCATTAAATGTTTAACAAAAATTCATTCAAACTAACTTTTATCAAAATGAGTTAAACCGAAAAAGTTTCATCATTTGCCTATTGTCTCTATTCACTCCCTCTTCTAGGGACAATTCTTGGATAATATAATATTCTAAGAAGCAAAACACCACCATGTCAATATATATATATTACAATATTTGAAAAGTACAAGGGGTTAGCCCGTAGGATTGAGGAGCCCAATTTTCTTCCCCTCTCAAATAACAGCTTCCAACCAAGTTAATTGGCGAGACTTCATTATTGAGGCACTAGTCAGAAAGTTTTACATGGAGATACACCAAAAAGCTAGCATTCATTGTTACTTGTCTACTTTCTCCTAACTTGAAAAATATATATTACTACAGAAACCTTTCTTGCATTACACCGTTCTATAATTTTGAAGGTAAAAATTTCAGTAATGATAAAACACTATTTTTTATTATTATAAAAAATCATAAAAAATAAAATCTTAGTAGTGAGATTCTCTAATACACGAAATTTTCTTGATATTTAATAATTTTTCCTAATTATAACCATCATCTTAATTTATTGAGAGGCCTTCAGCAGTCCGTTCAAGGGAAGGGAATAGAGTTGAACTCACACACCCTACCTTCTTTCTTCTGTTCCTTCCTGGTAAGTTGTATCTTCTTACTAAAAGATTAAAACTATGGATCCCTGATGACGGAGGCAAGTTATAAATGATCATAAGTGAACAATAAATTAACTTAGAATTCACAAAATATAAGTAAAAAAAATATTGAAATATTATTAATGAATTATAAATTCTGCCTTACAGTATAAAACCTAACAGAATAAGAAAATCTAAAAAAATTCCAAATTGGCACTATCACTAAAAATTACGAAAAAAATAGAAGAAGAGTGTTAATCACTAAACTAAGATAAATATCAAAATTGAGAAGAATCCGAATCCAAATCCGAATCCGAATCCGAATCCAAATATGAATACGTTTAAGATAAATAACATTCCTGAGGTTTATCCACATGAGGTTGAATGTCATCTTCATCAATAAACAGTAACTCAGAGCACTCTTCAATCCTATGCAAATCTAGGAAGTTACATGATTTTTAAATAACTAGATGCAATCATACAAATGCCAAACACTATTGGTAGTGGGAAATTTCTGAAATCTGAACCCTGATCTAGTTTTTAAAAGCACTAAATTAAACTCAGCCAAAGTGGACATCGTGCTACCAAACTAGTTCTCGATTCCCATATGCAATTAGTTGTATTTAGCAATAGTCACAAGACATTTAAAACAAGCCTGCAAAAAGTCATATTTCAAGGATAAAACAATCATCAACCAAGAAGATCAATAATTCCTGAGACCACATCACAGATATGCTTCAAACCATCCTCTCTAAGTGCAAGATCTGGTGGATAAGCCAAGCCCGGATATCGCTTAAACGTGTTGTGACAAGCATTTGGATAATCAGCAGCAGCCATGACATGCATGCAGGCGTAATCATATGACTGGGCGGCCAAGTCTTGAAGCGAAGCTTGCAGAGCATCACCAGCATACGAGTACTTGGTAGCGCAGTCCTTGATGACCTTTTTCATGAGTGTGTCATTGGTGGTGCTGAGTACTTGGGAGGACAAGTAAGAGGAAGTGGCTGTGGCATTGGCCATTCCAATTCCAACCATAATAACTGCCAGTCCCTTGGTGTCTGCTTTTGGGCTTGTGGGATTGGATTTGAGAGATGATACACACAGGTCATAGTATTTGGTGTTTTGGCAAGTCTTTTGGATCAAATTAGTGTCACCACTCACAAAAACAAATGGTTTGTGAATTAAGCAAGGGAATGAAATGGAGAGAATAAGTAGTAGTAACAAGAAACAAGAACCCATTGCAGAGATTGAACAAACTGTTTAAATCAAATTGTAATTTCAGAGAGTGAAGAATTCAAGGTAGTGAAGAAAAAGATAGTCCCTTTCTTCTTGTTGTTGGTGTATAATTGAGATCTATGATTCATTGACACGACATGTTTTAAACCCCATAAAATTGTACACAACTCAAATGAGTTGTTTTTGGTGTTCTCTCTTTATTGAAAGTAAGGGCTTGTTTGGCATGTACTATCTATTCACAAGGCCCTATCTGGAAGCCGGCAAGATGCCAAAAATGAGGTCACGGGTCACAACACAATGGACCCTCTATCCAATGTCAATTGGTTTCTGGAATGTTTGTCTTTTAATTAATGAGCCAAAAATTTCTTGACGTGTGTTCCACAATCCATGTAAAAGTGGTATGGACCCTCCAATTATTGGATTCTGTGGTACTTATTTTATATATATATATAGATATGTATATCAGCTGAAGGCAGAGAAGGCTCAAACTTTGGTTGTAGCATCATCAACCATAATAATATCTTGAAGGTACTAAATTGTGTTTTTTTCAAATAGGCCCAGACAAGAACAAATGTGCTAACATGACTATGGCAAATTAGATACTTGTGCATTCAATCATTTCTAGTCTGGCAGTTACAGCCATAGTTGTAGTTGACTAATACTGTAGTAGAACCATTACTAATTAAGTAATTAGACACAGTTATGGATCTGTAATATATACTTGTGTAACCAGTTAACCACTCCACAGAGTTATCAATCCCCAATTCAACAGGCTAACTACTATCATTGTACAAGTAAAACCAATGGAGACATAAAGAAAGAAGCCTCAATAAATATCAGTTAAAACAACTTTTGATGCATTCTAACACCATGCCAAGTGTTTTTATTTCCTCTCTCTGCAATTTCCTTGATAGCCTTAACTTCAGTTCCTTTTCTTTTTTAGCATGCAACTTTGGTAGCCATCTCTACCGGCCCCGAACCAGAGTTATAGCTAAACAAAACAAGTGGCCATTAAGTTACTAGTAGCTTTGGCTTTCTACATCAATCTTGCTATTATATTTACTGGGAGGAGGACTAAAGCTAGTGGATGTCATTGTCTAGCAAGAATTGATAGGGTGCTTAAACACCCTCTATTTGACATGTCTTTGCAGCTTCCAAAGAGTTTCAAATCTTAACTCACAGAGATTACCATGTGTAAGATCAATAATGAATGGTTTCGGAATCTACTTGCAAGCTTCAACTTCAAAGATTAACATATAGGTTTTTGATAGCAGAAGAAACTCAGTTCAGTTCCAGCCGAATTCAACAGTACCTCCGAACACAGTACAGAAGTTTCCATCACTTTGGAAGACACCACAAATTGATACCAAATAAGTACTCTGCCAAAACAAATACTAGAGGCAACAGCAAGAAACTCCGAAAATGTGCTTCTTAGGGGTAGTTTCCAAATTTGAAAGGAAACATATCAATCTTTGTTTTGCTGATAATGCACTGTTAAAAATACCAATACCCTGAAACACAAGCAAGCCAAGAAAAATTCTCTGATCATATACATCTCAAAACCCGAAGTTCGGTCTACAACTAGCATTAAAAAAAGGAAATAGTACACAAAAAAGGTAAATAAATAGAATGACAAATGATGACCTTTAACAATAGGAACATAATCTACATATATGAATGATTAATGAAGGTAAAAATGATTGGGTTAAAAGTACATCTACAAATTTACACACAGTATTTACACTTCCCTATTCTGCTATTCCTCTCAGTCAGTATAGTATCCCAGATCCTGTTCCTCAGCAAAACACGAAATCTCAATCCTAAGATGCACGTCCTTCTCCACGAGGCATTTTCTTTGATGCCACTGCCATAAAAAAGGTATTAAATCAACCCATTCTACCAAGGGAAATAACTTGAAAACTATCGTATAAAAGTTAAGACAGTTTCTTTTCCATTTTAGTCCTACAATCATAATAATAATAAGGTAGACAGAGCTTCTGATTTTAATTCCATAATTAAGCTTTTAGATGACCATAATAATTCCAATTCAAGCTGGTACTAAACATAAAGGACACTATAGCACAGAAAAAAATCCCAAAAAAACATCATTCACCTTTACAAAGATCGGAATTTGATTATAGATATGAAGCATCAGTGTGCACCTAACTAACTTGATTATATGAAAAACATTGCTTGACAATTTCCCTTTTTTCACATTTTAAAACAAAAATCACATCTTAGGTTAGAAAGGATTGATTTTACCTCCCTCAGCCCCACAAAAAAACAGAGCCCATCATTAACCATAGGGTACAAATCATGCTGTAACTTTATTCCATTTCTCATGCACTACTTTTTGTTCTCACTAAAGTTTTGTGGAGTACTACAGCTGTTCCATTAAAATACACAACTACTTTGCTATTAGACTACCGATTGCACCAAAACCTTAAAACGACAGGCTACCTTACACCAATGCAATCCCATCTCACATGGTGAGGCAAACAGACTAAACCAAGCCCAGAGCAAGTGCAGATATGGAGAGTTGAACCCCAAGACCTCCCAAAACCAAAGCTCTAATACAGCTTTGTTTGGAAAGAATTGATTTTACCCCCTTAGCCATACCAAGAATTAGAGCCCATCATTAACCATAGGGTACAGAAATCCTTAGGTTTGCAAGTGATTTATGATCATGCCTGTGACTTGTTTCCCTTTCTCATACACTACTCTTTGTTATGAATAAAGTTTTGTGGACTACTACAGCCGTTAGCATTTAAATTCACAACTACTTGTTGTTAGACTACCAATTGCTCCAAAAACTTAAATTCTTAAGGAATGGGCCCAACAATGTATAATCAAGCTCTATAACACCCACCCTCATGAACAACCGTCTTGCATGTGGAGAGACAAACAAACAAATGTACACCAACCAAGTGCAAACTTGTACACCAAACCCTCAAACAAATGTACAGACGGAGACTTGAACCCAATACCTCCCAGAACAAAGCTCTAATACCATGACAGACTACCAATTGCACCAAAAGCTTAAGGTGTCAAGGAATGGGTCCAACAAAGTATTTCAAGCTCTCTAATAACATGTAACCCCAAGCTCTAAAATATATCCACTAAACATAAGTTCCCCTTAAACAGGTTCCATTTAAGAGCATGGATAGCTTAGGACATCATTAAATTCTCAACAACTTAAACTTCTGGAACAGCGGAGCAGAATCTGAAAAGCAAATTAATGCCAATTAAATTTTAAAAGGAATTCGCTGTACACCCTAAAGCACATGAAAGTATCATTTCATTTTTTTATTTGAAGTGCGGACAATGCAAATATCCACCCGCACCCACCCACAGAGAGAGAGAGAGAGAGAGCATACGATCTTCGACATCTTTCAACTGGTAATAATGAGGAGCTATTTCCACCAGCCATTCAGGTTTTAGTTCAATGACCTGCCGCATGTATTCCTTGGTTGTCAGAACCAGTTCATGGTAGACAACCCATCTTGGGAGCACCTAGAAAAAGGAAATAAAAGAAAGCATCAGCATTCATAAAAAATTTGGATACTCTTGAATTTTACATCTAACCATAAATTTTCCAATATCTGATGCCATATGTATGCAAACATGAGGCATGAGTATACACAGAAAAGACATCCTGAAGAAGCATCAGCATTCATACAAAATTATGATACTCTTGAATTTTACATCTAACCAAAAAAATTTCAATAAAAGGAAATAACCCATCTTGGGAGCACCTAGAAAAAGGAAATAACAGAAAGCACAGCATTCATAAAAAATTATGATACTCTTGAATTTTACATCTAACCATAAATTTTCCAATATCTGATTCCATATGTATGCAAACATGAGGCATGAGTATACACAGAAAAGACATCCTGAAGAAGCATCAGCATTCATACAAAATTATGATACTCTTGAATTTTACATCTAACCAAAAAAATTTCAATATCTGATGCCATATGTATGCAAACATGAAGCATGAGTATACACAGAAAAGACATCCTGAAGAGCAGAATCATGAAAAGTGACACAATTTTCCCGCCTTCCAGCTGCAGGATCAGCTCATTAATTTTTTTTTGCTTACACAATATATATATAATTTCCTTCTAGCTTGTAACTATACTATTTTGTCTGTAAGTGAATGGATCTAAGAAATTAAGCTCCAGCTTTAAGCCTGCATTTGGTAGGAGCAAGCTTCTATTACTTGGAAGAGGGGAAGGATGGGAGGAGGGTTCAAGTATCCCTCCAGGCCACCATTTCGCTTCCATTCAAAAGTGGGAGGAAGAGGACAGGGAGAGAGTGAATATTTGTTGGACAAAATCAAAAAGATATTTCACCCTCATTCAAGTGTATTAATTTACCTAATTAAGAATATAATGGTAAAATAATAATATCACCTAATTAAGAATATAAGAAGGGATGGACACCCTCCCTTCCCTAGGGACCCCTCTTTCATCCTTCCCTCCATTTTTCCATCCTTGCTAGCAAACGAAGTAAGAACTCCTACTCCACTATTCCCTCAAAAACACAAAGAAAATATATCTATATATACATATGAAAACAAATTGTCAGCAACGGGAGAGACAATATTTATGATGCCTAAACCATCTACCCAAACAGTGTTTGTAGACAACACTCAATCAACCAGAAAAACATGAAAATCTAAACAAGGCAAATAAACAGTTTGCACCAGAACAAAGTTTTTTTCTTGCCAGAATCCAGCCAAACCAGAAAATCTACCATACAGTGCAATTATTTGCTTTGTTAAAGAACGTTGATCAAACCAGATCTTTATGTCCATTGCACTGCATGAAGTCCATCATTACTACGTAAAAACAAATAATATTAAACCCATGTTGTTCAAGAAAAATATGGAAAATTCTCTAATTCATGTCAAATCCAGAAAAGATTCCATACTTACTTAACGAATGGTTTACTGGTAACTTATTCCTATAACTTGTGCAAGGGACTCTAATACAGTAACTTCTGTTTTGATTAAATTAAAATCTTTATCCGCATGGGTGCCATCAATATTACGTGTTGTTCAAATTGAACAATATAAAGAAATTATAATTTTAGAGTGTGAATGAGTGATGCATGCAACTTTAATATTTAATCAACTCAGTAGAATCACAATTTTTTCAATGTCAGATAATTGTATTATAATTACCTAAAACATGTACATACGAACTACTGCATATGACTTGGAGAGGGGGGGGGGGGGGGGGGGAAGGGTTAAGAAGAAGCTACTGCATATACAACAGAGCTTATGGCATTATCAGGTTTTAGGTCACGACCCTCTCTACATATGCATCATCACTAATTGATCACACACGCATAGCTTACTTGTGCTAAACCAGCGCTGGGGTGAATATACACAGTCTGAGGATGTTTGACCGTTCGATAAGATCCATTCTTCTGCATCCTTGCAGAATGGGGGAAAAAACCTGAAATGGAAAGGATAGAAGGGGAAAAAGAGAAGGAAACAAATCAAATATAATATAATATGACACCAAAAGATGTACTCCAAGCCCTTACAAGCTCAGGGTTTAGTTATATTATAACCTGATGTTATAGTCTTCTTTATTGCTTCTAGATCATTGGGGTCTGACATCAATTCAATTTCAACTCTCTCCAACAGCCCCTCCAATTGGTCTCTTATATCTCTTGCACGCTTCATACTTCTGACCTGAGAAGTAGTAATCACAAACATATATAACAATTCAGCAAACTTATCTAGAAGCCCAAAACAAAGGAATACTGGAATTTCATGGTAAAGAGCATACATGTCAGTATGCCATCAACATTAGCTCTTAAAAAACAATAGAGTTACAACATTTTTACACTACAACAACAAAGTCTTTTTCCAACTACTTGGGATCGGTTAAATGAATCCTATTTTTCCATTCCGTTCTATCCAAGGTCACAGCCTCAGTTAAACCACATGTTACCAGAATCTTCAATTATCAACCAAAAAGATGATTAAATTAAATTTCGGCAAAAAGATGACTAATTTCTGTCTGCATCCAGAATCAGAGCACCTAACATCCTTAACAGCTCTAGTGAAGCTTAACTACAAAACCAATGTGAAGCCCTATATTGATTCTTACACACTTTTCTCTATCCATGGTAAGAATCAAATTCCCTTTATATGGCCATAGCAGCACTTCATCACTAAGCTACAATGGTTTCAGCAAATTGCTTCTAATAACATTAACATAGATAATGAAAGAGTATAACCAGAGTTTGTTGAGTAAATATGTCAAAACAGACCTGGATATAATTTTCATAACACCACTGAGTCGAGAAATTGGTTTCCTTCCAGGAACTGTACACCTGAAAGAATAGAAATAAACAATAAGATAAATAATCTTTTACAATTAGAACACAAGCAAGTCTTCACTTAGTTCACAGGCTAGGTGTGACGGGTCGGGCGCTTACCAATGACCCAAAATCCTAAGCTATTGGATAGTGTTGTCTACCTACCCATTTATACCCATTCTCTTTCCCATTTGGATCCAATGTGGGACAAAGAAGACTCCTCTAACATTCTCTCCCACCCAAATTCGCAACGGCCTCGTTGTGGTTGGACCACCCTTCCTACCCATCCCCCCTAATCACGGGAGGACCCAGTAACAACCCGGACCTGGACTCAACCCGGGTGGGAACCAGGCGTGGCACTGGATCAAGAACTGGTTTTGGCTCTTATACCAAATGTAACGGGTCGGACGCTTACCAATGGCCCAAAAGTCTAAGCTATTGGGTAGTGTTGCATACCCGCCCATTTATACCCATTCTCTTTCCCATTCGGATCTGATGTGGGACAAAGAAGACTCCTCTAACACCAGGCTATATTAACACCCAACACAACATTAGAAATAATTATGACAAATTAATAGAATGTATGTAACAATTCCCCAACAGAGTTCATTGATAAGACAGTTTGGAATCACTATACGCAGTTTACCCAAAAATAAGATAAATAACCTTTTACAATTATGGGTTCAACGAACACAAGTAAGTCTTCACTTAGTTAACAGGCTAGGGTATATTAACACCTAACACAGCATTAGAAATAATGATGACAATTTATTAGAATGTATGCTACAATTCCCAACCAGGGTTCATTGATAAGACAGTTTGGAATCACTATATGCAGTTTACCAAAAAATGCAGACACCTAATGATTTGGCAACAAACCTTAAGCAATGCAATATGATCTCCAACATTCCCGGTGTGAAAATTCATTCGCGCATTGTCAGCATGGACTTGTTTATCCTTCGGTCGGTAAAAGATTGAGTTTCCAACAGAAAGCATAGCAGCAATCGATATAATTTCATCAGAGCATTTGTATTTCTCTGATGCCACAATCATCTTAGATAGCATAGGATCAAGAGGGAACTCTGCCATTCTTCTGCCAACCTTCGTCAATTCACCTAACTTATTGAGTGCACTCAAAGCAAAGAGCAGTTCCAAGGCTTTCAGTAAAGCTTCAGCTGGTGGTGGGTCCATAAAGTCAAAATTCAGCAAGTCATGAATCCCAAGGCTCTTAAGAGTAAGCACAACATTAGCAAGGTTGGTTCTTTGTATCTCGGGGATGGTATTATCTTCCAAGTCATTGTAATAGTTGTAGGCAGTATACAACCGAAAGCACTTTCCAGGACCTGTTCGTCCAGACCGACCAGCCCGTTGCATTGCAGATGCTTTCGAGATGGGAGTGACCAGTAATGACTCCATCCCAGTCCGTGGGTTATAAGATTTCATCTTGGAAAATCCCGGATCAATGACATACTTGATCCCATCAATTGTCAATGAAGTTTCTGCTATATTTGTGGCCAGGACAACCTTACGTGCCCCTTCTGGAGTAGGTTCAAATATTTTTGCCTGCAGCTCTGTTGGGAGGTTTGCATAAATTGGGCATATAATCAACTCTGCAATTTTAGTTCCTAGCCCCCTCGTCCTATGTTTAAGTATCTCCTCAGCTGTTTCAATTTCCTCCTGGCCAGTGAGGAAGATCAGTATATCACCATCACCAGGTTCTTGGGTCACATGAATTTGAAGAGCGGTGACAATTGCTGCATCCAAATAATCAGCCTCTGGTGCCTTAGTGTAGTTTATTTCAACAGGAAACCGCCTCCCTGGTATTTTAAAGATTGGAGCAGAATCAAAATAATCGCTGAACTTCTCTGCATCAAGAGTCGCACTTGAGATGAGCAACTTTAGATCTTTACGAAACCGGGAAATATCCTATTGCAAAGAAGCATTTGAGTCAGAAAATCAGTAAAAAGTAACAGAATTACAATTAGTCTAAAAAAGGAAAAGGCATCCACCAATTTCCTTAAAAGCATGGGCATCCTGTTATGCAACAATGAGAAGAAAGGGAGGTTTGGGGCATCTGAGTCAATGATGTGATATATCCCAGACCTAAGTAATCCCTTTAAGATAACACAACCGGATGACATTGCTGCTAACATCAACATTCAACACTAGTATGGTCATGGCTCACTTGCCATGCTTTTGATCCCCCAAGTCAAAGGAAAGCAACCAACCGAGAATCACAATCAACCAATTAGGTCACTGAGGCTCACCAAAAATCAGTCCTCCACCCCCAACCCCCCGAAGCCCCCTCCCCCCAACTGACTGCCCACCTGCATTGCCACTTCAAGTGCAATAGTGCCACTCGTAATAAATTAAATGAAACAATAAGTAGAACTGTAGAAGTCAATCCCTTTAGATTGCTTCCACAGAAAACTTCTAAAAAAATTCTCTGCAGTGGAAAGGTTTCTACTTGCCTTTACTAAACCAAACAAAATATCGGTAGAGAGAGTTCTTTCATGGGCCTCGTCCACCATCACCACACTGAAAATTTTGCAGAAATAATGAGTAAAGGTTATATAACTCACGAATAGAACCATTGCACAAGCTATAAAACATTATAACTCAAGAACAGAAGCACAAGCTATAAAACATAGCCTACCTGTAGCTTGCAAGATCAGGTTCGCCAAGGAATTCCCGCAATAACATTCCATCAGTCATATATTTCAGAATAGTCTTTTCTGAAGTGCAATCTTCAAAACGGATAGAGTAACCAACCTAAAAGTAGAACTGATAATTATTAAATTGCGCATCTGGCAGAAGGCGGCTCCAAGGTAGCAGTAACAAAATGCCAGAAATCTGATAGTAGAAGCATAATCTAATGCATATTTTAATATCACCAAACAACAAAATAAATGATTCATGCAAAATCCTAGAGTCGAATTCATTGAATCCGAAATTTAAGTCATTCTGATCACTAGATTGACAATATCCCGTGAAAGAAGTCTCTAATATTCCAAGTCACCATTATGAAATGGTGCAGAATCTCAGGGAAGGTCAGTGAGAGCAGCAACTCCTACATCAGCATTTAAATATACATGTTTATAGCACCCATAGCAACCAATGCAAAAGGCATATCTCATTTAAAATTTGAAACTTACATTGCTTAGTGAATTACAAACAAAGCCACAACAGAGAGGCCATCCGAAACAGCTAATAAATTATATACAAATGGCATACCTCATGCCCAAGTTTGACACCCATTTCTTGAGAAACTCGAGCAGCAACGCTCATAGCAGCAACTCGCCGTGGCTGAGTACATCCAACCTGTGAGAAAGCAAAATAAGATAATATAACCCCAGACTGAACACCAGATATTCTCAATTTCAGAAAGCATAGGTTCCCACATGTTGGAGTGATGATATAGAGTTCCAAACCTTCTAGAAGTCACAGTATCAATTGAGCGGGATACATGATTGCATCAGAATGTTATGAATCAATACAGAAGATATATAACATGTCACAATACCAAAGAACTACTACTTTTTCATGAGCAATTAGTGCAAAAGACATATAAGATTTAGTTGATGATAGGTTATTCTCCCTCTATGTCATTTCCATTGGATGGTTTTAGAATAAAGATTCAATCTCTTAATTTTACTAATAGTAGATATACATGAATTGGAGATTCAAAACCGATAGAAATTTACAATTAAATAATTTCTTAAGTAACAACTATATATACTACATTTCAAAATACCAATTAAGAAAATAACACAAGTTACGCAACATAACATCAACATTTGATTTTCAATTCTCTTTTTGCAAATTTGATGGTTCTTCAAGATTGTTCTTACAATGCTAGCATGCAAGAGCGCAATTATATAGTTGGCAAATACAAATCAAATCAAAATACTTTTATTCTTATAATTTTTTTCATATAAATTGTCCGTTGACATCTTGAAACCATTTGTGCTTTTACATTAGCAATGTTCATCTACAATAACATGTGACCATTTAAAACATTAGATATAGCGTTTTAGGTGGACCATGGTAGAGGGTCATTGCCTAGTGTAGTGGAAAATGCTCAAGCTGACTACCCTGATGATTTACTTCAAATCTGAGAGCAGCCACTTTGTGCAAATTAATGCCAAAGATTAAGATTTTTTCCAATCTACTCCCAACACCATGCAAAAGTGGGACAAACACTGGGTAGTAACCATTTTATTTCATCTGAATCATGGTGGATATGTTTTCAGGTTCTTCGATGATGAGAAATCCAACAATTAACAAGTACATTCAATCACGTTGTCTAACATCTCAACAAAATTTGGATTCAATCCACAATTCCATAAGAAATAGTCAAATAGTTACTGAAAGCTTCTCATGAAATAGTTATTCTACCAGGATCTATTGAGAAAATGGCTACGGACGTGTGGAGTAGAGTAATAGCCTTCGAAGTAGAAAGATTGAGAGGAAGTCTGACAAATGAGAGGGGAATCTACTTGGAGAATGAAGAGGCTTGTATATCTAGAGTATATGGAAGAGTACTTGGAAACGGTTAAATGTATGAACCTGGTAGAATATTTCTTGAGCTGGGTGGTGTGAAGGGATGAAAATTTTAAATTGTGTCTTTTTATAGGGTAATGAGGGATGGATATCGTCCTATCTCCCCAATGTTGACAGACAAAATCTGATGCAAATGAATCTTATCATTCATAGCTTTGTAAATAGATTTAATATTAAATGGAGTTGCATGTGTAAAGGGATGAAGAGAGGTGAGCCATCTATTGATGCATCTTAAGTTGCTAAGGAGGATGTAGGAGCGCCCTTAGAATGCTATTACATAGGCTCTGGAGTTCATTTGGTTATGCCTTGATCAGGTTCATATAGTGTGAGTATAAGCTATGTTACATAGCTCAGCTACATGTGCAGGGTGTTGGTAATTCCAAGTCTTGAATTACCAAATCCTTAAACCCAAGAACAAGGAGACTCAACTAAATATCCATAGTTTCTAATATTCTTCCTTCACTTTACATGATAAATGGTGTTATTATGTAACATAGAGAATTCAGCCAAAAAAACTTAAACCTGTTTTGAAACAATTATGTAATAAAAGAACTGTCTTTAATGCACAATTATATAATGAAGCTGAATTATATATATGCTTTCTATGTCATGTCAAGCAGGACTTGCTCAGCGCATCCAGTACCAGTTACATGAGTACTACATGCATTTAGAAAAGCCCATATAAAATAGAGAATAAAAGTTAGATTAACGTTGCCGGCAACTTCACATTGTGTATGGTGGCACATATAGAACGATATTCTCTTAATCAGCATCAAGCTGCCATTTTGAAGCTGAAGCATGCAAGGCTAAGCTCCTGTAATAAAAACTTTTATTTTGACTGACGTATATTTTTCGCGTGATATGAAACCATAGTTCTTTGTATCGGAGAAGGAAGCTCAGAGGGTGTTGAAAGAGGGTATGAGGCTGTGGGGAGAAGCAATTTTATTTCTCAATGTTTGGTGCTTTAGAGTCGGTTGATCACTTGATCGGGGCTGTTGAAGAAGAGGAAGGACATGCAAATCCTATTATACAGATTACCTCTGCATCTATGGTATCAGGAGCTTTTAATGGCCATTGAAGAACTGTGCGGAGGTTTCCGAAATGTCGAAGCTAATGAAATGATAGATGCTGAGAAGATTGTCCTGACGATCGCTGATGGTGGAGAGATTCCGCCATTTGTCCTTGTCAAAGACAATTGGGTAGCTTACAGTGTTGCTTTGATGGAAGAAATCACACCTACTCTGGTGCTGAAGAATGATTCCCTAATCAGGAAAGATGAAAGCAGGCTTATCTCAGAGGAGTGGTGGCGCAGTCACGATGAGGCCACCAGAAATGGTAGTGTGTTTTTTCTATTTTGAATTTATCCTCCATAAAAATTTATATAGTACTATCTTTCACCCAAAAAAAAATATGATAGCACAGAAGCTTTGGTTTATTCTCGCTGCCAAAATTTTACCAAAAAAGACTCATAAAAAAATTAAAAAAAATTTACCAAAAGAGGAATAATCTCGAATCATATAAATATTGACAATCACCTTGCCCAAGTTTTTACAAGTGACAGAATTGCTAATGGATAAGTAAAGCACATGCAAAATTTTCATTCCAATCCATCAATAGGAACACCATCAAAGAAATGAAGAAAGCTCCTACCATTCCACGTTTTGTGTACCCAGCCTCGTGAAGATATTGGGGTATCTGAGTAGTCTTTCCAGAACCCGTCTCACCAACAATGACAAGGACCTACAGAAGCAATTAATCAAAACATATCCCACAGGAATAGATTATTACACTTAATCCACAGAATGAATTTTTTATTTTTTTTGAAAAAAGTGTAATTTATCAACAGCAAATGCGAAGAAATTCTCTTTGTCGTCCTCTATATACAAAAAAAATTCTCAAGGACAACATGAGAAAATGCAAGTGAAGCAGGAAATTCTGAAAACCTGATGATCTTGCACAGCTTTGAGCAACTCATCTCGATATGGGTAGATAGGTAAAGTTTTTCTCTCATCCTGGAGGAGCCAAAAAAAAAAAGAGAGCAAAAGACAAGTAAGACATAACATTTTATTTTCTAAAATTGAACTCAAAGGTCAAGATTTAGTTAACCTATTTAAAAATTAACCATGATCTAATATCCATCATTTTCGATGTCTTTGTTTCACAGAAATCCTGAAAAATTATTTCAGGAAAATCTGAATTTCCTGCTTAATTATTTATTAACATCTTTTAACTTTTTAATATTATTACAATTACTATTATTAATATTTAATAAATCAAGAGATGATACAGTATTCAGATCTCTCTATTCAAAATTATTCTCACACGCCAATTTTTTGATTGAAAGTTTCCCATATTTTGTGCACACATATCTGGCTGAGTAGCAATCACAAGACTAATAAAAATAAAATCATAAGCTTTGATGACACTTTTATCTGCAAATGCATCTACTGATACAGATCTATTGAGGGCCTAAAATTTAGACTAAATTCAATCTGTTGAGGGCCTAAACTTAAACTACTCCACTAAGTGTATCCTTTCTCAATTATAAATTACAGCTAGTATATTGTTGATCTCTATTGTTTCCCAGGTCTTAAATTATGCAATTATAGACATCAAAATAAACATACCTGAAGGTTCATAAATGCTGATTTTGCCATAGATTTTTCAATTGACTCAGTGGACAACTTATCTTCAAACTGCACATGGAATAGAAATAATCTTAGAAGAGAGTTACAGCGAGAAATTGAGAAAACATGTAGACTCTACAATGAACACAATTGTCACACATACATTAACACCATCCATGACCGTTGCCTTTATGAACTCAATCTGGTCCTCGAACACAAATCTATGCAAGAACAAATACAGGAATTACTGAAAAAATTGTGTTCATACATACACGAGCATAGACATAAACCTTCTCGTTATTTTTCATTATATCTGAGACAAGCAAACTGAGACAGTAAATACACAACCATGAACAACTCCAATATAGAACTTACTGATAATCATCAGATGTTTGCTTTCTATTTTTTGAACCAAATTTGAGAGTTGCTTTTCCTGCAATGAAAATTTCAGAATCAGAATCTTAAAAATTAACAGTCGTGCTAAGTTATAGAATGCCACGACATAAAACCAATACTTACCAATCTGATGCTCCTCCCACGCTTCTTGTTCTGCAAACGGGTTCATTTTATCGGCAGCACCCGGGTCCCTGTAAGGCAAAAAAATATAATAATATGAGCAGAAGGAATGATAATTTGTGTAGGATGTGCTTGTGCATGTGTCAGCAATTGTTGTAGTAGTGATAATCATCTACTGCACCCTTCCTTTGCAAGTAACTGACCTGTAACGCTGCATAGCCACAGAAAATCTCTTCTCCTGATTTACACCCCCATCCTCATCATAAGCTTCAGGCATCCTATACTGCATTCCAGGAAGAAAGTCAATCAGTGTATTTCATATGTACTTGAAAACATAGGAAAATAACGAAAAGAATAGACGCATGCAAACAGAAGAAATATAGATATCATACATTGCACCAAAGTCGATCAATTAATCATTTAGAGCCATGGCTTCAGTTTAGTGCTCCGGGAATCATTTCTTAATATAAATATTTACGATGATTGCCTCATTGTGCAAGCTTAATTGAGTCTATGTGACAGCAGCAAAATCTTGTTTCATCGGATACTTCTTCCAAATCATGTCATGCTCTATCAGACATGTCTATCATCGATAAGAAAAGGAGCACTAGTGATTACTTGAATTTATCATTCAAATCTCACACTTCCAGTTATGCCACTCGACAACATAGCATATGCCCCAAATATCTCAGGCATACAAGCCTCCTGCAATTCTTTCTCCCATCATTTCGGTCTTTTGTTCCTTCTTTGCCGTCTAGAACTCTTCCCCTGCTACCACTAACTTTGCTTCTTCAACAGTACCTCCAGTTATATCCTCCTATTTTTTCGAGGAGAACCCTAACATCATTTCCTCCTTCCAAACATTGAAATCCATTGTACTTTTCAGAAAAAAACAAATGTTGGAATCTGTTGAAATTTGATGACGTCTGGACCACATGTGCCCCCATAAAATTTCGCAGATCCCAACTTGACATTTTTAAGTAGTACACTAGCCCTTTTTTTGTTTTATTTATTTATTTTGGGGGAGTTCTTTTGTTTGTAATGGTTTCGTCTTTGATTGAAAATCGATGCTAATCATAAAGTTTTATTTAGCCTTTTGGAACCTACTTAGGTAATGTGTGTTGTGCTTAGTTCGCGGTTGTTTGTTGTAACAAACTGGTATCAAAGTTTTCGGTTCGAAGTTGGGATGGCGACCAAGTTTCTGCAAATCGAGAAGTTTAATGGCAGGAACGATTTCAACCTATGGCGGGTTATGATGCAGGCCATGTTGGTTCTACACGAGTTATTCAAGACGCTGAAGGGAAGGGATGCACTGCCATAAAAGTTGAAGGAAGAGGAGAAAGATGACGTTATGGAGAAAGCACACAATGCGATTCTGTTGTGCTTGAGTAATGAGGTTTTGAAAGAAGCTTCTGGAGAGACTACGCCGGATGGGCTGTGGAACAAGTTGGAGTCCCATTATATGATGAAATCTCTTGTGAATCACTTGTATCTAGAAGCAGTTGTTCACTCTTCATATGCAGGAATGTTCGTCTTTGAAAGACCATCTTGCCGAGACTAATGTTGTCATCATGGATTTGAAGAATATTGACGTTAAAATAGAAGATGAGGATCAGGCTATTATTCTGTTGTGCTCTCTACCACCCTCACACGAGAACTTTGTCGATATAATGATGTATAGCGGAACTAATTTGTACAATGAAAGACGTAAAGGAAATTTTAAATTCTAAGGAGTTGCAAAGAAGGCCGTTTGAAGGCAATACGAAAAAGTCGGTAGAGGGCTTGGTTGCTAGACGGAGAACGAATCAGAAGGGAGGGTCTGGCAGCAAAGGTTGCTCTAAGTCTAACAACAAATCGAATGCATAAGAAAGAAAAGGGAAAATCCTCTAAAGCCAGCGAGGTAGTGGTTGTTGCAGAAGGTAATAATTCAGGATGGTAGTAACGTTCTCGTGATTCTACCCATGGCTCTGGCGATGAGTGGGTTCTTGATTCGGGTTGCTCATATCACATTTGTCCAAACAGGGACTGGTTTACCTCTTATCGTTCCATTGATGGAGGTAAAGTTCTAATGTGGAATAATGCGTCGTTTAAGGTTGTAGGTATCGGTACAGTTCGAATCAAGATGCATGACGGCATAGTGAGAACCTAGGAAGCACAAACATGCCTAAAAGGTCGAAAAATCTATGTCGAACACCGACACATGTCAGACACGACAAAATATGTCTTGATTTTTATTTTATTTTTTAATTTTTGGACACACCACTAACACAACATAGACACGCCATGGACACGTGTCCGACACGCATGTCGTATTGTTAGGGAGTTTTAAGAAATTTTTAAAAAGAAAGATAGGTTAAAGAGTTAATACGAGACTTCTTTGAATTTTTTTAATAAAATATGGCAATCATAACATATAATATTTCAAAAAAAATTGTTTAAAAAATCACTATTATTATTGTTGTAGAATAGATTCAATTGTATAGTTGTTTAAATGATAAACTAATTATTTTTATAGCTCATTAATTATTATGATTTGTGAATTTTAGGTTGATGAAAAATAATATTACTCTTAAAATATAGGATCATATATATAAAAAGATATCTTTATTAGTCGTCCTGTCCATATCCTAATTTTTTATGATTTGATGTGTCGTGTTCGTGTCTGTGTCCTGTATCCGTAGCTGTGCTTCTTCGGTGAGAACATTGACTGACGTCGAACATGTTCCAGAACTAAAGAAGAATTTGATTTCCCTTGGTAGGTTGGATTCCATCGGGTGCAGTTACAAGGCTGGAGGTGGAGTCATTAGGGTTTTAAAGGGTGCTCTTGTGGTGATGAAAGGACTGAAGCAGCATGGTTTGTATGCGTATAGGGTAGCATAGTCACGAGTTTAGTTGCAGTATCATCCTCGAATCAGGATTTAGATACTACCAGATTGTGGCATATGCAGCTTGGGCATATAAGTGAGAGGGGGATGGATGTTCTAAGTAAGCAAGGTCTGCTTGGTGGTCAGAAAACCGAGAAGCTAGATTTATGTGAGCATTATGTCTTTGAGAAATAGTGCAGAGTGAAGTTCAATACAAGAATTCATAGGACCAAGGGTACAGTGGATTATATCCACTCTAATCTTTGGGAGTCCCTTTCAGGCTGCTTCACATGGTGGTGGTAGATATATGATGACGTTGATTGATGATTTTCTCAAAAAGTTTGGGTTTATATTCAGAAGCACAAGAATGAGGCTTTTGTCACGTTCAAGTAGTGGAAGAACTTGATTGAAAAAAAGACTAAAAAACAAGTTAAACACTTGAGGACCAACAACGGCTTGAAATTCTGTGATGAAGAATTTACTGAGTTCTACAAGACTCATAGGATTGTGAGACACCGCACAGTGAGGAAAACTCCACAGCAGAATGGAGTTGCAAAAGGGATGAACAAAACATTATTGGAGAGAGCACAGTGTATTGTTGTCCAATGTTGGGTTAGACAAAGTGTTCTGGACTGAAGTTGTTTCCACAGCTTGTTTCTTGGTAAACAAGTTTCCATCGACTGCTAATCGCAAGACTCCGGAGGAGGTATGGTTTGGTTCTCCTGTAACTGCCAGTTATAGTAATCTGAAAATATTTGGGTGTCCTGCGTCTGCTCATGTTTAATGTCAATGAGGAGAAGCTTGAACCGAGGGCTAAGAAGTGCATATTTCTTGGTTATGAGCCCAGGGTCAAGGGATACAAATTGTGGTGCCCAGATGCTTCGGAAATAAGTTACTTGCCAGCAGAGATGTGACCTTTCATGAGTCTGTGATGCTTACTTCGCAGAAGGAGATAGTTGATTCAACTAGAGCTCAGGGTGTCAGTGAGTAATGAGCAGGTGGAGCTATCAGAGGTTCAATTAGAGAATGTTCTTGATCGTTCGAATGATGAGCAGATGCAGTTTTTGATTAAGGAGGAGGAAGATGCACAGTTACAGCGGTACAGCGTGGCTAGAGACAGACCGAGGAGGGAGATTAAGTCACCTCAGAAGTATGGCTTTTCACAGGCTAATTTGGTTTCTTAGGCTTTGTTTGCTTAGCTAGAATCAACTAAAAAAAAAAAGAAAAGAAACATAAAATTTTGAAATTTTTTGGGAGTGTGGATAGAGTGAAACAGAAACATTGTGGAAATTTTGGATTCTTGCAACGTCCTATTTTCCTCCAAAACTTTCAATGCATAAAACACGTGACAACCTTACGTGCCCCTTCTGGAGTAGGTTTAAATATTTTTGCTTGCAGCTCTGTTGGGAGGTTTGCATAATATATTAGTGATTTAGATTCATAATGATAATAAAATGTGAGATGTGAAAATTCTTTACAAATAACATAAAAAAATTTTGGAAGAAAGTGAACCAAGTAAAAAAATGAATGATCTTAATAAAAATCATATTATATTCCCCCAAATATCTATGCATCTGGATAATGAAAAAATATTGATAAAAATTAAGAGATGTATTAGTAGAAAATGGTCCAATTAGATATAATGATTTCAATTAAAAAGCCACTTTTGTATTTTTCGCCTAAGGCCTCAAATTACATTGAGCCGCACCTGAATGCAAGTTCTCTTTTACTCTGTGATTGTCGTTATACCTTTATTTGTGAGGTGAAATTAATATATTGTTTTGCATGATTACTTCTTCATCTATTCATTCTATATATATATATATATACACAATTTTCGGTCTTCCTTAAATAGTGGCTTCCATCAATGCTAATATGTTCTAAATTATTATATGTTATGCAGGCAATTCGTGTCATCACTTTTGAGTGGCGACAAGACAAACAAGTTGATGAAATATGATAAATCAAATAGAGAAGTAACCATTTTACTTCGTGGCCTTGCTTTTGCCAATGTTGTGACCTTGAGCAAAGACAGTCCTTCATGCTAGTGACCGAAACCACTACTTGTAGGATTATAACACTTTGGCTACAAGGCTATAATGCAGGGCAAATTTGGCTAGCAATGATGGTCCAACATGCACCTTATAAAGTTAAAAATTAAGTTTATAAAGACTAGGATCATATTTATTCAACAAAAAGTTGACACTTTCATGGCAAAAAAGGACTACCACATTTTGATCCTTTTAAAGAAAATAAACACTTGGAGGGATTTTTTAATGTTCTCAGTTGTTGCATAATAACAATATAAAGTATCCAACTTACAAAACCCCTCCTGCTATTAATCAATTGGCTAAATAATTGGGTATTGAATGACCGGTGAAACACAAATTATTTAGGCAAGTACAAATATTTTGTAGTAACTTTCATGCTATCCAAACTATAAAATCATATTTTCCTACAATTTTCTTGAAAAAAATTTCATGCTAACCAAATGCATGCTAGAAAATCAATTTTCTTTTCATTCACTTCACTTTCTTTTCATTTTCCATTTCCTTTCTTTTCTACTTGATTCTATCTAACCAAACAGAGCCTTATGCACTTAGTGTGGCAAAGAGTATTGATGAGCATGTACCGCGTACTTATCATGAGGCCATCATGGGTGGAGAGTAAGCACATTGGTCTATTCCCATGAGTGAGGAGATCGAGTCTCTTTGGGAGCTAGTTGAGAAGCAAAAGGGCCAGAAGATTGTGGGCTATAAATGGGTCTTCAAGAAGAATGAACTCCGGGAGTGGAAGATGCAAGGTTCAAGGCACGCTTGGTGGTGAAGGGCTATACACAGAGGGAAGGAGTGGACTTCAATGAAGTTTTCTCTCCTGTTGTGAAACATATAGCTCAATCTGAGTGCTACTTGCAAATGTTGTTTTGTATGACTTGGAGCTTGAGCAGCTTGATGCAAGACTGCGTTCTTGCATGGAGAGTTAGAAGAGCAGATTTATATGCATCAACCTGAGGGGTTTGAGATTTTGGGAAAGGAAGACCATGTTTGCCTACTGAAGAAGTCTTTGTATGGGATGAAGCAGTCTCCTAGACAATGGTATAAGCGATTCGACACCTTTATGGTTGGGAGTGGCTAGTGTAGGAGTGAGTTCGACAGTTGTGTGTATCACAGGAGGCTCTCAAATGGTGGTTCGTATCTGTACTTGTTACTCTATATTGATGGCATGTTGATAGCTTGCAAATACGTGTCAGAAATCAACATGTTGAAGACTCAGCTTAGTGGTGAATTTGAGATAAAGGATCTAGGTGTAGCGAAGAGGATTTTGGATATGGAGATTTACAGGGACAAAGGAGCAAGCATATTGTACTTGTCACTAAGGAAATACATTGAGAAGGTGCTGGAACGCTTCAATATGCAAGCATCAAAGTTTGTGAGTACTCCATTGGCAACCCACTTCAGAATTTCGACAGGATTGTCACCGCAGACCGAGGAGGAGGTGGAGCACGTCTCGTGTTTCTTGTGCTAGTGCAGTTGGTAGCATCATGTATGCTATGGTGTGCACTAGGACTCACATGTGGTTAGTGTAGAGAGCAAATACATGGATAGACCTAGGAAGGTCCATTGGCAAGCTGCAAAATGGATATTGCAGTACTTGCAAGGCACTGCAGATGTTGGATTAGTCTATCACAGAGACAGCGACACGTCTGGTAGTATTGTTGGATATGTTGATTCGGATTATGCTAGAGATCTTGATAGGAGGAGGTCCTTTACAGGGTATGTCTTCACTTTTTGTGGGAGTGTGATCAGTCAGAAGGCCACTTTGCAGTCTACAGTTGCATTGTCTACTATAGAGACAGAGCATATGGCAGCCACAAAGACAAAGAAGGAAGCTATATGGCTTAGAGTTAGAGGCTTGGTTAGTGATCTCGGCTTGTAGCAGTATGATTTGACTATGTTTTGCGACAGCCAGAGTGCTATACATTTGACTAAAAATTATATGTTCCATTAGAGGACCAAGCACATTGATGTCAGGTTCCACTTCATTAGAAATGTGATTGCATAGGGTGCTATTGCAGTGAGGAAGATTGAGACAGCAAAGAATCTGGTGGATATAATGACTAAAGTCATTCCTACTATCAAGTTCAGACACTATCTGGGCTTGATTGGTGTTTGCAGTTGTTGAGACCCTTAGGGGCATGCGAAGGAGACGAAAGGAATAGTTGGGATTGCAAAGCTCCAGCAGATATAATGACTAAGGTCATTCCTACTATCAAGTTCAGACAGTGTCTGAGCTTGAATGGTGTTTGCAGTTGTTGAAGCCTTTAGGGGCATGCAAAGGAGATGAAAGGAGTAGTTGGGATTGCGGAGCTTGGTGTAGAATTCGAGCAAAGGTGGAGATTTGTTATGTTGTGGCCCGAATTTTATCTCGACTCGGGTTGAAAAATGGGCTTTGTGTGGCCCAAATTTTTTGACCCGTTTTTCGCTTACGGGTTTTGTACCTGATTAGGACTCTCTTTGTACCCAGTATATAAGGGCATCTAGGGTTTGGAGTGGGATTAAGAGAAAAAACATTGTAAAACGCAGAAAGAGAGTATGAGAGCGAGAGCTAGGCTTTGGGGGTTAAAACTTGTAATCTCTTGATATTCGCATACTGAAATCTTTCACTGCATCTTTGTCGTGGACGTAGGCACATTGCCGAACCACATAAATTTTTGTGTTTTGTGTGTTGTGCCTGTTTCGTTTCCTATCGTGTTTCGTGATTGTGCTTGGTTCACGGCTATTTGTCGTACCAGTTTATAAAAAATGTACAATATATAAAGGGCTTAGATTTTATAAATTATGCACTAAAAACATTTAATGCAAATAGTTACTAATGAGCTTATAAATTCTGAAAATCAAATATCCACAAAGATAAAACAATGTGATCTATCTACCATGCTATGATATGGTTATCATTTAACAACAATTAAACAAAAAGAGGAGGTGATTAAAAGGGGGGATGGGGGGGCACACTGTTTTTTCTTTTTTTATAAGTAAGCCTGGAGCCTATCAAAATTCGAATGTCGGAGGACTTTATACAAGCTTGACTAAAGATCCCTCGCATGTAATATGTTAAAGCACTTCGATGAGCCTTCATGAGAACCTAAATGCTCTTTTAACAACTATGTTCTTCCTTCAAGGAAGTTGGAAAGCAAGACAATTGTTGGAAATGTGAAGACTTTGAATCAGGGACAATAAAATCCCTAAAGAGTTCAAAGAAGTAAATATTACAAAGGAAATGGTTTCTCGTTTCCAATTACTTTTACAAAATACATATATAGAGGCAAAAAGAGGAACCAAAATAAGCAATAATTAAAAAGATAGAGAATCAAGAAACACATACTCCATAACAATGACAAATCAAATTCTGATTACAAGCAAAATTGAATGGAAAATATGATAAACTAACAGTTATACTCCAAATACAACACAGTTAATACTATAATAATTAATTAGACAGATCAATGAATAAAATGACCCTTCCACCAAGCCATAAAAAAGAAATGAAACAAATGAAAATTGAATACCTCAGCAACATTATCAGCCTCTTCAGTTCGCTTCTTAACAAGCTCATATATTTCTTTCTTGTATCTGCCAGAGTATAAAACCATCACAAACTTATTAATGAATCCAGGAGATACCAGTTTTACCTTTCAAATATTACAATAACTAGAACAAAAGTCCAGAGACAATAAAGAGCAAACAAAACCAGGCTCCTAGAAGGAGAAGTTTAATAAGGTGTCAAACAACAGCACTTGTAAAATTATTATATAGCTAACATCGTTGTTGGATCATCACTGACAATGTTAGCAGCAATAGAATGAAAAAGAAATGAAAAAACTGGAGAGTATATCTCATTTTCTAGTACAGCGATCTTTTTCTTCATGTATTCAAGAAAAATTAAATAATTGCTAAGAGTCAAAAAGCAGCACATCCTATACTTGAGAAAAAACCATTTTCTAAACATTCACCACAAGTAACCACAGTACTTTAAAAAGAATAAAAAAACAAAAGAAACAAAAAAAAACAATCATTTTCATCCATTTGACCACCAGTTAACAAATAACGTAGAAGAACTTTTAATTAAAAATACAATAAAGAACAAAAACAAAAACTGCTAAATTAAACCCTACAAGCAAACATGAGGTTAATAATACCCTACAGCAAACATGAGGTTAATAATTCATAAAGGTGGTCCTACTTTTGGAGAATGTGAAGATATATACTCGAGCAATGTAAGATATAAATGGTTTTTCCTAGCTAATGGAAGATATAATTACCTCAGCTCACGATGTTCGGCTTCAGTCAAGTCAACGCCCTGAAATAGATACTGTTCATCTTCTATATCATCTCTGAAATTGCCAAGACATGTTGGGAAATTAATGAGAATGAAGGAAAACTAACCAAAAAGAGATTTAGATAAACATATCTGCAGAAAAAGCAGCAACTAAACTTTTTTTCCTACTTCTAATTACAAGAAAAACTAAACTTCAAGGTAATAGTAAAATGTGATCTTCCATATACCTAATCTCCTCCAGTTTCTTTTGCTCCCTTTTCTTCAAGTATTCTTGCCTTGAAACTTTCCTGAAACAAAAAAAATAAGCTTAGGCTTCAGTAGGTAACACAAGAACATTGCACCAGTCCAAACAAGTAGTAAAAAGCCAACTAAGGCAAACAGAAGAGAATGAGAATCTGCAGCCACAGTTTGAAGGCAAGGATCTGTTTCTAGTATCAGTCATCAAGTGCTAGCTAGAACTTTCAACCAGAGTGACATCTGTTTTTACATTTGATATTACATAAATGCAAATGCTCAATTCGCTGTACTCTACAGTAATAAAGAAATGTTACCGTCATTGGGCTCAACTTTGGTATACCACATTCTCCCCAAGGCCTGTTTGATGGACCAAAACACTAGGATCTTATAGAAGAAATATTTTTTCCACATATACAATAACTTAAGTTTCAATAGTGTTATGGTTTAATCGAAGCAGAAAACAGTGGGAGGGACCAGATGAGAGGCTCTCAACCAAAGATCAAGAGGAAAAAACATGTTTGAGACAGAATCTCGCTCAAGCTATTATCCCTCTGCTCAATACAATGACAATCAAAACACATTTCCAGTTCATTATTTCATCCCAAGGGGAAACCAAATTAGCCACCAGAGACACTCACAACTCTCCATCACTCCAACAGGGAAAGAGCTCACTTTCTCCAAATTTACTTTCAGAAATCTGATTAACATTGAGACACAAAAGCACATGGAATATATCCCAACTTCTCTTTAACAGACACACAAAAAATAATTGTGTCAGCATAATCTGATAAGACGTGGACATTCACAAACCACTAGATTCACCAACAGAACACCAATCAGTACCCCCTTCTCTCATAAAACTAGCCAACTTCCTAGTATCCATCACCAAGAAAGGCGGGATATGGACCAACTTGCTAAAGAATCCAGTAAGTACTAATCAAAAGGATATAAGATAAAAATGACTGATCATAAACAAGCATAGCTTCACTCTCTCCACCTATGCCAAATCTCATCCGCTCCACCACATCATCAAAAAATCCCAATGAGAATGCACCTTTCAGTGTCAAGTTTGCAAACGATTGCTCAGCATGTCAGCCCACTGCTTCTCATTCTAAATCCGAACACTCATTTGCCACAAGCACCACACAAAAATTGCCTACCCAAAAATATATAAGCATCTGAAAAAACTGTTTACCACCTAGCTTATTCGCCTAACGATTTTATATCACTGCTCCTCCTTTCTTTTTGAAATCAAAGCACTGAAAGTTGGAGACTCTAAAAGGGATTTCAATCCCTAAAACGCTTTTTGAAAAATGTGGGTGTTTGGTGACACAAAATAAATGGGCATTTAGGAACTCCAATTCTTCAAAGTCATTTTCAAACAAAACCCATTGCAGAGTCAGTAAGTTACACATGTGACATATTTCAAATGATGATCGTCCTTGTTTGTTACTATTGATGCTACTTCGACAAAAGACATAGAAGGCAACTAGAGGGGTGTTTAAGGTGTGGGTTAAGTGGGTCCTTAAGAGTTCTCGTGACAAATGGGGTGGAATTGAGGATGATGCGTCGAACAAATTATCAGCAAAGAAGGGGGTTAGTGATGGTGCTGGTCGCCTAAGGTAGCCAATGGTAGTTCACCGTAGGATATGGCGAATTGTTATCTAGATGGACATTTTGTGGTCTCAAAAGATCGAGACCCTTCTTGAGATCCCTGAATTCTTCTGTTTTGAGAGCTTTTGACATTGATGATCTTTCCTAGTTTCTTCATTTCTGATTTAGTGATTTCCCAAAAAACAAGAAGAATTAGTATGCACATATAGTAGCATTGAATTCACAATTTCTTGGTTTGTTACACTATGAAATGGTTTGGTTGACAAATTGGATAATGCAAACCCACATACAGGTCTAGTGGCGGGGTGTGAATGTTTGTGGTCAATATGTTGATTTGCTTTCTCTCATACAGGTTAATCAGGAAGTTGGAAGTCCAGTTCATTGCTGAAGAAGATGACGGAGCTGCATTAATTGCTATTGCTGCTACGAATGGTAACTCTTTTTCAAAGTTGGGATAGTGCAGCCGCTGTAGGTACTTGTGTTTCTTCCAATAATGCTGGGCTAATGCAACTAATCTACTGATTGTTAATTCTTTTACCTAATTTTTGCAGTTTGTCATTCGAAGTAGTTGGGAAGAAGGCTTGTTGTTGTTGTTGTTGTTCGAAACCTAACAAGATTGGTCATGTCCAAAGTATAGCAATGCATATTTACATTTTTCGTTCATATAGTTAGTTTTTATTTAATTTATGTTGGACATATAATAATATGTGGATATTCAACAAAAATAAAATGAATGGAACTTATGTACAGTGCTGTTGTCTTAATTTTGTTAATAGTAAATGTAATATAGTTAACTTTTTAGGTAAAGGGTAATATCGTCAATTGGAAGTTATTCCAAATCAGTAAACAAAATTCATACGAGTAAAATGACTACTCAATTCAAAAAGACTTCTGAGAAATGCATTAACCCAACAATTTTTCTAATTTGAATTCCTTCTAACAAAGTCCTTACAAAGGCCCTCCCACTTAAGGACTTTTGGTGATAAAGCTCTTCTAAATCATACTTCATTCAAACTTCTCTCAATTTTTCGTCTTGGAGAAGAGGGAGGGGGGAACAACATTGCATCTTCTCTCCTCATGTTCCAACTGTATTTGAAAATGCCCCCATCATAACATCTGGCCCAAGGGCCATAAACCTACAGCCCATATAAATGATGTCTTCAGTCATGCTACAAGGACATATTTTTTTCCTTGGTCGCCAAGTCAAGTTATGTGATACATACGTACTCAGATTCTTGACTCTCCCATTGCCGATACCCAAGGCCAGATGTGAAAAGAAGGTGAGTTAGTGTCAGGTAAACAACCGACTGTAAAACTTACGTCCAATCTTCTTGATGAATTTCTATTCAATTGGTGAGAATTCATGTGGCCGACCCCATTCATATGGAATTAAGACAAGGATGATGATGATGAAGACGACGATTGTAGCAATTGTCTCAAAATACAATCCCTCATAAAACTTCACTATCACATAACTGATTCTCTAGATCCTTTTATTACTAATCAAAAATTAAAATCATTTTATTTATTTTAGAAATAGAAAATAAAAAACTAGGGACTCCATAAGGGGATAATAAACTACCAAAAAGAGTCACAAGAAATGCATAACAAGCAAGGGCAGAGCTAGAAATTTTGAAAAATTATAAATCAATTGTAATATAATTTTCCTTAGAATTTTAGTCTTGGTATATTTATTGAGGAAAATATAATTCAAAAAATGAGAAAAATGCAATCGAAATAAATAAAAATTAAAAGTTAATATGATAAAGAAAGCACATAGAAAAGAGAAAACGATAAGTTACATGTAATAAGAGAAGTGGTAAAGAAAAACCATTGTTAAAAAATTAATTTTCCTCCGGCAATTGTTTCAATTTTCTAAAAATTCAATTTTTGAAATAAAAAATTTGAGTACTTTGATTCCACTTTGAGAAACATATATATAATTATTACCTTGATGAAAGATTAACAAAAAAAGAAAAAAAAAAAAAAAAGGTACCATTTGAACTAAACAAATTTCCACAAGCTTTAATAAAACACGATTATTAGGAACAAAATAAATAAGTACTTTAATAACTTATACCAGGAGTAACTATAGAATTTTTCATTTAACAAGTGACAACTAAAAATATTAGCATAATATGATATCATTGTTTTTATTGGCATTTTTGCCATATTGGTACCATAACACTTTAGTTTTCCCTTCTTCCCAATGCTCCAAAGATTCGCAAATGGAGATTAGTATATAATTTAAGATATATTTCCATGTAAACACTATCTAACAAAAATGTTTGAGAAAAAAGGTTCATGTATCTTTATTAAACATGAAGGGACATTTAGTGTAATTTCTCCTCTTTCTCTCTTGAATTCATATAATCGTAATCATACATGTGTGTACATTATTGTAAATGTAAATGTAAATGTAGTAATGATATGTTACAATGAGGCCTGCCATAATAATGAACTTACATTTTTGTTTCACAAGAATGGACTTCAAAAGTAAGGCCAAAAGGGTTCAAGTTAAAATTTCTATGAATTTGGAAAAATACAAGTTATATTTATTTCCAAACTCATTATTTTTTAGGGCAATGAATAAGGGTTTTTAAAAAATAATAATATTAATAATAATTGGTGGGGGCAACTGAAATTTTCTATGAATTTTGGGACCAAAAGTTGGGCTTATTTGCAAAACAACTATTTTTTTGAGGGTATAACAAAAATTTCTGATATATATATATATATTTTTTTGGGGGGTGGGGGAGGGGGGCGCTATCCTCCGCCCCTGATAACAAAGGAGTAAGCTGGTTCCAAAGATATAAAAACAAACCTTAAAGTATTGAGGTCATCTTCTTCCAAAGCATTAGATCTCCGAATTGCCTCTTCTGTTATGCAACAAAATGAATGAAATTGACAGTGATCCAAATATATTAACACAGAAATATATAAAAAGGCATACACATGTATATCAACATGTAGTTATAGGTATAAGCACAAGGAAGTATGATTCTCATGATACTTTACCTTCCTCTCTTCGTGTTAATTTTGGCTCCGTTAACTGTTGACATAAATTAAAAAATAGAATGTCAAGAAGACATTGACAAAAAGCCATGTTGTGGGTATATCAAAGAATATATACAAATATCTACCATATATTTGAAAATTATTAGCATACATAAGAATTCAGAACAAAATTGCACCAATTGTATATTTGTAATAGATACATAAGAATTCAGAACAAAGTTGCACCAACTGTATATTTGTAATAGCCTATGGGATTGAGAATGCAAAAAGTATGCACGTGTACTCACACGTACAGATGACAAAATTAAAGACTTAGAATGAGCAAGTTTGTGGAAAGCGTGCCTAACCAATGCCCAACCAAATTTTTAACTTGCATATCTTTCTGACACCAACATCGTTGTACTTGGGCAAAACAAAAAAGATTCAAACTCTTTGGAATATTTTATATATAAAGTAAATAATACAATGGTTATATATAATCCCTTTAGGTGTGTAATAGAATACATTATGTCATTTGGATGAAGGGTGATCTGTTTTAGCTGGCATACTTGAAACCTACACAAAACTTGGATTTCTAAAAAAAAAACTAGGATGTCCTCAGATAGAAATTCAATGAACATTTCAGGCAACTAGCATCTCTACAGTCTACTCAATGCTTTTTAAGTAATCATAACAAATGAGGATGCTCATTGTATAAATTGCATGACAGACCGAATTTAAAACAATTCAAAAGTTAAGGTCCAGAAATATCCAAATCAATTTGTTCTTACTTTGTCCAATACCTATCACTACCCAAAAATAACTGCTTCTGTATAACCAAAGTAAGAAAAACACCAATTAAGATCAAATTGTCCACCTTCTTTGTCCCTGCTGCATCCCGCTCCCTTATATTGCGCTCTAACTGCTCCCTCTCTCTTTGGTCACGCAATCTTTCTTCATCTGACTGCAGCCAAAAGATAAGTTAGCCAACATTAAAGTTTAAACAGAAATTGGAAAAATAAAAATAAACATATGGCTTTCCCTTGAAAGAATTGGCAAGTGCAGTAAAATGTCTACGAATGGATTCAGAAGCAATCGCACAAGAATCCTACTATCCCACAGAGGCAGAGAGACAGATATTACAGAAACAAATCAATTGGTCAGGATTGATTAACGACTGCATTATTTATCATCCCCTACCTTTTCTTTTCAGTTGAAACAGTGATTGGAAACAATAAAGCATGCTGCAAGATTAGAAAAATTAGATACATAAGATACCTCAGAATCGTCATCCTCGTCCTCAGAAACCCGTCTTTTAACTTGTCTTTCCCCTTCCCCATTTGCAACTATCTGAGACATTGAGTTCAGTCAAAACAAAAGTACCAAGTCACTACAGGAAGCTTTGATACAGCAGCTTACCATAAGAAACAGAACTGAATTCTATCAATAAGAGTATAAACAATATGCCTCATCATTTTCATCTTCTTGGTTTTCTGTCTTCCTCCTGAAACGCTTCTTGCGGTTATCTGTTTTTCTGCTCGGGGAAGCTGCAGCAACAGAGTTATTGCCAACAACACCTCCAGCATCATATCCATCGTCATCATCCTCCAAAATTGTATAAGTCCTCTGCTTCCTTACCAGCATTGCCGCCTCTCTTTCTTGTCTCTGATAAAGCTGATATCACACCAAAAAAAGACCAAGATTGTGCTACTAAAATTAGAGAAGATTCTCAAAGGTTTGAGAACAAAAAAACTATTAAGTTATTTCAGAACTTGTAAGGCTGTGCAATATACTCCAATTAGAACTCACACTCAACCCAGAGGATTTATGCGGAACTTTTGCAAAGATCTCTTCTGCAAATACCCGTGTTTCACTTGTGGATGATAACCCAATATCTACAAGCTTGCCAACAAACTCAGTAGGAGTTGAAGCTTGCTTAGCTGCCACAAAATCAATATCACAATTGTGGTGTAGCAACATTATGTATTTGTATATTTATAAATACAATACAAATAAATCTATACACATATAAATTGTATATGAATGAAAAAGATAAAAGCAAGAAAACTAACATAACCCAATAACATATTGAACAACTGTAGGCTGCGAGTATCCCAAAAGCGACATCAACTTGTCTGAAACCCACGTCTTCAAATCACTCCCCATTTTTTGCTACATTGGATAACACAACAGAATACCCAAATCAAACCAATAATTCCACATCAACATTTAAGGATAAAACAAACAGACGGTTTAGCTTATAAATCACTGTTGGGTTGGAATATGTCCAAAAATTAAATAAATTATCCTTTTTACAGATGAAAAAAATATCAAAATTAATACACGTACATGGATCTTTTTTGTTACGTGACATATTACAGAAGATGAAAAAATAAGGGCATAACAAAGGTCTATATCTTTTCAATGTTAATTTCTATAATTAGGACCCTATATTAACACAGTAATTTGTATTAGTTTGAGTGAAATAATGAGTCGCAAATCAAACCAACATAAAACATATTATTCGCAAATTCCATTTATTTCATTTCCCTGGAAATCTCATTAACCAAACAGATTAAATTCAAGAAAGCTTGATTTAACTGCAGAAAAAACTAATTCCAAAATTTTGATCCGTTCAAAACCTATGGTTTGGTCCATTTGGATAATTGGAAAATAACTGCACCTTCTTAGGCATAGCAGAAAGATAGTTGAAAGTTCTGACTGATCAACGAAAAGTTATGGCTACCGGCCACCACATTAGATAGAGAGAGAATGCTGCCATTACGTGTGTGTGTGTTTGGATATATTTAAGTGTAGAGTTAAGCTTCCTATGAGGAAAATCATCAAACAGCAGAGCTGCAACACAATATTACTTCGTATAAGACTCCACTTTCCCCTGTGCTAATGAACACTTGAATTCAAAACAAAAAATCTAAAATATAACACCAATAATTAGTTCTGTGAAGTCTGAAAACATAAAATTCAGAGGAAACGCTATAAATATACAGGAAAAAAAGAGAGTCAGGAGTAATTTCCATCTCCCCAAGAGGTAAACAAAATCAGTAACCAAGCATTAAGAACAAAGAAAACTAGTGAACCGAAATCAAAATTTATTAAATTATAGTAAAAACCTAACAATTATGAATTAGCAAGTAGGTATATATAAAGATACAAAGGGGACCATAGAAACAAACCAACATTACCTGAGTTATTACAATGAAATCAACTGATAGTATAGCAGCAACGGAGTCAACAATATTGACGAACAACGACGATTGCCAAATTAATGACGATTATATAGAAAATTACTACAACAATCAAATAGATCGGTTAGCTTTTGGTTTAGGGTTGGGGTTTTTGAAAGAAACAGAACCTTCAAACCGATAGAAAACAGGTATGGCGGACGGGCGGGTTAGGACGGATGGAAAGCGGAACGAATATATTGATCCGTTCATAATTTATATGGGCTGAAATCCGAATAGGCCCGCATGTTTCGGGTTGAAAATGGGTTGGGGATAAAATTGTCGGCTAAAAGCCTAAAACCCCACGGACTAGTTTGGGAGAAAGATCAGAAGTCTTTGAAAAGGGGTTGGGACTAAACTTGTTGTCTAAAACCCACGAACTAGTTTAGGAGAAAAATCAGAAGTCTTTGCAATGCATTTGTCTTAACTCACATAAATTGTCTTCAAATTTTTCTATTACATATCATTCGGTTATTAAATTTTACTTTTTAAAATGATTTGTTAATGATATCACCATATGATATACTTGATCTTTCTCTTTATTTCTTATCTTTTGTAACAGCTGAACTAAGTCTGCTATGTCTAATTTTTTTATAACCGGTGTTTGTCTTAATTTTTCTCTTATACTTTCATTAGTACCTCTATCTCTTTTAGTCATTCCAATCATCCACATTAGTATTTTCATTTCCGTTACATGAAAGTGGTGTTCTTATTTTTTTCAGGTCCAGCACTCAGTTCTATATAACATAGTTAGTCTAATAACGATTCTATGAAATTTTACTTTTAGTCTATGTGTTATCATTTCATCACATAAGATACCATTAGTTTGTTTCTACTTTGACCACTTCGCTCCAATTCTACTAATTATAACTGATTATTTCTCAATCATTTTTGTATTATCGATCCTAACTAATGAAAATAATTGTTTGAGTAATCTTTTGATTTTGAACCGTCCTCATTATATTATTAATCTCCGAATCCTTATTAAATTTTAACTGCATATACTCAATTTTTGTTCAATTAATTCTCAACCCTTTTTATTCTAAAGCATTTATTCACATTTCTAGCTTTATTACTAACTTCTCTTTAGAGATATCTAGGAGCACGACATTATCGGTAAACATCATGAACCGTAGGATCTCATTTTGGAAATCTTTTGTTATTTTATTTAAGATTATTGCAAATAAATATGGGCTTAGTACCAAACCTTGGTGTAATCCTACATTTATAGAGAATTCATTAATTTCTTCACATGTCATGCGAACTTTATTTAGTGTCTTCATATACACATCTCGGATACTTTTTAAGATTGCAAGGGAATTTGTTTTCTTCGTAGAATCCACCACATTATATCTCTTGGACCTATCATATGTCTTTTGTAAGTATATAAAAATCATTTGTAAGTTTTGTTTCTTACTCCTACATTCTTCAACTAATTGTTCAAGAAAGTACATAGCTTCCATTGTTGATACCCCTGTCATGAATTCAAATTGGTTATCTATTACCGTGTATTCCTTCCTTAGTTGTTGTGTTATTACCTTTTTTTCATATTTTCATTATATAACTCATTAATTTAATTTATCTACAATTGTCACAGTTTTGTACATTTCCTTTATTTTTCATAAATTGTAACAATTGTACTTTCCTCTACTCATTTGACATTGTGTTTTGGGATGTTGTTAAATAATTTTGTTAGCCACTCAAATTCTACATTACCTAACATATGCTAAGTGATGTGGCTAAACTCGGATTATATTGTAAGCTTAATTTTGCCCTTTTTATCAAAATATAATTTAACCACTCGCAAGAGTACGAATCTTTGTAGATAAGGTTCTATATATAGGGTATCGATCTCACGAGAACTAGTAGCAATTGTCTTAAAGAAAGATTAATTTCACTTTAATCCTAAAAACAGGTTTTTGAATTTTTGTTTACAACCTATTGCATGAATGTAATAGCAATAAAATTAAAGAGTAAAGGATGGGAGAGAGAACTAGGGTTAGTTTCCATCACTAGCCATTCACATGTTCATAAGTGTAGCAAGCATGGGATTCATTAATTAAATGCCTAGCAATGTCATTAGGCTTGTGACCTTAATGACATATCAAAAGATCAATGTGTGTGCCAACCTATCATAATCCATCTTCAACAAGCATAACTCTTCAACCTAACTAACTACCTAATTACCCTACTCACTAAGTGAACCCTACATGCATCCAAACTACCTTATCTTGGCATGATCTATACAAGCAAACATCACACATTCATTTAAACACCATTATCTAGCCATCATTTGCACTTCTTGTGGAATATACAAATGTTGTGCATTCAAATGACAAAATCTACTCTAAGACAAGAATAAACTCCATATCAAATGAATATATAGAAAAAATGTATTTGTGTACATGATCTCTAGGCTAAATAATCAACATTTAATTACAAATCCCAAGTGCTACAAGAAGGAACAAGTTTACATGGCTAGGGGTTGAAACCAACACCCTAGTAGAAGAGTTAGTTGCTCATGGCAGCCTTGCACCCTTCCATTGATGAAGAAAGTGAAGCTTCTTGGTCTGGTTCAGCTCCTCTTCTTCCTCTCCCGAAGGTCTCTCCTTGGATGGTCTGATGTGTGTTGAGAGATATGTGAGATATGAGAGATATGGCCTTTTTTGTGCTTTTTGGCTTCCTTTTCAACCTTGGGGGCCCACCATATATATATATATATGACTATATATATCCCTTGTATCAAGAAGGTCCCCAAGGGTCTTGTTCAAGTCAGACAATCCCCTTAAGTCGTGCAAAAGGGGGGATTTTGTTGCAAGTGGGAGAGCAGGTGAGCAAGTGGCCAAGTGGGTTCTGCAGAATCTCGATCAATCGAGATTGGATCTCGATTGATCGAGATTTCGATTAATCGAAATGAGATCTCGATCAATCGAGATGTCGATCGAGATGCCTTTGGCTGCAATTTCTGATTTTTCTCTTGAACTGCAAAAAGTCTCGAACTTTGCTCCATTTACTCTAAGACCTGCAATACATCAAAAATACAAAAATACCGTAAACATATCTAGATAAACGCAAAAATGGAACTAACATAAGCAATAAAGAGGGTTCAAATACATAGAATTGAACACTTATCACACCCCCAAACTTACATATTACTAGTCACTTAGCAATACGATATTACAAAAATGAAATTAACTATCTTGTACAAAGTTTAGTCATGCTCAGTCATCAACTAGATAAAGGGCGATCATCCGTTCATTTCACAGTTGGCAAATGCAACAAGTATTACAGAACTATGTGGTCATTAGCAAAAATGGACTTGCACAAGTTATAAATAAACGACAGTCCCCACATAATGGCCAGTCCGAACAAACATATCAATCCCGACCCCAAAATCCTCTTTGAAAAGTGAACATGCATTCTAACGCGCGGCTTTTGTCATATTTGGAGAAGAAAACGAACAAATCTGTTTTTAAGAGAAAAATTCATTGAAAACGTTCGACACCGCTGTTCATTATCGCAAAACATTCATGATTGCTCATGTGCGGATGACCGTGCAATGCTTAGCTCTTTTTGCTTTCTTGTAAGCCCATGTAGCGGCATTGGGCCAATGACTCCCAAACCAATTGACTTTAGGGCATTAGGTGAAGAAACACCCCTCGGACTTAATAACCGAGCTTACAAGGCGATGAGCTTAAGCAAGCCACCCGTTTATTATTGCTCAACCTTGCACACTTATACGCGAATATTCCCTGCTTTGAGGCATAGAAATCCGGTTTATTGAGTGAGAAGGCTTATTGCAAATTTTTCTCTTTTTCTCTCTTTTTTTTTTTTTTTTTTTTACAACAACCGGAAGAACATATTCTTTAAGTTGTTCAGATAAAAACAGAAATTTACAAAATTCTCCCTCAGACTTATACCCCACAGTTTAAAATGCATGTGTGCGAATTTGTGCGGTTAAGGACAAATTTAGGGCAAGAACCATACGTGTTCAAATTTAGACAAAAATGTAGACCGTTCTAGCCTACTATATAGCTTGCAAAAGTGCGGGTATTTACAATGTTAAAGTTCTTAACTACCTGCTGCATTTACCTCGGACATTTATTCAAATGATTTGCCTTTAAAAAGCACGACATCATGGCAAGTATGCAAAAATATCAAGGAAAAGAAAAAAAACTTGCTCTACAATGACAATTAATATAAGACTGAACATTGCATGCATATGCAAGTGGTATAGCATACCGCACCCCCAAACTTATATGCAACATTGTCCTCAATGTTTGGACAAGAAGAATAAGGAAAGAAGTTATCGGGATTGCAGAATGCGACAAAAATGGTATTCCACCGTAGCGGGCATCCTGCAGATAAGAAAAACCTGCACAGAACACCAACTGGATACCACGAACATTAAAAGGAACAAAAGTATATGAAAAGAGCATAATAAAATAAGTATGCACAAAGAGACACTGCCAAAACACTGCATATCTAAGAGTCTGAACTGGTGTTTCCCAATTGTCTAAGAGGTCTATGTGATAAGATATTGACTATCCAGGCACGCTAACGTATAGCATGCAAAGGGGCTGCCTTTCTTTATTACCGCCATACTGCATTGAAGCAATCTCAATAGTATTGGGAATTTAAACCAGGCGGTAATAAATGGAAATCATCAACTGAATCGCATATAACAATTAGGGAAGTGGTACTACATACATAGTCAAAGTATAGAGAATAGATATATTGACAGAAAGCAAAAATAAAGACAGTAAAGATACGACATGATATAAAAGAAAAAAAAATTGTATTCCATAAATATATAAAATGAGTTCAGTACAAATCGTACATGCATCTGAAATACTCATAAAAAAAAAACTAAAAATGAAAGAAAACATGGCCAACATGGCCTATCAAACAGAAAGAAAGAAAAAGAAATACAGAAAGTAAAACAGAAAAGACACATAAAAGCAACTACTCGAGGGCGGGTGGTGGTGGTGGTGGCTCGGTGGGAGCAGAAGTGGAGGTGGAAGCTCATCCTGTAAACAGGAACTGCAGGTCCTGCCGGAAGGCTCGGAACTCGTCGAGAATCGCCCTCTGACCCTGTACCAGAGAAGAAATGTCCGAACGAATGCCCTCCAGCTGACTCTGCGTCACCTGGACGTGCTCGTCAAAACCCTGCTGGAGCCGCTCAACATCAGCCGCCAGGCAGGAATAGCCCGTCGCCAGGATATCGTGCCGCTCTGTAGCAATATCCATCTCCTCATCCTCCATCTCCTCGTCCTCAGACCCATCCCCTGCAGGCTCTCCCTCCTCCATCTCCACCGGGGCATCCATATCTACATCGTCTGGAGGATCGCCCTGGTGGTCCTGTCGCTCTAAGTGTCGCCTCACTCGCTCCCACTGAAAAGATGTGAAGCGGGTGGGCGGTGCCAACTGGATGTCAGTATCACTGACCGGTATACTGGCACTACTGAGAAAAGCTGCGACCAGGAAAGGAAAGGGAAGCCGCCAGCTCGCTGATCGCCTCATCCTCTTGTTGACGAGGCTGTCCCAGACTTTGAACATCTGCCCCCAGATCAGTGATGGGACAGAAACCCACGTGCCCGTGTGGAAAGAATAAAGGCAATGGAGGAGGTCGCCTCTACGCTCTGCCACGTGCTGCAGGGGACACGCGTTCTTGATGAGAACGGTGTCTAGGAACCACAGTCTGCTCGGGCACATCGATTTGGACATGCAGTTGTGACTGGGCGTGGTAAACGCCCCGCCACACATGTCCATCACGATGGAGAACAGTGTCGTGTCTGCTGGAAGTGCGGCCCTGAAAAGCGGTCGATCGTCCTGGTCAACCATGTCTGGCGGCTGCTGGTGAGGAATGCCGAGCATCTGCGTAATCCGGCTCGGCGTAGTCGTAATAGTCGTGGTGCCCACAACCGTCTCTAATGTGTCCGGCGCTGTGCAGGAGTAGGTCATGCGCTCTGTAATACCCCGCTCCAACACATGGTATGATATTGTCCGCTTTGGGCCATAGCCCGCACGGTTTTGCTCTTGGGTTTACCCCAAAAGGCCTCATACCATTTGAAGAGAACATACTACATATAAGCACATCCCCTTTTCCACACCCAGGCGATGTGAGATTGAGCACCCTGCACCCTGTCAGTGTAGTAGCTCAGCCCAGTGTCTGTCTTCGCACCCGCCCACTCACACCCGTCCACAAGGGTTACTACAATCCACCCCCCTACGAGGCCCGACGTCCTCGTCGGCACACTTCTTCCGGCTGGGTTCAGGCTCTGATACCAACTGTAATACCCCGCTCCAACATATGGTATGATATTGTCCGCTTTGGGCCTGAGCCCGCACGGTTTTGCTCTTGGGTTTATCCCAAAAGGCCTCATACCATTTGAAGAGAACATACTACATATAAGCACATCCCCTTTTCCACACCCAGGCGATGTGGGATTGAGCACCCTGCACCCTGTCAGTGTGGTAGCTCAACCCAGTGTCTGTCTTCGCACCCGCCCACTCACACCCGTCCACAAGGGTTACTACACGCTCGTAGAAGACCTGCACTAAGAGCTCGTGTGCCACATCAGTGGGAGGCACACATAGTCGGTCGAGGCGACGCCTCCTGAGCTCGGCGACAGTCCACGCAGTGTCGGGACGACTCTCAAACTCGCCCAGGGTGAAAATCTGCTTCGAGTGAAACTTCCGAGACCGGAAGACTCGCTCGGTCACGTCTCTAACTGCACCAGGTGCATTCTTCACCCTCGCCATGATCTCGGAGCGGTCTGCACTTTATTCTAAAAATTACGTAAATACAAAGAAAATAAAAGGAATAATAAACTAAGAATAAAAATAAAAGAATAAAAATGAAAATGAGGCCCTAGTCCATGGTGCTAACATGAGTTCAAAAAGGTCGCTCTCAAAGAGACAGCGCGAGCGGATGCAACCGAAACGAAGGGTCGTGGTTGCAAACCATGCAAAAAGCATTTGAAATAGAGAGAATGCGGTATCTTATCCCTACATGAATTCCTACCCCCCCCACACGAAACTCGAAAAATCCCATGATGAATATCGCAAGTGCACGAATCCCACCCAACATCATCTATCTAAGTTTATTATGCCGTAAAACTATCAAAAATAGCGAGACAATACGCAAAATGTAACCATGCATCACTTACCTCAAGGTGAAGATGATGATCGGTACCAAAAGATGAAGACCCGCTCGCAGCCGCGAAGAGAAGAGCGCGCGAGTGATAGCGGCGGTCTCGGACGATGTCGAACTGCGGTGGATGCTCGACGATGGAAGATCACGTGCGGAATGGTGCTTGGAGACGCTCTGGATCGCTCGGAGAGAAGGAAGAAGTCGGATGGTCTTTTGAAATGAGAGGGAAGCCCAACGGTTTAAATAAGAGTTCGGCTCACGTGCAGGCATCGCGTGCATCTCGATTGATCGAAATGTACATCTCGATTGATCGAGATTTCGATTAATCAAAATCCAACTTCGATCAATCGAGATCAGCTTCGATCGATCGAGATCTCTCCTTCGATTAATCGAGACTTTCTTCACTGAATCGAGACTTTAATTCGATTAATCAAAATTTTATTTTGATCAATCGAAATCCCATTTTGATCAATTAAAATTTTGATCGATCGAAGATCTATCGAAGTGCTATCGAAGAATACTACCTCTCGGGACTTTGGATTTGGCAAACTCTCTGCAATTTTTCGATCAATCGAGACTGAAATCTCGATCAATCGAAATCTCAATTGATCGAGATCCTGGTTTCGATCAATCGAGATGCTCAAAAATAGCCAACTTAAGTTATGCTTCAGGGACTTGGATTTTTGGGAATTAGATACTAAGTTGCTGAGACACAAACTTTACTTTGGATTAAAGGGACATCATGGAAGCATGATAGCTACCACGGCTATGCCACCTTACACGTCTAGGGCATGACGTTCGGATCGGCTCACGAGTCAAAATATACGGGATCCGTCAAAGTGACGACATCCACGTATTCGGTGGTAACTTGGTCATCCACGCATACTTTTAAGCGCTGCCCGTTTACTTTGAACAACAAGCCGTCTTTCAAGTCCTTTAATTCCACCGCTCCGTGGGGAGCGACGGAATTAACCAAAAATAGAGGAAAGGGCTCTCTTGGAACTCTCCATTTAGGCAAATCCATGACAGTATTGACATCGAGCATTGACTTGACTTCACTTATAGATTGCTCAATGTCAAAATCATCATAGTTGAAGTGATTTAGGCATGCCTCTAAAGGATCCTTGGAAAAAATAGAAGGAAGTGCTTCTTGAACAAGGTCTTCCACAACATCGACACAAAAGCACTCACTTTCGTCTTCGGATGTGTGGTGGGAAGCATTGAAGATGTTCAAGTGGACTTTCATATTCCCGAAAGAGATGTCCATCACTCCGGTACGGTAATTAACGCAAGCGTTTGCCGTGGCCAAGAATGGACGACCTAGAATGATAGGAATATGTCGATTTGGATTTTGGACCGGTTCCGTGTCAAGGACTATGAAGTCCACCGGAAAGTAGAATTTGTCCACTTGAATGATTACATCCTCAATTATGCCACGTGATTGCTTCACCGAGCGGTCGGCAAGTTGCAACACAACCGTGGTATGCTTGAGTTCCCCCAAACCTAGTTGTTGGTAAATTGAGAACGGAAGCAAATTGACACTAGCCCCTAAATCAAGAAGTGCCTTTTCAAAAGATTGATTTTCGATGGTGCACAAAATGGTCGGAGCACCTGGATCTTTGAATTTAAGAGGGGCTTGGTGTTGGAAAATGGAGCTTATGTGCTCAGTTAAGAGGACTTTCTTAGGAGCATTATTCCTAGATTTGCGCTTTTGAGTGCACAAGTCCTTCAAAAATTTAGCATAGAAGGGAATTTGTCGAATAGCATCAAGGAGAGGGAGATTGATCTTTACTTGTTTGAAGATCTCCATCATGTCTTGGATTTTCTCTCCTTGCTTCCCAAAGTGAGAAGGTTCCTTCAATCTTTGAGGAAAAGGAACAGGAGGTTCAAAAGAAGTGTCAAGATTTGGATTTGATGACGACACAACTTTACTTGCCTTTCCTTTTGGATTTAATGGGATGTTATTCACATTTGGATTTAAAGGAAACAGTTTTGGATTTAAATGAGATTCTTTTGGATTTGCAGATTGCTCATTGAATTCCTTCTTCTCTTCCTCCCCTACCTTGGAATTGATGATTTTACCACTCCTTAAGGTGGTGATTGATTGAACTTGCTCCGGAGGAGCATTACAAGATGAAGATGATGGATCTTCAATCATATGAACACCCTTAGGATTTGCCACCTGTTGACTCGGCAACTTACCTTCCTCCCTTCTATTCAAGGCATTAGCTAGTTGCCCGATTTGAGTTTCTAACCTAGCCATAGATTGAGCATTAGCTTCAAGCTTAGCGATTGATTGAGAATGAGTTTGCAATAAGCGGGTATTAGCCTCAAGATTGCTTATCACTCTTTCTTCAAAGCCTTGGCTTCTCGGAGGAGGTGGTGGTTGTTGGTAATTGGATCTTTGATGGTAAGGTTGAGGATTCGGCCTATAGTGAGGCTGTTGAGATTGGGAATTAAAAGAATTTTGCCCTTGAAAAGAGGGACTTGATTCTTGAGGTTTCCATGAAAAAGCCGGATGGTTCTTGTAACCAGGATTGTACGTGTTTGAATATGGATCATTCATTTGTTTGGAGTACAAGGCATTCACTTGCTCTTGAGCATAATCGGGAGATTGCTCGGCAATAGGACAATCTCGCACGAAATGTGAAGTACTATAGCAAAACGAACAACCTTCCTGATTTTGAACAGGTTGGCTTGGAGTAGGCAGCCCATTTTTCATGATTAAATCCATTTTTCGGGAATGGCAACCTCATCTACCGGTGAAATTTCATGCACTCCTCTACAAGGTTGGGTGGCCTTCCCTTTCCTAGTGGAGGAGCGTTGAGCTGAATTGTTGCTTAGGGTTTGAAAAAGTTTCCATGCCTCATCGGGGCTTTTCAAAAGGTATCCACCCCCACACGCGGAGTCTATCATTTGTCTATGTTGCTCACTCACACCATCATAAAAGCTTTGCACTAGCTGCCATTTTGGGACAGCATAATGCGGACAAGATTTAAGAAGGTCTTTTAATCTTTCCCACGTCTCATGAAATTGTTCTTGGTCAATTTGGGTGAATCCGGTGATGGCTCTCCGAATATCACTCGTCTTTCCCATTGGGAAGTATTTTTTTAAGAACTCGATTTGCATCTCCGCCCAAGAATGGATTGAGTTAGGTTCTAAAGAATTGAACCAACTTCTAGCTTTATCTTTTAGGGAGAAGGGGAACATACGCAACTTTAGATCATCCTCCGTAAAGTGTGGTACACGAATAGTGGAACACACAGAAAGGAAGTAATCTAAGTGCCGGTATGGATCCTCATTAGGGAGACCATGGAAGCTATTAAGAAGATTGATGGTGGAGGACTTTATTTCGAATTGATTTGCCACTACATTCAGAAATTGGATACATGAAGGTACTTCAAATGTAGTCGGAAGGTAAAAGTCCATAAGCAACTCTCCTTGGGGAGGTGGAGGTGGAGGTGGTTGTTCATGATTAAAAGGAGGTTGTCTTTCATTTGAATCCATGTTTTCAGTCCTAGGCAATATAGGGTCCCTAGAGGTTCCTCTACGTTGTCTAAGTGTTCTTTCAAGTTCAATGTTACACGGAAGCAATGGAAGTGACAAGGACCGTCTACCTAGCATGCATTAATAATAGAACACCACCTCAATACACAAAATAAATAAATTAAACAATAATATATACAAAACAAAAAAAAATTAATGAACTCAAACCTACTAATTTTAGACTTTATACTCACAAAGGGTTCCAACTTTGATCCTCTTAGATGCCCACTATGTGGTATACCTAAAATCAAGAAATTTGAGCAATAAGAACAAAATATATACAAAAAGAATGAAAGAATTTCTAGCCTAAGAATTAAACCAGATTTAATCTTTCAATGGCGACAATTACACCGTAGTCCCCGGCAACGGCGCCAAAATTTTGATGTGGCTAAACTCGGATTATATTGTAAGCTTAATTTTACCCTTTTTATCAAAATATAATTTAATCACTCGCAAGAGTACGAATCTTTGTAGATAAGGTTCTATATAGAGGGTATCGATCTCACGAGGACTAGTAGCAATTGTCTTAAAGAAATATTAATTCCACTTTAATCCTAAAAACAGGTTTTTGAATTTTTGTTTACAATCTATTGCATGAATGTAATAGCAATAAAATTAAAGAGTAAATGATGGGAGAGAGAACTAGGGTTAGTTTCCACCACTAGCCATTCACATGTTCATAAGTGTAGCAAGCATGGGATTTATTAATTAAATGCCTAGCAATGTCATTAGGCTTGTGACCTTAATGACATATCAAAAGATCAATGTGTGTGCTAACCTATCATAATCCATCTTTAACAAGCATAACTCTTCAACCTAACTAACTACCTAATTACCCTACTCACTAAGTGAACCCTACATGCATCCAAACTACCTTGTCTTGGCATGGTCTATACAAGCAAACATCACACATTCATTTAAACACCATTATCTAGCCATCATTTGCACTTCTTGTGGAATATGCAAATGTTGTGCATTCAAATGACAAAATCTACTCTAAGACAAGAATAAACTCCATATCAAATGAATATATAGAAAAAATGTATTTGTGTACATGATCACTAGGCTAAATAATCAACATTTAATTACAAATCCCAAGTGCTACAAGAAGGAACAAATTTACATGGCTAGGGGTTGAAACCAACACCCTAGTAGAAGAGTTAGTTGCTCATGGCAGCCTTGCACCCTTCCATTGATGAAGAAAGTGAAACTTCTTGGTCTGGTTCAGCTCCTCTTCTTCCTCTCCCGAAGGTCTCTCCTTGGATGGTCTGATGTGTGTTGAGAGATATGTGAGATATGAGAGATATGACCTTTTTTGTGCTTTTTGGCTTCCTTTTTAACCTTGGGGGCCCACCATATATATATATATATGACTATATATATCCCTTGTATCAAGAAGGTCCCCAAGGGTCTTGTTCAAGTCAGACAATCCCCTTAAGTCGTGCAAAAAGGGGGATTTTGTTGCAAGTGGGAGAGCAGGTGAGCAAGTGGCCAAGTGGGTTCTGCAGAATCTCGATCAATCGAGATTGGATCTCGATTGATCGAGATTTCGATTAATCGAAATGAGATCTCGATCAATCGAGATTTCGATTAATCGAGATCAACATCTCGATTGATCGAGATTCCTTTGGCTGCAATTTCTGATTTTTCTCTTGAACTGCAAAAAGTCTCGAACTTTGCTCCATTTACTCTAAGACCTGCAATACATCAAAAACACAAAAATACCGTAAACATATCTCGGTAAACGCAAAAACGGAACTAACATAAGCAATAAAGAAGGTTCAAATGCATAGAATTGAACACTTATCACTAAGCCTCTATGTGTATATTATCTTGACATACTTCTTTAATGTGTCATCTACCTCTTTGTTGGTGATTTTATTTAGCACCTCTGTATTTAATTCTTTTCATTATACCTCTTCTTTAAGGTATTGTTCATCTAATACTTTATTTGGAAAAATTGAAAAAGAAAATGAAAGAAATGATAACATTAGTAATGAGAGAAAAGAAAAGAGAGGATAACAATAACATATATTCATGTTTGAATAAATTATGAAAGAAAAAATGGAAAGAATAACATTCTTGTTTGAAAAAGCGAACAGAGATAAAAGAAAGGAAAAATTATATTTCAATGACCAAAATTAAAAATTAATTGCTCTAGAGTAACCCTAAAGATATAAAAAGATGAATTGTCACCAATCTAAAAACTAAATTACTCTTTAGTGACCATTTGAGGAGTTTTGTCAAAGTGTTTTACGTAGTTAGTAAAAATAATTAATTGATTAAACATATTAAACCTATTATTTTTCACATTCTATTATGCAACTTATCATATTTAAAGGTTCAATTGATAAGTATAATGGAAAAGTATCATATGAGAGAAAGTTAAAAAATAAATGATTTGGAGTATAGATTCACTATATTTATATTATTAGTATTTGATATACATAGTATATGCAAGTGTGTGTATAGACAATGTCTTTAGTTAAGAGAGATGGGGAATGGTGTTTTTGTAATTGAGTCTAAAATGGTCACTAAAGAGCAATGTAGTTTTAGAATTGGTAATTATTCGTATTTTTGTAACTTTCTAGTCATTATTAAACAATTATCTTTAATTTTGGTCACCTAAATATAATTTTTCCAAAGAAACTATTTTAATCAATTTACTATTATGCCCCTATGTAGTTACAATCATACCCCTTTGTCTTTTAAAATGTTAAGTTCGTCTTCACTTTTGGAATGATAGAAATGAGAGTTTTGGGGAATTAAACTATCCCTCCAAATCTCTCCTTATTATTTCATTTCTCTCCTCATTAACAAACCAAACACAAAAAGTGATATCCCTCATTTTCTTTCCTTTTTTCTTCTTCTTCCAATTTCATCCATCCAAACTAGCCCTATTTTGCATTTTTTATCTTTGCAAACAATTGGTGCAAGATATCATGAAAACATTTTTTGTGAAAAATATTTGACACCTATAGATCTAAATATTATAACAAAAACACCAAACGTGGAATAGTTGATTAACAATATGCTTCCCACGAGCTAAATTTGACAATAATTATTCTCTGAATTTAAATTGACACATATTATTAAGATTTGTCACTTGTCTGGGAAGAGCGGTCTCATCCAAAAGGTGGAACACCCCTCTAGTCACCAAAATAAGTAAATTAATAAATTAATATTATAATAAATTAATAATTTATTTTATTCATCTATAAATATTTCAATAAGGCACTCACCCTAATATAGAAGCTAAGAAAAAAAAACAATAACAATATCATCCATATATATACAGAGAGAGCATAGTTAGCAAAAATATGTATTATATATGCATAACACACGTACGTACGTATAATTAAAAATATAGATATATATATTCCGTACAAGTTTCAAACTTAACGAATAATACTTATATTTTTTAGTTCAATCATACAGAACACGTATTAAACGTTTTATGTATTGTACATTAATTTTAAAAAAAATTCATTAATTTTAATCATTTTTATAAGAAAACTAAATTTTTAAATAGCATGCAATTATAGTAACATAACAAAAATTAAACTAATCATCTTATTTCCCAGTTAATAGAAATTTATCATTTTTTTATTTTGTGGGCCATAACTATTATCATATAATACTATATATCTAGATATTTTGTTTATGTAATTATACTTATTTTACCAAAACTAAATATTAATAAAAGAGATATATATGTTTTTTTTTTAAAGTAAAAAACAAGATATCTAAAAAATTAAATTTGCAACTATATAAATGTTTTATAATACTTTTACCATTGCTCTTTTAATTTGGTTTAATATGGAATATAATTGAAAAAATTAACAAAATATTATAAAATTAATAATAATTATTGATATATCTATATAAATAATAGGGTTAATTTATTTTTTGACAACTTATCATGACATAATTACCAATATGAAATAGTATTGAGTGAAAAAACTGCTTAGTAAAAGTAATTACAAATACATCAATTTCTACACTTTAGGTCCAAATTGCCCTTAACAACTTTTGTGGCTATTACACAAATGTTGAACCAACCAATTTATACTAGGGTAAATTACACTGACCTCCCCTGAGGTTTGCCCTAATTACAGCCAGCATTAAACTAAAGAAATTTGTTACAATGACCTCCCCTCTAACAGAAATTGAATAACAGAGGTTAATTTTTGGGTGAAATGTCTATTATACCCTTATTAATATTATATTAATATATTTTATTAATATCACAACACTTGGATGCTAAATCTGACAAATCGAAACTGAATTCTAAAAAATAGACTTCACAGTTGCGTCTGGAATGGTCCATTTAGCTAGGAACCAGTTTGAGTTGGTAAAAAATGACCAAAATTGACTTCCCGGAAGTTCGCCTGAAAAATGAAGGTGGTCGGAAATTCGCCGGAGAAGATGACCGGAACAGTGCATCTCGCCGGAAATTCGCCGGAGAAGATGACCGGAACAGAGCAACTCACCGGAAATCCCCCGGAGAAGATGACCGGAACAGTGCATCTCGCCGAAAATGCGCCGGAGAAGATGACCGGAACCCGTGAAAGTCGCCGAAAATTCGTCGGAGAAGATGACCGGAATAGTGCACATCGCCGGAGAAGATGACCGGAATAGTGCATATATATGTATATATATTATAATCTGAAATATATATATGTGCATATATATATATATATATAAAAGTTGATGGGCATTTTGGTCTTTTCAACTAAAATTTTTGACCAAATTAACGGAATTTTGGACGGAGGAGGTCTGTGTCATAACGGAGCAAACCTCAAGGGAGGTCATTGTAACAAAATTCAATAGTTTGATGCTGGGTGTAATTAGATCAAACCTCAAGGTAGGTCAGAGTAATTTACCCTTTATACTAATGCGTCCAAATAATATTTCAAGAGACAAAAAAAATTATTCTTACCGTTAAAACTATTTATATGAAATTACATAAATAACCTCATTCAATTTTCAAAAACAAAACCAACCAAGTCTTCCATATTTTACTCTCTATCTGTAACTCTCTCATTCTTGCCAACTCCCCCAACACAACCATTTCTTTCTCACTCCCCCATTCACGATGACCACTATTCTGTAATTTATAAAGCTTCATAATCTATCTTCAACTTAAACTTGAACATTCTGAGGCTATGTTTGGTAGAGTGAAAAAGAAAAGAAAGGATAACATTATTAATAAAAGAAAAGAAAAGAAAGGAAAGGGATAGTTAACATATTTGGAGAAAGAAAGGAAAGGAAATAATTTAAAAAATTTACCATTATATCCTTTTATATTTAAAAGAACAAATTTTAGTTTTTATCAAAACAAGGATAAAGTTGGTATTATTAAAGTTTTATTAAAAAATATGGTATTTCCTTTGCTTTCATTTCTTCCCATTTTAAGAAGGATAACAAAAGTTACTATTAATCCTTAATTTATCCCTCAAAATCCTTCCATTTCCTTTTCTTTTCTTTAAAAATTTCATACCTAACACACAAAATCATAACCCTCCAAATTTTTTCTTTTCTTTTCTTCTATTCCTTTACTACCAAACTCACCTTGAGTGTTTGACTTTTTCATTGAAGAAATTGTCCAGCGTGGAAGCAATTTTAACTCCACGATTGTCGGTTAATAAATCGTTGACTATATTGTCTTCTCTAATAACCCTTAAATGGAAGAAAAAAAATCATCCAAAAGAGGTAACAGTGTAACGGTTCACCGGTGCATCTTGCTTTTGCCCAAATCTGAAGATAAGAATTATTAATGGTGCACCAGTGCATTGTCATATGTAAATGTGAATTGTTTTTTTTATTTTTCACAAGTTTTCTTCACAAATAGTTGAAATAACATTTTTTAAATATTACAAAAATGATTTTTTTATTTATTTTCAATATTAAATAATGTGGCACTTTTACTATATTACACTTTCAGTATGCCCCCGTGACATTTTCACTGCACGAGAGTCGTATTTTATTTTTATACCACTCAAGTGATTTTATTGATTTTTTAACACTGTAAAAGTGATTTCCATAGTTGACACTTAGAATTGGATTTCATATCAAAACTTTGCACCAGTGCATTTTTAAATGTAAATGTTAATTGTAATTTTTTTTTCACTCGCTTTCTTCACACATAATTGAAACAAAATTTTTATCATTTTTTAAATATTATAAAAATAAATTGTTTCATTTTTTTTCAAGAAAGAATGTGACGCGCCACCATGACACTTGCACTGCAAGAGAGATCTTTTTATGCCATTTAAGTGACTTCTTTGTTATTTTAGCACCAATAGGACACCGTAGACATGTAGATGACGCCTGTCAATCACGCAAATTTGTTACAGAGGTTTTATCATAAAAGTGATTAGTCTTACTTTTCTTTTTTTTTTTAGAGTTTAATTCTTAGCTTTTGCCTTTTTTTTTGTGTGAAAAATTATTTTTCCTTATTACGAAACAAATTTTAATAATAGAAAATTAAAAAAGCTATGACTAGGTGCACACAGTACAGTTTATTATGATTCTTGGTAGAACGGGTACCGAAATCGTTTTTAACGGTTCTTTAATTTTGGAACTGGAACCGGAACCGTTGAGTTCTTTCCTGTTTCGGTTTCTTGTCAAATTTTTTTCAAACATTGACAAAATACACACTAATACTTGTGTACTCCTAATTATAACAATAGATTATAAAATGTATTTATTTATATATCTTATATTATATAAATATATAAAACATTAGAACTTAGAAGTTAAATGTATTTATCTATATATTATATATTTTATAATTTATATATAAATAGAACACTAGAATTTAGAAGTTATTAGTATTTTTTTATATATTATATATTTATATAGAACACTATAATTTAGAAGTTATAATTATTCATTTATATATTATATTATATATATATATATATTAACGGTTTCGGTTCCTTGATTTGGAACTGGAATCGGAATCGTAATGAATGATTCCTAAAATTTAGAATTGAAACTAAAATCGTAGTAAACGGTTCGATTCGATTTGATTCAAATACGATTTCTTACGATTCTGATTTCGATTTCACAAATTATTTGTGCACCCTGTGATAGTGATATGATTCCCATTTTATTTTATTTTTGTTAATTGCCTCCATAATCAATGTACTCGGTACTGGTGTACTGTCCAAACAAATTTTATTTTTTTATTTTTACCTTAAAACCCAGTGGGGGTGGACCCCACTAAGTGAACAGGAGGTCGAACGGTAATTCCGGCAAATTTTTGGCTGAAAAAAAATTTCAATTAGTTTTTCATATAACTACTAACTCATAAGGACATCTAGGAGTTTATATTTACATCTAAACCATATATAAAAACACACACAAACATATACACGATGGATTATATATATATATATATATATATATATATATATATATCTCGTCATAATAAATCTCGTCAAAGTGGATGGTTCGCCGGTGGATCTTTCTTTGATGTGGATATAGAAAGAGAAAGTAATGTAGTGTAAGATAGAGAGAAAGTAGTGTTACTTTGTCGAATATGTTGTATCGTCAATGGGTTGTCAGAATGATTCTCACAAGAGAGATGGATTCGCAGATGGGCTCTTTCTTTGAGGTGGGTATATAGAGAAAGCAGTGCAGTGTAGGAGATAGAGAAAGAAGGAAGAAAGAGAGAGAAAAACATGGTTTGACTCCCAGGTGGATGGGAGTATTGTTGACATTTTGTGCAGAGTTATTGACTTATTTGTTTTTGGGGTATTTTGGTAATTTGATAGTTAAAGAACAATGGAGTTTACCTTTTTGAGTGTTTGAGGGATAATTTGTATTACGTGTATTTTGTGAACAGTGAGAGTTCTCAAATTTAAAATTACTTTTTTCCTAAGTTGTTTTTTTTATTCAATACTATTTTTTTTCTTAGTTGGGACTCACACGCACTTTTTTCTCATGCTAGGGCTTGAACCTTTTCCCTCCTCTTTGAGAATGAAAACGAACTTTTTATTAGAATTCATATTATACCCATATACGTATATATGTATATTTTTATGATTTACATTTTATTACGTCAAATTTTTAATCCTATTTTTTAGAAAAAATCGTAGTATGCCCTTACGCATCGCCTTTTTTTGTTTTCGTATTTATTTTACTAACTATGATATGAAAAGAAACAAATATACAAATTAAGATTTCCTAAATATTATACATAATATTAAAAATTCATATTCAAAGCTTTGAAAAAATATTTTTCCAGTTTTGGCATTCAATTGGGGAAGAAAATGTAATGGGGGAGTGGATGTTGTGAATAAGGATGTTAATCTAATTCACCCTTGTTGGGATGGGTTTGTAATCATTCTAATAAGGTTAAATACGGCTTTAGAAAAATGGTTTAAATATTCTTTATTCTATAGGTTTTTAGTTCCCTTCATTTTCATTTTAAAATTTAACATTTTTTTTTATATTATCATTATTGCTAATACTTAAAAAAAGTCTTAAAGTTCATTTTTTCGTTATCAAAAAATTGAATTCAATGATGCCACGTCTAGGAGGGCAAGTTGGGCGGGTTCAATCTGATCCGGATTTTTTAGGTTCAAACTCAAGTTCACATAATTCTGGTTGAATTGTGGTTGGACTTTGTAACTCGAGTTCATTTCGGGTTAGAATCGGTTAGAACTGGTCAAACCCGAAATCCGAAATACATTTTACACATATTTGATATTGAATCTAGCCATTTATTTCTTTGACCCTACACTTCTGCATATCCGATATTAATTACAAGATTAAACCCTACTCCTAATTCAACCATATTCCTTTTTTGTGAGATCGTGATAACCGCTAATTCAACCTTATTCCTTTTTGTGAGATCGTGAGAACTGAAAATCCTAACTTTTTATTTTTGTGACAACCTTACGCCATTTGAGAAGTGAGAATCATCGTTGTCACTACCATCGTTTTGATGCAGTCACTGGTCAACCTTTCTGACTCGATCAATTTTGGATCCTCACCATCACAACCATCATTTTTTTTTATGCAATCGCTAGTCACCCCATCCGACCCGATCAATCTTGGGTTGGTACCATCAACTATCGGGTTGAATTTGAATCAGTCTAGAATAGCCCAACCTCAAGTTGGGGTAGGGTTCAGGTTCAACCTGCCCGACTTGCCCCCTAGTCATATCAAGTCTTTTTTCCAATATATATAATTTTTGAAGTGGTCAAGGTGTCCGAGTAATTTCCTAATATATATATATATTGAAGGGTGTCTGCATAATTTGCCCATAAGTAGCATATAAATAAAGCAGATATATTGATAAGGACAAGTTATTTGCTCTACAAGTTATTGACTGCTCACTGGTTGAACAAGTTATTGCTCACTAGTCGAACCCGCAACCAGTTATGGACTGCTCACTGGTCGAACAAGTTATTGCTCACTGATTGAACAAGTTATTGCTCACTAGTTGAACCCGCAACCAGTTATGGACTGCTCACTGGTCGAACAAGTTATTGCTCATTGGTCGAACCTTCAACTAGGTATGGACCCACGTTAGGGCCAGTGGGGGTATCTGCCCCCACTTAATTTTTTTTTAGTATTATATACTTGTGTATCAGAACTTTCCCCTAAAATTATAAATAAATAAAAAAACCAGTATCTTCCTAATATTTTTTTAAAATATTTTTCTCTCGCTTTTCCCCTCTTTCTCTCTCTTTGTCCCCTATCTCTCTCATCTCTTTCTCTCTATATCTATAAAAATAATTTTAAAATAATAATTTCAATTAATTTTTAATAAATAAATTAAAAATAATAAAGTAAATGTTTTTTTTCCAAAAATTCTTAATAAATAAAGCAAATGTTATTAATGAACAATGATAAATTTATTCAATAGAATTGTTATAATAGTTTGATTTTATTTTATTTTTGTTAAAGGTTGCCCCCTCACAAAAATTTCTGAGTCTGTCATTGATTGCAACAAATGTTTGATTGTGAGGAATGTACGTTAGGGAGATAGAAAATGTTTAGAATGCATAAAATGCTTGTTGTGGAACAAATAAGTCCTCACCCGTATTTATAGGTCAAAGGTTTTGCTACAATGAACTGCAAGATTTGTACAGACATCCCTATCCAACTGTTGGGGGAATTCTAGAAATTGGTTATAGAATATTTTTAGAGAGCTGATATTGGCGCTCCACTAATATCCTTAAGCACTCCACTTTCTTTTTTACACAATGCTTGGTTATTATATTTTTAATGTCATAATTGCCCTTTTTGATTAAGATTAGGACTCTTGACCCTAAAATGCAAATTCATTTATCTTCGCTCTATACATAAATGAAATATTTTAGTAATCATACAGTGTCTGAGTTAGAGGAAATTATTGAACTTGTTAAGACAAGTATTATGAAAAAATCTCATAAATTTATGAATTATTAAACGCTTCAAAATATATGAATTATTAAACGCTTCTAATTCTTATGATAATGGTGAAATTTTTTTCTTCGGAATATATATTTTAGTTGATTTTGAAAATAATGACTTGAGAAAGTATCAACGATTAGGATGAAAAGGTATTTGATTAGGATAAAAAAATATTTGAATTATAATTAAATTTTATATCGATGAATAAAACATATTTATAACATTAAATTGAAAGCAAAACAATCTATACGATGCACAGTAATATTTAATTAAATTGAAAATCAAAGAAAAATCAAGTTTTTTTTAAGGGTGAGGAAAACCTAGTTTTACTTAAATAGAAACTTTGTTGCATAGTTCAATAAGTAAGTCAAGAAAAGATTGTTGGGAACTTTTAGAAATTATATTATTATATTATTAAATTTACTTTTAATTATTACATAATATATTTTACGTATATTTATAGTGTGTGTATATATATACCGTGTGTAATTTCAATACGAGAGATAAAATACTTGAGAGTGCATTTAAGTGTTATGACTGATAAGCGTTGATTGTTATACATTCTCGTGCATTTACTTACGTATTATAATCTTATAGTTGCACATATTGTATAGTTTTTACGTATTTTTTATTTTTGATGATTTCAGGTTCTATTCCGAAAAGTGGCTAAATCCGACTCCAGTAACATTTCAAGAATTCATTTGGAGTCCAACGTTTACTTAGTTGAATGCCAACAATGAGGGTTAGCAAATGTGAGTAAGTTGAATACCAAAGCCGGAGCCAAATTCAAGATGAAAACCATTACAAGTCATTCATCAAGGCATTTCGATGCATCGAAATGGCAATGCATCGTAATATCCATTTTGATGCATCGTCAATTCTACAGAAGAGAAAAAACTGGCAAAAAATGTTTCAGCCACTTGTCACTTGTCCCCAATCTTCCTCAAGAAGCTTTTGCACGTGTTTTCCTTGATATTTTGAGCTTGAAATCAGATATATACACAATTTTTAGTCCCATAGAAAAAGAGAGATATATTTTGCAATAGGGAGCTTAGTTTTAGTTTCTAGAAAGAGAAGTAAAGTTCTAGAGAGGGAAAACATGAAAAGATGTCTTAACAAAGCCTTGAAGATCAAATGGAACTGGGAATTCCTCCGTCTAAGGAGTGATCTCACCTCAACATGATCAACTAATTCTTTCTCTAGGATTTGGACAAAACCCTAGTCATGTAACTATGTCAAATTTGTAATGAATTGGGGGTTTATGTATATATGTATATTTGTACCTTGCCTTGTGTCTTATTTTTAATACAAGTTGAATTTCTCTATATTTTCATTTAATGTATGTTAATTATTTTTGTCTTAGAACTTTAATGTGCCTCAAATGAGTTCTCAACACTTATACTTTCAAAAGAAGTATAAGGGATGGCTTGGTATTTATTTTCACTTGAACATGTTAACTCTTGACTTTCATAATCAATGTTTAGAGAAGTTAATTTTACTACACTTAGGTAATTAGATAAGTAGTTAAATGTAGTTAGGTAGATAAATTATGCCTATTGAAGATGGACTAGTTCATGTATCTTCTTGACGATGACATTGTAGGCCGCAAGCCAAATGCGTCAATTGTATACTTTTATATGCATTTCCCGGTTTATTATGAAATGGACATGCTTATGAGGCTAATGGTGAAGTTTAAGCCATAGTCCTTTATCCTTTTCTCAAATTCTTTACATTTATCGTCATTTCCATAACTTAAGTAACTGAAACATACAATCAACCATTCTTTGTCAATTGAACCGGAACCAATTTTCAAATTGAACCATTAAACCAACGTAGTCTCTGTGGGTTCGACACCCTCTACAAATAGCCATATTCTACCAAAGATTTGTTCTATTATGAGTGGTAATACACTTTGATTGTCAAAACAAAAGTACACATCAATGACTTTAATATAAAAAGAAAGGTAATTATAGTATCAAAAATGTGAGAATCAAATATTCTATAGTTTAGGGACTATTTTGTAAACTTTATTTAGACAAGAAAAATAGTAGAACCCCTCAGGTCATCTGTGAAGCGCAAATATCAGTAGCCTATTTTTATAAGGCTATTATACAAATTTAGAGTATTATAGAAAACACTACTTAAGTCTACACCAAAGTCACACAGAGCGATAGCGTTAGAGTCTAATTTGTTTTTAGAGCATGAGCGTCTTGAGAGCGCCTGTATATTAGGTTTATATTTAATATTTTATATTAAATAGGATTATGTCATGCTATAAAATATAATTTTTGTTATTTTTGGTTATTTATTTAAGTTTATATGCAATATATTCATTTATTGTTGGTACAATTAATGGTATATGTAATAACAAGCCAACTTATTTACAAAGAAACATGTAGATTAATTGTTGGTTATTTGTTATATTCTTTAGTAGGTCACTATTTCAAAGTCTAATTATTTTTAAATTGCGAGTGTTGTTAGTGCATTTGTATATTTATTTATATGTATTTATTTCATTTAATACATTATTATTTTAATCTATTAAATACTATTTTTTTGTTAACTTTTTTTTAATATAAGATTATTTCAAAATAATCAGATAATTATTTATCATTACTTTATTAATTAAATATAAGAGGTAGTTATACTTTTTAACTAGCATTAAGTGTTCCACAAACTAAAGGCGCGTACGACAAGTAACTCTAGCTTTCTTAAAATAAACTCTGGGTCCCAAGCAAATTTTTTTTAGTGATTACATACCTACATGATAGCAATCCGCAGTCATTGAAAAACTGAATTCGCGAAACTCTAAAGTTTGAGTTCGCGAATTTGTAACAAATCCACTCCCAACTTGCTAGTTCACACAGAACTTGGGAGCGACCTCTTGTTGAACAAATTATGTAACTATGGTCTACACAACTCTATACAAGTGTCGAGAATTCAAGTAGATTTTTCCTATCATCTTTTGGCGTGTGCTTGTATAGCATCTGCATGACATAACATTCCAAGAGCGGAAAGGAGCTAGAAATACTCCCTTGGGGCCTAAGTAGCATTACAAACTCTGTTTCTTAATTTTTAGTTTGTGTTTTATAGATTAGTTAAGTTATGTTAAGGGATGAGACTTCCCCTCTTTCCTTCCTTTTCATTAATTTTATTTCCCTCTACAAAAGATGAGAGACTTTCCATCCCTTATACTTTACTTATGTTAGATTATCAGTTGTACTCACAATTGTACAATAATGTACCTTGTACTACTAGTGTACTTTCACCTACCCCACCTACCATTATACTGTATTTACTCATATTCTACACATTTGTATTAACCTAGACAGATGTTAGGGCTAGATATATTTCATTTACCTCTTACCTTGTATAGCCTCACCTACTACTCTCCTTATTTAACCCTAACAGCTAGCCTATATCTAAGGCCTTGTGTATTGTTCATTTGGTATCAATTCAATATATACCATTACATTTAACATGGTATTAGAGCTACAATTCTAAATTTCTTGTTCATTTTATTTTTTGTTCTTTCCATTCCACTATTGTTTTGTCTTTCAACCTCTGCTGCCCGATCTCTTAATCTGGTCTTACGAGTGTTTGTTTGAGTTCTTACACACATCTTTTTAAAGAAATCAAAAAGGCAATCTCAACGTCGCTGGAACCACCGTGAAAGAACCTCTCATATGCCCTCACCGCCACCAACAACTTTTGGATTTTTTTTCACGCTTTCATGCGCTACCAGCAAATTCCACGTGCCCTCACTCACCCGCACGTGCCATCTTCATGCGCTTGCACCACTGTTCCGCTATGTCATCAGCTGAGTCACTGACACATCACCAGTCACGTCACGGTATACGTCAGCATTTGCAGTGACATCGGCCACATCATCACTAATATGTTGACTTGTCGCTCGACATCTGCCACGTCATCATTTGCCACATCAACACTAATTTGTTGACTTGCCACCACATCAATTGCTACATAGCACAGGCTGCCATGTCAACAGCCACATCAGATCACTAAAAAGGTGTTTCCCACCTAATTTTTTGTGCTGATTTTAGATTTTTAGTCCCTTTTTTCATTTAAGATCTCTAAATAGTACAAATGACACAAACCAAGGTTACATATCCTATTCAAGTTGTTCTTAATGGGGATAATTACACCTTTTAGAGTTAAGCCATGCGTAATTTTCTCAAGGGTCGTAAGTTGTGGTCCTATGTTACTGCTGATTACCAGGCACCAGTGCAAAGCAAAGATGAAGCTGTAGATGTCTTTCTCACTCGTGTTAAGGATTTGGATAGTAACAATCATAAGATCATCTCATGGTTATGCAACAAAGCTAATCCATCAATTGTTATAGAATTTGGGAGTTACGACACTACTAAAGAAGTATGGGATATGTTTGCTTGTCGATACCCCGAATTTGATCTTTTTCACAACATCAACTTATGGTCCAACTCTACAATCTCAAGCAAGAATCAGGTCAGTGTATTAATGAATTTTTTACTCGTATGAAGGTTCATTGGATCAACTGACTCTTTTATAACCATCATAGGAAAATCCTTCTGAGGCCAAGAAATTTTTTGAGTATTGCAATCAGTTTCAACTTAATCAGTTTCTGATGGGTCTTCATGAAGAATTTGAGTTTGTACCCAGTCAGCTTATTCATCGCTCTCATTTGCCCTCAATTGATCAAGCCCTCAATAAGCTTGTTCGAGAGAAAACTCGCCTATAGACTCTCTGTTCTCAGAATAGTCAGAGTGTTTTAGCAATGTCATCATCAGCTCCCCAGTCAGTGTCTTACCAGTTTGGACCTAATTGCTCTGTAGCACATTACCGTTATAACGGACGTAAAAAGCAATTAGGTGGCTCTTGAAAATCAATATATTATGATTCTGCTTGGAAATCAAAATATAATGCCTCTCTCTATTGTACATTTTACCGAATTAAGTGACACTCTGTTGATCAGTGTTGCACTCGTACTAGACTCACTCGGCTTACTACAGTTGTGGCCAGTACTGATACTATGTCATCACCAGCACTAGTCCCAGCACCAGTCATTGGTACTTCTAATGAGTCGACATCTTCTTCCTTTGCATTCTCTATAACTGACCTTGAGGCACTTTTCAACCAGGTTATGTCTTGATATCAAGATGCATCTTTCTTTGCTCTTTTTGTCACACTAAGTAACATATTCCTCTTAGTATTTTGATTTTGCTTGTTGTAATCACATACACTAAACTCTTTTTTTCTCACCACTCAAACCCTTACTTCTCACTCACCTGTCATATATACTACTGATGGATTAACCATGGCCATTAGTCATATCGAAACTGTTTCTCATTCATAATTAACTGTTCCTAATGTTTATCTTGTACCAGACATATATCTTAATCTTTCATCTGTTGGTCAACTAACTGAGCTAGGCTTGAACATAACATTTTCTTTCAATGGTTGTGTTATACAGGAGCCTCAGACAGGTCAGATTATTAGGATATGTCGTAAGATAGGACGATTACTCAAACTTTCCTCTCTTTTTCTTCCTAGTCCTAGTATCTCTGCTGCTTCTACACAACTTACATCTCATTCTCTTGAACTATGGCGTTCTCGATTAGGTCATGCATCTTTATCTCGTGTCAAAATCTTAACAATTCAGGGTGGGACAACTAAAAGTTAAGCCTTTTGAATGTATTTCATGTTAATTAAGCAAACTGCCTGTTTTACCATTTAATAAAAATAAGACTTTTGCCTCTGCTCCTCTTGATCTTATTCACTCTGATGTTTGGGGGCCCTTACATGTGTCTACTATGGGGGATCACGATACCTTGTCATATTTCTGGACGACTTCTCATGATTCACATGGATATTCTTAATGAAAAATCATTCTGAATTATTCAACATTTTTTAAGATTTTGCTACAATGATTGTAACTCAATTTTTCAAAAACATCAAAAAAATTCATGATGACAATGCTTCTGAATATCGACAAAATGATTTGTAAAAAATTCTAAAACATTATAGCACTGTCTTTCACACTTCCTATCCAGGCACATCGCTACAGAATGATCGAGCTGAATGCAAACTTTGACATATTCTAGACTCAGTTTACTCACTTGTCCTTTATGTTTCTGTTCCTTTTTCTTTATGGGGTGAAACTGCACTCACTTCTGTTTATACAATCAATCGAGTTCCCTTACCTCTCTTATATAACCAAACACATTTTGAACATCTTTACAACAAGCCTCCTGATTATAATCACCTTAGATTATTTGGGTGTACTTGTTTTCTTCTACTCCAACCTCATGAGCGCACTAAATTACAATTGCACTCTCAACTTTGTTGTTTTATTGGGTATGGACGTAAACAAAAAGGGTATAGATGCTATGATCCTATTTTTAAATGACTTAAGGGTCTCTTGTCATGTTATCTTCTAGGAACACAATATGTTTCATACTATGTCAACATTTAATGTTCCTGACCATACATTTCTTATTCCTATATTATTATCTTATGCAGATATTTTTGCTGATTCTCATCCTACAGAATCATTAGTAGCAATTGATCCTCCTGCGATCGAGTCCCAGTCATCTGGCCCATTTGAGGTACCTAGCAATACAATTGCTTTCGATCTTTGTCGTTCCACTCGGGTAAGAGCTCCACCTTCACATCTTAGTGATTTTCATTGTTATCATGCACTTGTAACTCTACATGAGCCTCACACCTTTCATGAGACATTCTCTTATCCCTTGTGACAATAAGCAATAAAAGAAAAACTAGATGCACTTGCCAAAACACATACATGGGATTTAGTTGATTTGCCTCCTAAAAAATCAGCTATAGGATGTAAGTGGGTGTATAAGATTAAGATTCGCTCTGATGATTCTGTTGAATGCTACAAGGCTCGCCTTGCAGCCAAAGGGTTCGCATAGGAATATGGCATAGACTACGAAGAGACATTTGCTTCAGTTGCTCGTCTTTCGTCTGTTTGCAGTCTTATTGTCATAGTTGCCTCTCGTCACCGGAATAATTTTCAGGTGGATGGGAAAAATGTGATTCTCAATGGTGATTTGCTTGAGGAAGTTTATATGCAGCCTCCTCTTAGTTTTCGTCATCCTTTCAATTTAGTGTGTTGATTTCGACGTGCATTGTATGAACTTAAAAAGGCACCTCGTGCTCGGTTTGCTAAGTTCAGCTCCACTATCTCTCATCATGGTTACTCTGCTATCTCTGATGATTTAGCCTTGTTCATTCTACGTACTGACCGTGGTATCATCCTTCTCTTACTTTATGTCGATGATATGATTATCACTAGAGATGATTTGCAGGGTATTCAAGAGTTTAAACAGTTTCTCAGTCATCAATTTTAGATGAAAGATCTTGGATCACTCAACTATTTCCTTAGCCTCGAGATCACTACAGCTACTGACGGGTATTATTTTACTCAGGCAAAGTACAGCTCTGACCTCCTCTCAAAAGCTGGGATAACTGACAACAAGATTGCAGACACACCACTCAACTCCAATATAAGACTCACTCCACATGATGGTGAGCCTCTTCGTGATGACACATTATATCGACAGTTGGTTGGTAATCTAGTATACCTCATTGTCACTCGTTTAGACATTTCTCATGTTGTTCATATAGTTAGTCAGTTCATGGTTGCACCAAGATCTACTCATTTTGCAGCAATTCTTTGCATCATTCGTTATCTTAAGGGTACCATGTTTTATGGACTTCATTTCTCTTCTCAATCACCACTTGTTCTCCGTGCTTACACTGATGCAGATTGGGCAGGAGATCCCAGAGATCAACGTTCCACTACAGGATTTTGCTTCTTTCTTGGTGATTTACTCATTTCTTGGCATAGTAAGAAACAAACTGTGGTTGCTCTTTCTAGTACTGAAGTTGAACACAGGACACTTGTTGATACTACATCTGAACTTTTATGGTTGCGTTGGCTCCTTCACGACATAAGAGTTTCATTTGCAACTCCTACTTTTATCTACTGTGACAATAGAAGTGCAATTCAGATAACACATAATGACGTTTTTCTTGAACGCACCAAACACATTGAGACTGATTATCATTTTGTTCGTAATCATCTTCTTTAGAATGTCTTACAGTTGCGGTCTGTTGTTTCTCATAATCAAATAGCCGCATCTTCACCAAATTTTTTATAACAAGTCGCTTTCGTGATATTGTCTCCAAACTCAAGATGACTTCCTATAATCCACCTTGAGTTTGAGGGGGGCTATTAGATAATGAGTTGTACTCACAACTGTACAGAATGTACCTTGTACTACTAGTATACTTTCACCTACCTCACCTACCATTGTACTATATTCACTCATATTCTATACATGTGTATTAACTTAGACAGACGTTAGGGCTAGATACATTTCACCTACCTTTTACCTTGTATAGCCCACCTACTACTTTCCTTATATAATCCTAATAGCTAGCCTATATATAGGGTCCTATGTACTGTTCATTTGCTATCAATTCAATATATACCATTACATTTAACAACTTGTATAGAGAAACAAGAAAACCAAAATAAGTCAAATGCAAGAAAAAAGAGTAATCTTTCCTAAAAACACTCTTTCGGGCCCAAATATTAAATTAGCTACTTAAACTGGGCTATTAGCTTGGTCCATACACAATTTATGGGTTAAAGAGTCAGAGACCAGTTTCTTATGTTAACGGGTCAAACGGGCTTAGGCTAAATCACAACCAGCCTACCAAAACTATCATTTGTCCACTGTCTCTCTTCTTGATGTGGACTACATGATAATTTTTTGTATTAATATGACCATTACGACATCATTATCAGCAGCACTGTCAATAAGTTGAATACAAGAAATAGTCATACCCACAAATATATATAACTCATGGTAGAATTTATAATTTTTAACAAGCGTTCTATATTATAATTATATCAAGTTGCCCAACCCAAATGGCTAATCTTGTCTTACATCGGATTTGAATAAAAAAATGATTGAGTATAAATGAGCGAGTAAATAATACTATCTAATAACTTAAACTTTTAGATCATTGATAAGTACTCAACTTGTTACAGCTAGTTACATAACTTTCTAATTTATTTCACGTAACATGCATTCAGTCGCTTGAAATTCATTCCATGTTATAAACTTTTCAGCGCGCTTAAAGAATTACAAAATGCATATCATGGTAATAGGCATAAAAAAAAAATTATAACTTACCCAAAAAAAAACAACAACTACTAAAACATTCAATCATAAAATTTTACAATTAATGTGCTTATTAGATTTAACATTTAATAAGCTTATTAAATTATATTTTACTAAATCTTCTTCTGTTTTTATTTTCTTCCTCGCCTCTTCCGTATATAATCACCAAACAAATTATACAAATTACAGACCCCCCATACAGTTCTTGAGAGAAAATAATAAAGAACCTCCATTTCAAAGCTTATGGAGGCTAAAAAGTACTACTATACATAGAGCCATAAAACTAAAAATTCATATACAAAATTTTTGGGCATTCAATGGCAGACGAGAAGGTATGGGGAAGTGTAGTGTTGTCAAAATTGTATTAATAACCTCACAATCATAGAGGAACTGATATTGGCACTCCACTAATATCCTCTGACACTCCATTCCTATATTTTTGTAAAGTAAAATTACAAGAGTGGTCATATGTTATACCATTTTAAATTCTTATATTTTTAGTACCCTAATTGCCCTTCTAATTCAAGACTCAATTTTAATTTTATTTTATTTTTCTTAAAAAAAGTTTTTTCAACTTTTTTACTTTAGGTTTACAATATAACAATCCATTTATTACCACCCAAATACTATAATTTAGACATTTTTCAATTGAAACTTGTTGTTAGTGTCCTTATCCTATATAACTCAAAGAATCCAAATTTTGAAATATTCTATTTTTACTCACCAAACATGTAATTTATTTTTCACGTGTCTTATTTATAAAATAACATAAATTAAAATTTTGAAACATAACATCAATTTGTGAACAAACAAAATAGAAAGGAAGGAGGAGAAAATAAAAAGCAAACAAAGAAAAATATCATATTAACTTTTTTATTTTTATCTTTTGAAATTTTGGTGCAAAGGCTCCTTAGTTAAATTAAGACAACTACAATTGAAAAAATATTTTATAGAGTCATGTTTTTCGCTTTTCATCTTTTAATTTTTAAAAGTTCTCTATTAAAATAAAAAAGATTTCCTTAGTTTTCTTAAAGAACTATATATCATAATTTTTATTCAAGTGAAATTAAACTTTCTTTTGATTTTAAATATAATTATTTTTTTTTCAAATAGGTTTTATTCATTGATATAATGTTTGTTTCCAACTCAAATACATTTTTAATATTTCTCTAAGTAATCTATTATTAACAACTTTTTCTCAATCTATCTAATCATGTAACTTTTATTATCCGAATCAAATACATTTGATTGATACTCTCTAAATCATTATATTGAATCCTAAACTTTTTTACTTCTAAAATAAAAATTGATAAATTGATTCAACATGAAAAAATAATATTTTTAAAATCAACGAAGAAATATTTTCACACCGAAAAAGAACGTGAGAGAGAAGGTGTAATTTGGAGTTAAAAATTCTAACATTATCAAATAAGGGCAATTAGGGTATTAAAAATATAAGAATCAATATTGTATAGTAGAGGGATACCTTTGTAATTGTACTTTACAAAAAGGTAGAAGTGGAGTGCCAGAGGATATTAGTGGAGTGCCAATATCAGCTCCCCAATCATAGGTTATCTAATATTTTATAGTTGAATTATTTTGGACATAGGAGGTAAGGGGATAATCAATCCTCTCCGTAAAGATGGGAACTTCTAAAGTGTGTTCAGATAATTTTTTTAAAAATATTTGTGAAAAAAAGTAATCTTACATGTCATAATAGTAAAATGACACGTGTCCATTTAAAATATAAGAGAGGGAAAAGTAATTTTTTTATATATTTTTTAATTTCTAAATGAACATGTGTCATTTTATCATTGTGTTATATCAGTGGTGAGGAAGAGGTTTCTACTCACCGGTAAGTAAACAAATATTGTTCAAAAGTAAAAGACAATTCTCCGTATTCAGACTTTTTTAAACCATATAATTTTTGAATTATTTTTAATTAGACAAATTACACTTACCTCCCTTATAATATGAATTTATTATATTTAATTACTTTCCTTATTTTTTGAAATATTACAATTACCTCCTTAATGTGATATAAAGTGAGAATTTGAGTAAGCATATTGTGATATACACACATAGTGCGTGCTTGTTGTGTGTGTAAAAGTGTCAGATTTTGTTGTACAATTTAGAGCTGGGGGCTTAAGATTTTGTACTTGCTACGAGGGACGACTAGTGAACTGTGGAGCCTCTGAGTTCATGCTAGTGTAAAGGGTTTTTCTCACTCTGTGTATATGTCTATATGTCGGTGTATATATAAATTGATTGTATTTGACAATTACGACGAAAGATGGTATTTTCTCATTCTCTTAACTATTTTATAAATTGATTGTGTTTGACAATGTAGGTTAGTTTGATGCTTACACTTCAATGTAAGTTAGGTTATAACTCTCACTTCAATCTTTGAAGACTACACCTCAATGAACAAAAAAAAAATACACACACAAATGATGTCAACACATGGCAATTTTGTCAATTTCATTTACTTTAGTTGGAATAAAATACAAAAGCGTCTTTACAAAAATTTAAAGAACATTTTCATCCTACAATGCATTGATTACGATTGACTGTGAGTGTGATTGATGGCAATAGTGCGTTTGTGATAAACATCCAAATTAGAGGAGATTAACTGTAATATTTCAAAATATAGAAAATGCAAGTATAATAAACTCAAACTAAAAATGAGGTAAGTGTAATTTACACTTCTAAATTTTGGTTTTGAACTCCAATAACACAAAACTATTCCAAATCAAACAGGATGTTAGCTTCTTTTTTTTCTTTTTAGCTCTCCACTTTGAAGGAAATTGACATGGTCATTCTTAATTTTTGCTATAATTTTGAAGGATAATATTTTTTCCCATGAACAATTATGTAATTTTCTTTCTTTTTTTATTTTTTTAAAGAAAGAAAAGGATAGTTGAATACGATTATGGGGAATAATTAAATAGCATTTCCATTTTCTACGAACTTTAGTTGACCGCTACCTGAATTATAGAGAAGCTCTCCATTTCTTCCCAGATTGATTAAATTATGTATAAATCTTCAGCTAGCCAGTGGGTGATAAGCACGTGGTATGATTGGAAAGACTTTTGCAGAAAGCCAGCCAAACACGGCTTTATGTTGGAACAGAGGGTGCGGCCAACTGATTCCGGATGTAATATAAATGGAAGAGGCATCACTTAAAAAAAATATATATATATATTTAATACAATATTACTATATTAGTACCAATGAGTCGATGACATGGTACATATACCGAATAATTGACACGTAATAATGTAAACCACTCTAATTAGATAAAAATATATATATCACTGTTGCACTGAATATTTTTATCCACCCACAACTGAAAACAAAAAATGTTGTGGTCTGAAAACATTGGGACGTTGAAAAAGATAAAGGCCCCCAGACATCCACGTTTTTGACTTGTTTGAGGGTGAAGGAATCAGGTGGTTCAATTGGGAATACACCAAAAAAAAAAAATATATATATATATATATATATATATAATGACGAAAGTGCAATAAACTATTGTCCGGTTTCAAAATGGTGCATAATATTTTTTTATTTTTGGTGCAACAAACATCTTTTAACTTACAAATTGGTGCATTTTGCTCTTATTTGGATTAAAAATTAATTTAAAATGATAAAAATACATTTACAAATAAAAAAAAATAAAAATAAAAAATTGATTAACTTACTGAAAAATACTATAAAAAAAAACTTTAATTTGTGAACAAAATGTACCCAAAAAAAGAACTTTAATTCACCAATTTTTTGGGGTAAATTTATTTCTGTATTTTTTTATAAATTTTTTCAGTATTTTTGACAAATTAAAATACCGAAAAAATTACAAAAAAAGTTCTTTTCGAAAAATACCAAAAAAAGAACTTTAATTCACCAATTTTTTTGGGTAAATTTATTTCTGTATTTTTTTATAAATTTTTTCAGTATTTTTGACAAATTAAAATACCGAAAAAATTACAAAAAAAGTTCTTTTCTAAAAATACCAAAAAAAGAACTTTTATTTGTCGAAAAAAAATTGGTGAATTAAAGTTCTTTTTTTTGGGTAAATTTTTTTGACAAATTAAAGTTCTTTTTTTGGGTAATTTTTTTGGTATTTTTCAGTAAATTAATGAGTTTTTTTATTTTTATTTTTTATTTATGAGGGTATTTTTCGTAATTTTAAGTCAATTTTAGTTCAAATAGTATTAAATAGGGGCAAATTGCATCAATCTGTAAATTGGAGGGTGTTTGTTGCACCCAAAAAAAGAAAATGAGATATTGCGTACCATTTTGAAATTAGAGGGAGTTTATTCCACTTTGATATATATATATATATAAAATACTATAATATATATATAAAACATTGTACATGAACCCAAAGTGCAAAGTGCATGGTTTACGCGGTTTAGCCACGTGGATGCATATAAGTTTTTATATAGTAGCAGTTGATTAAAGACGCCCTCGGTCTCTATATACCTGATCCTCTGCACGTAAATTAATCTTATATACAATACCAAGTCTCACTTGTCCAGTTTTTTATTTTTCAGCCAACCCTTCCTAAATTCTCTAGTTGACCTATTGGATATCTTTTTCATACTGTTGCATTCTGAATACGTACCAACTTCACCTTCTGTTAAGGCTTCACTTTTCTCTTAATCTGCTTCATTCTCGCTATATATATATATATATATATAGACACTGATAATAAATTCTAAACATGGATTTTTTGCAAACCATGTTAAGAGACAGCCTAAGTGGTCAAAATATTATTGACCATCCAAACCATAGCAAAGATTGTACTAGCACCAAGATCATCAGCTCACCTAGACCAACTCAGTCATCACCCGATGATCTGAGTTCTCGTGTGGAGTCATTTGATTTATTGGAGAAGTGTATAACATCGCGAAGCGATTCTGCAGGCAAGAGACTATTGTGGCTGAGGTCTCAAATCATTGGGGACGATGCCAAATTCGATTCCCCCTTTGGAGCACGCAGGCTCACCTATGCTGATCACACCGCCTCAGGCCGGTGTCTGCACTACATTGAAAACTACATCATCAATAATGTCCTTCCTTTCTATGGTAAGTCAATTATATATATATATATAACAAACATTAGGAATTAAGTTAACATAAATTGAATTAATAGCCATTTGTGCATAGGTAATAGTCATACCAGTGATAGCTGTGTGGGGCATCGAACCACGAAAATGGTGCATGAAGCAACAGAGTACATGAAGAAATGCTTAGGCTGTGGAGAAGATGATTCAATCATGTTTTGTGGCTCGGGCACAACAGCAGCTATCAAACGGCTACAAGAAGTTATGGGAATTGTTGTTCCATCCATCTTGAGAGAGAGACTAATAAACAGCCTAAGTAGTGAAGAAAGATGGGTAGTGTTTGTTGGGCCTTATGAGCACCACTCCAACCTGCTCTCATGGCGTCAAAGCCTCGCTGAGGTGATAGAGATCGGTCTAGACGAAAATGGCTTGCTAGACATGGAAGATCTCAGACTCCAACTCGAGTTTTACCAATACACCAACCGCCCAATTTTGGGTTCTTTCTCAGCTTGCAGTAATGTCACCGGAATTCAATCCGACACACGCTCTCTTGCCCGGCTTCTTCACCATTATGGAGGCTTTGTATGCTTTGATTTCGCAGCAAGGTATGCAAAAAATTTGTGTGTGTGTGTTTTTTGTTATTAATGTTTGTATCATTGTACAATGTTTAATTGCATGATTGTGCATGTTCATCAAATTGACTTAGAAAAATGTATGTATGAACAGTGGTCCATATGTGGAGATTGATATGAGATCAAGAGAGATTGATGGGTATGATGCTATTTTCCTTAGCCCCCACAAATTTCTGGGTGGACCGGGTTCACCGGGCATCCTTGTACTGACCAAGCCACTGTATAAGCTAAAGTCTTCACCTCCATCAACTTGTGGAGGTGGAACTGTGGATTTTGTCAATGGCTTCAATGAAGAGGTAACCTAAATCCTCTCACCAATATTGAATTTTTTGTCATCTTGTCTTAGTATTACTTAAAAATTGACTACTAAATTGCAATAATTGACTTTTGCTTAATTAAAAAAACTCAATTGAAAAATAATGTCTGATGAACGCATATATAGTTATATATATACATGTAGATGAATTCATACATATATACAAGTTTTTGTCAACGTACAGCACATGAAAAGATTAATTATTGATCAACTGTCCAAATATTTCCAGCAAGCTAAGTGTGACAAGAAATGGATGTTTCGTGCAAGGAATTAAAATCTTAGTTAACATACTTTTTTTTTTTTTCTTTGTTTTTGGATTCATTGATGTCACGTTTAGTGCAAATCTTTATCCTACTAGTCAATTAAACTTGGCTAATACTTTATTTTATGAATTAATTTTAGGACACATTATACGTGGAGGACATCGAAGAAAGGGAAGATGCTGGAACTCCACCAATTATTCAGAAAATTAGAGCAGCAATGGCTTTTTGGGTAAAAGAATACATTGGTTATGAAGTGATCGAAAGACAAGAAAAAAGCTACATAGAAAAAGCACTAGAGAGACTTGTACCAAATCAAAACGTATGGGTTTTAGGAAATACTAAGGCCAAGAGACTAGCTATCCTGTCTTTTCTTGTCTACTCTACTACATATTCTTCATCAGCAGAAATCTACTCTGAGTGCAACACAAGTGGAAAAGACACAGGAGGAGAACTTTACATGTGGAGAGAGATAGGTAACAAAAGAGATAAGCCTCTTCATGGTCCATTCGTTGCGAAGCTCTTGAATGACCTCTTTGGCATCCAGGCTCGTGGTGGGTGCGCTTGTGCTGGACCTTATGGTCACAATTTGCTCAATGTTGACGAGCCTCATTCGCTTGCCTTCAGATCCGCTATCAAAATGGTGAGAGTCCCATTTCTTTGTAAAAACAGAAAACTAAGTAATCTAAAAGAACTTAACCAAGAAGGAGTTATCTACATTTTTTTTTAAGTAAACAGGAAGGGCACCTCTCCACCCCAGATTAGATAAGTCGCGGAATATATATGATGATTAATTTGAGGTTAATTTTGTTTCATCAACAGGGTTACAACGGAGTGAAGCCGGGATGGACAAGGGTTAGCTTCCCATACTACATGTCCGTGGAGGAATTTGAGTTCATTATAGCTGCATTGGAATTCATAGCCATATATGGACAGAGGTTCCTTCCCTTGTACCACTTCAATTGGAAAACTGGTGCATGGACTTTTAAGAAGAAGGCATTCAAGGAGACTCTCCAAAGGATAGAGAACAGTTGCAATTTCTGTGGTTCATCATTGTTGGCTATGATGCATAACATAAACTTAAACTTAAACTCTGATGAATCGAAAGAACACAACAATGCAGAGGCCAAAGATGTTGGGGTGATAAGCAACTATGCGTCATATTTGGAGACAGCCAAGCACATGGCCACCCTTCTCCCAAAATTCCCATCACAACGTAGGGCACCAGAGGACATTGATCTCAACCTCCTCACCTTCAGAGTCTAGCTTTTACTTCAAGCATGGATTATTTACCATATATGTATCATTTATTCTTTTTGTAACATGATTGTTTTGCCAGATGTGCTAGGAGTAAAGTTGATTAAAAGTGTTTTTTTATAGATGATTTTGACGAACTTTGATCAACTTAAAGCAATGTTGGAGTTGGATTTTTTTTGTGAAATTTCATATTCAAAATAGTGGCTTGTGTACCAATTCACCATTTCAACTCATTTTTCTCGCGTTTATTTAAGGGTAAATTACTTTGACCTCTCTTAAAATTTTGCCTAATTATTCTTGTATTAAAGTTTTTAAAATATGGTGGTCAACCTCCCTTGAAATGTGGTTGACTTTACTCCAAAACTAAAGTTGGTGGCATTAGTGCTGATTTGGCATTGCTGGAGAAAATATATATAACAAACATGTTAATCTCAGTCAAAGGGATATAAATTGAAGTTATTTTTGTACAAAAACAATATAATATGAGGGTTCTTTTGTAATGATATATTAGATGTAATTTCATTTAATGAATTGTTAATCTGATAGAGATGTCAGAGTAATTTTCTAAAAAAAATTAATTTCAGAATAATTAAGCCAAAAAAGTAATTTAACCTTTATTTAATTATTACCGGATGGGTAATTTGCTTATGGGTGTTCCTTTGTTCTATGCTTTCAACGGTTAGTTTTCAAAAATAGGGCTCGAGTTGATTCCTAGTATGGGGGTATCTTTTCTAATGGACTTGTTGTCCTAGACATATGGGCTTTTCGGGATATTGGGCTAAAAGCTGATAGGCTTTTTCCATGTTTTGTGGGCTTTATGCCTTCTTGGTACAGTTTATACAATTTACTTTAACTTTAAAGAAGAAAAAAAAATTGCTTATGGGCTGGGTTAGAGGTAAAGAGACCAAAATAATGGAAGACGGTGCTTTCGCAAGATGAATTTGTCTACAATTATCTAGTAAATCTCTTTCTCGAAAAGAGCCAGTTTGAGGCCAAAAAAAAAAAGGAAATGCTAAACGTCATGAAATTTTATCATGAATTGCCTTCATGAATGATGTGGCAAGTGATAATACCATTGACATTCCGTGTATGGGGGGAATCCCACCAATACTAACTCACCATTTAATTGCCACATCATTCAACATAAAAATTCATGAAATATTTTCATGACGTGTAGCATTGCTAAAAAAAAAAAACATATATCACGAGCATAGTTTGTGAGTATTGATTATTGGTCTGATTCCAATAAAAAAAGAAAGAAAAAAGAGGTCTTTTTGGGTCATGAGAGACTCGTCGAAATTGTTTTGAAAAAATGTGTCAATCCATCCATTTAACCTTCCAACAATTTAAACAATTCTCCATAAATAACACATTCTATATCGACAATACTTACCTACTCACCAGTGAGTAGATACTATCAACTGACCACTAATGTAATCCAATCTTATACCGACACATCATCTTTAATTGTAAAAAAAGAAAAGAAAAAAGAATGAAGCCAACCCATTTTTTTTTTGGGTTATGAGTCATATATGCATCTGATATGTTAGTTATATATAGAGAGAGATTGAGAGAGTTTTACCAAATATTCGCCATTTCTAGAGTTCTTTCACCGACAAGTTTCATTTTTTCGGATTATGAGTTATATATGGATTTGATATGTACTATATATTAGTTTCACCAGATATTCGTCGGAGATCTTTCGTTGGAGAATTCCATTGTTTCCTGAGTTATGAGTTATATATGGATCTGATATGTACTTTATATATATATTATATTATATAGCTTCAGTTCCTACCTAGATCTCAAGGTATCAAAATCTTCTTAATTTTTATTTCCCAACAATACATTTCTATATTCACAGTCAAAAACTACCAACAACGGAAAAAAAAATGAAAAATCAAGTTCTGAATGCAAACGGGGTTTTAGTGAAACCAATGGTTAGTCTTTCAAAACCTCACAACTCTGTTTAACATTTTGACCCTAAAAATTCTGTCATAATTTTTAACCTTATCTCGTCCAATCATTCAATCTATTCTCAAACAGCCCCTAGTTAGTGAGAGTTTGGTCAACATGAAATGGTGATGGTAAACCTAACAAAAGTTTTAGAAATGGTGATGGTAAACCTAACAAAAGTTTTAGGCCTAGAAGAAATTGGCCGATTGGATTTCTATTTTTTTAATAACTATAGGTGATGTGTTGGTATAAGATTGAATCACATCAGTGGTCAATAAATAATACCTACTCACTAGTGAGTAAATAAGTATTGTCCATTTTCAAATATTTGATTTATTCTTGATCATCTTGTTTGTAATCTTTTCTTCACTTATTGATAGGATCCAATTTGATCTTTGAATTGTTGACCAACCAATTAAGAGAAATGTTTTGACTATACAACAATTGTTAAATCACCTAAAACTTTGACGTCTAAAATTTTCATTAGGTATTTTCTTGCAATATTAATTTTTATTTAAAACCAGAAGTGAATATAAATTAAAATTATACAAGTCAAAAGATTTTTGCCATTTATGTAAGCAAAGCTTTAGTGGGCAAATTAAAAGGTCAACATTACTTTTATACTTGGGATGATCATAAATGATTCATTTATTGGGCACATTTATGAACAATTAAAGTCATTGATGTAAGAGCTTCTTTTATGCCTTTCTAATTCACACCATAACCACTTGTTGATATCTCTTACTCTTCTCAACTCTCAAAATATATGTTGCACAGGCAGGTGGATTATAAGCATGCAAGCCAGTGGTGAAAGGCCTGGGAATGTAGGGGTCTGTCAGAGCTCTAGCAAGAGGGTACGAGTACATGATCGGGATGATCATCTTTGTACCTGTGGTCATCCTTGCCTGGTTCCTATTTGTGTCAGAGTTTCAAATTAACCAGGTTATTTTTTAACGAGGCTTTCAGCAGAGGGCTTCAAATATATTGATTGGTGGCCTCGTGATAAGTGTAACTACAACCTTTGCCCTTGGGGATCTTCATTCTTGATAAATCTGGAGTTGCCATATCTGGATTCTATGCGACTTATTTGCTCTAATTTCTTTGTTTAAATTTTAATTACTGATTGTATAAACATTTTCATATGTATATATATACAAGAAAAATAGACATTGCAAAACAAAAAGCATTTTGCATTCACATTCCAAAGTCAATTTCATTGGCAAATGTAGACATAGAAATTCAAGTCCAAAGAATAGTTAGGTGGGTCAAACCCATGGTCTTAGCCCACCACCATCGTAATTTCAATGTCCTTTTTATGAAATCCACAAAAGCTGATCTTGAAAAAAAAAAAAAAAAAAACTCCTGGCAATACATAACCTGATCTGAAAAAAAAAAAAATTAACTTTTACCGGCAGTTTTCGTTAACTGCCGGTAAAAGCAACATTTTCAGTGGGTTACTGGCGGTTCATAAAAAACTGCCGGTAAAAACTTAATTCCGGCAGCTGCAAAAATATTGCCGCTAATTACCGACAGTTTAGCAAAATCGCCGGTAATTCTCTACCGGCGGGACATTTTTCGGCAGATTTTTTAATTGCCGGTGAACAGCCGGTGAAATTTTTTTCGGCGATTTTGAAGACATTTTTCGGCGGTTTAAAGCACCGGTAATATAAAAAAATCTTGTAGTGATATTTTTAAGGCATCAAGCACCAGACTTCTTCTCAACAGTTGAAGTCTGCACACCTCAGTGAGTTTAATTAGGTCATGCCTAAGACATTTTAAGCAATATATATGATGTTCTACTTACAAAGGATGAATTAATAACCATATACTAACAAAAGCTAGATAAATGCAATCTGATTGCAATTTCAAATTTTGAGGGAAAAAAATGGTATTAATTGGGTAGTTGCTCAAATCACTGCAACAAATTAGGCATTTGCACCAAAGGTTATAGTCAAGTGATATTTTCTCGTCTTTCAAAATAAAAAGTTGAATGGTTCAAGTTCTCATTGGGGCAAAGTGGGTGTGAGTGTGTTTCTTAACCAGATAAAAAAGATATAGGGTAAATACCACTTACACCCCCTCAGTTTAGGCCATATCCCGACTAAACTCCCTCTAATTTCAATAATCCGATTACACCACCTATAACTAACGGTCGTCAAACTTGCTAACAGTTTTTGGTAATTTTATGAATTTACCCTTGATTAATATATTTAATTTAATTAATAAAAATTAGTGATGTTAAAAGACTGAATTGCCCCCTCTCTCTCTCTCTCTCTCTTCTTCTCTTCCCTCTCTCTCTTTACTGCCAATGGTCCACAGTGCACCACCAAATTTGGTCTCCTCCATCTTCATCCTCTAGCAAAGCTATCACAAGAACAAAGACTCATTGAAGCACAACCGAACTGTCACCACCAAAGTCCCATAATTATGGGTTCAGATTCATGTTAAATTTCTCACGCAATAGTACTGGTTCTTACATGTGTATATACTCTCGTTATATATGACAGTGAGAAATGGAAGGTAGTTGATGTGGATTATGGTTTGGATTGGACCAATTGAGGTTTTCGGTGTTGCTTTGGCCATTGAATACGATTAATCATGTTGATTTGGTGTGTTTAATAGCTGAATTAAAGAAAATTTGAATTGAATGTAAAAAACCTTAAAAGTTTGAAATTGGATTTTTTTACTTAGGCCATGACTGAAGGTGATCTTGTTTCAGATGATAGATTAGATGAAGGGGAGTTGAATGGTGTAAAAATTGGATCAAAAGGTAGTCGGAATCAGTTGAAAAGGAGGTGAAAATGGCTGTTTGCATAACAAGTTTGACGTAAGAGAAAATGAGGAAGAAGGAAATGAACAATGGGCCATGGTGGTGGCCGGTGAAGCTTGGTCAACGAAAATTTGCCAAATCGGCCGCTATAAATGTCGTCGTTGTTTTCTTCAACGCACATAACTTCCACTTAGTTCTCTTCATGACGAGAATCGTGTCCCAGCGTTTCGAACCCACCCTGTCGGCATCCATGGCTATTCTGATTGTCGAATTTTCTGGTGCAATCGTCTTCGGTTTGCTAGAGATCAATTTCTGGAAGACTTTGGTTGGGGCTTTGGTTGAAACGTCGAGAGCTCATTGATATATATATATATATATATATATATATAATATAACATATATATATAATTGTATATATATAACATTCAATATATATAAGTGTATATAATGAGGTTAAAGATGTCATTTATGCATGAGAAGGGCAAAATGGACCATTCATACACTTTTCTGGTGCTGATTCCGTTTGTTGTTGATGTCACACTAACGTAAGGGACAAATCGATATGTAAATCTAAAATTGAGAGGGTGTAATTGAGATTATTATAACACTACAAGAAAATCAATTTTTTATTGCAGACTTTTTAGGACAGGCCCACATAACCCTTTGTAAAAAATACTTTTTAAGACGGGCCCGCATGGCATGTTGTAGAAAATATATATCTAAGACGTGTTTTTATTGGCCGCAATAAAAAATAATTTTGAAGGCGGCCCTGGAGCGCCTTTTATATTCAGATTATTAAAGACTCTCTGAAACTGATATAATTAGACTATTAGTTTAAAGGCATTTGCGAACCGCCTTTAATGATCAATTTTTTTCCTCAAAATTTTCGCAGCTATCATAAAATTTAATGCGCCATATGAAAACTTCATTCCAATTTTATCTGTCTCTCTTACGATCGAACCCAACCATTTCTCAGTTCTACCCCCTATCTTCCTCTCTCCTTCCTCTCTGGTTCGAATCCCACCAACCTTAACCCTAGCGTTTCCCTCTCACTCGATTTCCCTGGCCAATCTCTAATTTATCTAATTTAATTCCTTTGGTACTAGTAGGTAATTGTAATCTCTCAGTCCAACCTAGGGCTTCCCTTTCGCTACTACAAGTGAAGACTGTCGAACAACCTCCAGCTTTGACCTTTAGGAGCTCGTTTCCCTCCGTCGTGCCTTCAATGAAGTCAACACCACTCACCAAACCAAGTCGAGTCAGGTACCCTCTCTCTCTCTCTCTCTCTCTCTCTCTCTCTCTTTCTCTTTCTCTCTATGTATTGGGGTTTTTCTTTTTTGAATAATTATGTACAAATCTACATTCTTCAACTAGTTGGGTGTTTTTTTTTTGTCTATACTAAATGATTATTCGATCTGAAATGAACTAATTGATTCAAAGGTTTTTATAATTAGGTCCTGTATGTTTATATATATATATATATATATATATATATATACACTAAATGATTATTCAATCTGAAATGAACTAATTGATTCAAAGGTTTTTATAATTAGGTCCTATATACACTAAATGATTATTCGATCTGAAATGAACTAATTGATTCAAAGGTTTTTATAATTAGGTCATGTATGTTTATATATATATATATATATATATATATATATATATATGCCTTGAATCTCTCCCTGTTAATAAATTGCATGTTATTCGATAATATATTTTCCTGATGATTATTTAGGGCATGCTTGGACCTAAATTGGATGGATAATGGCTCTAATTTGGATTTATTTTGGTTGATTTATTTTTAATCTTGGATATCATTTGAATTATGTATGAGGCGAGATGGGTAGTTCTATGCACATCAATTATGTTGACAACAAAAGGTATATATAAACAACTAGATTCTGTTTGGTTTCCTTTTAGATTGAAAAATTGTGAAAACATTAATTTAGTTAAGGGTTACTGAAAAATACACACTGATATTTAGAAACCATAAGATTATGTGGTACTTAAAGCACCACCAAGAGGAAAAACTGAGTTGGTGACTTTTGAATTTAATGCTAATGTGCCTTATGATCTATCAGATGTATCAAGACTATCCCCATTTGAGCGCCTTTAATAAAATTCTACTTAAAAAAAAAAAAGATATATCAAGACTTGAATTGGTTATTTGGTTTTATTTTTTGGTTGTATTCATCTTTGGCCCTTTTTCATCTTGATTATACCCTTATTTTGTTTGCAAGTAATTTGGTTTTAGCTTATCCTTTAAAAAAATTGAACATGGTAAGTTATGTACTTGGAATTTTGAGTTAATTTGAATGGGTATAACATTTTTTTTCTTTTTTTAGGCTCTCAAGTTGGCAGTTAAAGGTTCTTACTGGCAAGTCATTATCTCTAGACTGGTTTCTCCCAGAAAAATTATAAGCCTTGTAGTAGTCTCTCTCTTAGAGTTTGGCTCGCTTTGATGTTTCTTTTTCAATTTCAGATTTTTACTATAACCTTACTTAATGTTGTTATTATCTTAAATTAATTGTTTTAATTTAAATTTCAACTTTAAGCACGTGTAATTTTAATGTTGTTCTTCTCTCGATTGTATAAGATTGCAAATGAAAGCCTAGTTCTGGATTTTAACGGAAGGGGTCAGCTAATTGGCAATTACAGCAAGAAGTATAGTTCATGCCTTGAGGGTCTAGTATGCGAGAGGGTTCCCATAACAATTAATATCTTAGCTTCTAAGGCGGGCCACAAGCGCCCTGAATATCTTAGCTTCTAAGGCGGGCCGAAACTGCCCTTAAAAATATTTGCTTTAGCTTTTAAGGCGGCTACAAGATGCCCTTAATATTTGCTTTTAAGGCATGCAGGGGCCGTTCTAAATAATTAATTTTTTAAGGCGGCAACTAACCGCCCTTAATAATTAAGATTCTAAGGCAATCAGAGACCGTCCTAAATAATTAGGATTCTATGACATGTATTGACCGCCTTAAATAATGCAACTTTTAAGACACTACATAACCGCCTTGAAAAATTTTTTTAAAGGCGTTTCTGAAATTATTCAAGGCAGTTTTTGAATGCCTTTAAAAAGTTTCTGTATGCCTTAAAAAAAATTTCGTAATCATAACACCTTAATAGAGGACAGGCCATTGAGCGCCTTAAAAAGTCATTTAACGCAGTTTTGGCCCGTCGTAAAAGACTAATTTTCTTGTAGTGTAACTAGAAGGGGCTAATCGGGATACGGCCTAAATTGAAGGGGTGTAAATGGTATTTGCCCAAATATATATATATATATATATATATAAATGAGGGCATTTGCAACAAAAGAATTAGCGACAATATAAAATTGGTTGGTGAAAATTACTTTAGGCAACAAACATATTATTGGCGGCGTTTGTGGAGTTTTAGGGACAGAGAAAATTTGTGGCGGAAGATTGTCACGAAAGCAGACCCGATAAATTTCCGTGGCACATAGAGGGAAGTATTTTCTTTGAAGTAACTTGTTGCACGAGCTGCACAACCCTTGTTTTTGTACTTGCAACTTCTAGTATTGTTGGGCAAGGAGAGAAAGCTAGGTTGAAAGCCTCAAAGCACCTAATTAAATATTAATCCTCTTACTATCTGCCACCTCTTTGGAAATCCACAAACTCATTCTTGTCTTCCTACGTACAAGTAAAGCTTTCAAGTTACTGCAGAATGGAACCCTCCTCCATGCAGAAACCACAAAGAAAAAAGAGCAAGAACAAACACTCCATGCATGCAGTTGAAACCTAAATAAAATAACAACTTCTTGAGGCCAAAGATATAGAAAATCTTTACTTGAGACAAAGAAGGTAAAACAGAAATGAGAAATGACGAGAGGAAAATAAGGAGATAAAGCTAAAGGCAACACAGAAAACGACGACTCGAAAATAATACTTAAAAAAAACCCTAAGAAAACAACAACAAAAAACCGACAGACAAAGGAAAAGGACAGGAACAAAAAAAAAAAAAAAAGGAAAAGGAAAGTGACTAAAGTAGCACAAAAAAGCAATATAACGGAGACAAAGGCCAAAAGAAGAAAACTGGCTATAAGACGTGATCGAAGGATAGACCCCAAGAACCCTGCATAGAACTGAGAGCTCCTACACCATTAGTTTTTTACATGCTTGTAACAATAGGTATTATATTGAACCTAAATTGTATGTTTCACAAAAACAATAAATTTGTCTTTAAATAGGCAGATATATATCCTTTGCTAGCATATCAAAGAAATAAAGAAAATAACAACATTCTGAATGAAACTCAAAACAAGAAGTGAAAGGACAATATATATGATATATATATATAGTTCAAGACAAGAAGGAACACTTCACTTAATGTAGGAGGAAGTTTGTGCATAGTTTTCCCCCTTTATTTGGAAACTTAAAAGTTGGTACATGCATATATATTTTTGTTTCAGGAGTTCAGAAAAAGAGTCCCACAAAAGCAGCTAAAATTCAGTCATGAAGCTTGTCTTCTCTGCCACTTGTACCAATTTTAATGTAATTGCCGATATCTATAGCATCAAAGGACCTGTCCAATCCCAATCTTGAAAATAATCCAGCACAATATAAGCCGTTCTCCTTCTCGTTCTCGCCCTTACCGTTAATTAGGTTTTCTTTTTTGCCACTCATAGCCACTCTAATGTCATTGGCGATAGCTTTTGCATCAGAGGACACGCCGAACAATCCCATTCTTGATAATCCGGCACAATATAAGCCATTCTCGCCCTTCCAGTGTTCCGGGAAACGGTTTTTTGGCAGCCCTTCTTCATTAAGAACATAGCCATAGTTCTGCAGATTTACAAAGCATTCATTATATATATAGCTAGTAGTGCATTCTACCTATATATATATGAAAGAGAAAAGTGAGATTCCTGCTGATATATTTAACTTAATTTGTTTCCAAGGTTGTATGATTAAATAACCTTAAGCCAATTCTTGGCGTTGGTTTTGTATCCAGTTGCAAATACTATCGCGTCAAACTGTTGTTGGACACCATTCTCGAACACCACAATTTCCTCTTTGATGCATGATATTGCCGGAAAAACCTAGTAATATATATATATATATATATATATATATATCATCAACACTCATAGAATGAGATCGAGCATGCAAAAACATTTTCCATCGGTTCAATGAGCTAGCTATATATCATTTTCTAAGTAATTCACTCTTGTGTATACCTTTATCTCTCCAGAACAGATTTTCTCAATAGTTCCAACATCGAGAACGGGAGATCTTCCAACTACCTCTTTAAGATAGAATGGGCCTTCTGTTGGTCGATGAATCCCATACTTGGACAAATTGCCATATTTATGCTCAGACAGCACTGTGATGAAATTGTCAACCTCAGAAACCGAGAGATATTTGAACAACAACATCCCGATTAACACAATTTCTTCGCTCAGAACATGAAACTGCAACCAATACACAAATGAAAATCACAATATATAAAACATATCAGTGCTAATGACATATATAGTATATATAATAAAACCATAAATTCTTCATATTGTGTCCCATTAAATTGGGTGGCACAAATGCATCTGTTTGACAAAATTAAGCATCATTAAAACTTATCAAATAAATCAAGTAAACACTATTACTGTAATCTTAGAAAAGATCCAACGAAATCTGATCAACTCCATTAAGCAGGAGAATTAGAAAACTAAAATATCACATGATTTCATTGTTCATAAATGTCACCTAGTGTTATATGAATAACATAATTTATCATCATCATATTATTGTATATAGTTATTCAAAGTTTAAAATCAGTCTTGCCCTTTTAATTTGTGGATCAAGGGTTTAGATATATGGAAAAACTCTATTCTTTTGGTACTGCTTCAAGTTATTTTCTTCGGTTCTCAAATAAAAAGTGAATATTATTTATAAATAATAAAAAAAGATGAATATTACAAGAGATTATCTAATGCTAATCTATGCAGATTAGTAAAAGTTGATGCAAGTCTTGCCCATATCCATGACATTCATCAAAAAAATTGAATCACACAGCATGCAGAAACATGCACCAAAAATCTTGCCCAGATCCATGAAATGCATCAAAAAATTTGAATTACACACATGCAGAAACATACAAGCGTGCATGCACACACACACGGGGAGGGGTGATGTACGTGTTACCTGGTTTCTAACCACAATTGAAGTGTGGGCTCCAAAATTTGATAGGTCGTAAGTTATCTCCATGCCGGAGTTTCCACAACCAACAACCAAAACCTGTTTACCTTGATAGCTTAAACCTGACTTATAATCATTGGAATGAACAACTTCTCCTGTAAAAGTATCTAGACCAGGCAACATCGGGATATAACCTACACTATTCTCACCACTAGCAACGACTAAAAACTCTGAAACATATACCTTCTTCTCATCAGAGATGGTATTCTTCACTTCAATCTGCCATCTATTTTTGGCTTTGTCATAATCAGCCGATTCAACAGAATGACAGTAACGAGGGTTTATATCAAACAAAGAAACATAGGCATCTGCGTACCTAATGAAGTCATCTTTGGACATGAACACAGGAATTTTGGGTGAATGTGATAAAAAAGGAAGGGTACAAAACTGCTTAGCCAAATGGAGATGAAGCCGATCATAGCTTCTCTTCTTCCAAAGAGAACATGAGCAGTCTTCTCTTTCCAAAACTACGTTTGGAATAGAAAGAACGGATAAACATGCAGAGGTTGCTAAGCCAGAAGGACCTGCTCCTACAATGACTACCATCACTTCCTCCATTGTAGCTATTTACTCCACTTGTTTTTTTCTCTTGGTTTCGTTTTTTTCTGATTCTCACAAGAAGCTTTTATAATGGGAGAAAGGTGGCATCAAATCAATTTCATATTTGTCCTCGTGTGTCTACGGAACAGAAGACGCCTTGGAAGTTTAATTTTCCTACTGAAACGGTCGAGATAAAGAATCCTCGACTGGATTCTAGATTAGGTATGGACATTACTACTCATAACCCCAATTCTATACACACTTAAGTTTATGATCTTTCTAACCTTAGTGATAATACAATGGGGCATTTCATTATCAAAATTATGTTCGCTTTTATATATCCTGAGGCCGCGGACCTATGTGGAGGCCAAGTCCCCCAAACCACCCCTCAAAAAAAAAAAAAAAATTTCAAATTTCTATTTTATAGATCCTAAAATAGTTGAACTTAAAATTACTAAAAGATTTACTTACCAATCTGGTCTTAGATTTTGAATATTCTTATTTAATAGCGCGTAATGAGCAGTTGAAAAGATTTACTCATTAAAAAGGTAACTCTCATAAAGCTAATAAATAATCTCAATTTGAAATATTTTAAGCTTCATTTCGGAAATCTAGATTTACATATATATATGGGAATATAATCCATATTTTTCTTCTCCTTGTTTCACTATTTTTGAATTTTAAATTTTCTTGGGTCCACTTATATAGTTATATATATGTATTTTATGTATGCCAAAATAGATATAATTTTATATGCTTGGAATATTAAATATATTTTTGTTTATAAATGATTTTATTTTATATTTTTTTTCATATTTAAAAGATATAGAATACTTTTATGTATAAAGAATAATAAATTATTATTTAATTATATATATTTTTTAACACTGAGATTGGCCCCCAATTATTAGCTCATTTCCATTTAGTTTATTAGTTGTACTTTGATGACAAAAACAAAGTATGATGAATGGGCATAATCCATGCATGGAACTATTTATTAATGTTTATAAGTATAATTACACACTAAATGCAGCTTATTTTCTTATCAGAAATCCACAAACTTCCAAACTTGCAAGTGTTGCTCATGCCAAAGCATTACTGCTTTACATTTAATGACCTGTGCATGGTGCATGTGATTGCTGATAAAAAGATTAGGGATTAAACCTTGCTTAGCAACATCTTCCTGGTAGTCACGGATTTTCTCTAAGCACGTATTTTGCCGTTTTCAATTAAGATAATGAATAAATTTAGGAACTACGCGATGCACAGTAGTGTACAAAATTCAAGAATTAGGACCCATTTGGTAACCGTTTATATTTAGTATTTATTGTTTATAAAAACAAATTTTGACTATAAACATGTTTGATCATTTTTGTTTTGTTTATAAATTGTCAAAACATTTTAAAAAAACACTGTACATAAGCCTTCAAATCTTAAATACTAAAATAATGTTTATTGTTTATGTTTATTAAAAAAAAAAAAACTTTTTTTATCTAAAATGGTGATTATATTATTTTAATTAAAAATTAAAACTAAAAGTTAGGAAATGAAAAGAAAAAAAATTGTAAAAGGCTATTGTTTAATACAACGATAAAAATATTAGAATTATCAAGTGTGGACAGAATTAAAGAGCATCAATTGTCTTAAGAAAAAAATATTGGATACAATATGAATAATTTATAGTATGCTTGATAATAAAAAATAGTTACTTAGGGGCACCCATGCAAAAATATATATATATATTATTTGATGAAAAAAAAAAAAGTCTCAACCATCTCCTTGTCAAAGAAACAAGAATGTTATTTTGTACTTATATCATTCATTCATTTTCAGTGTTCAAAGAAAAATACAAATAAAAAAAATGAAGAACAAAGTAGTAGCATAAGAAGTTGAAGAGAAGAGTATGCCCTCCAAATCCCTCTTCTCACTCCATAAAAATTGAACCGAACCGAACCGAACCTTTCACTATGGTTCTGTTTCCGATTCTAAATTTTAGGAACCGTTTACTACAATTCCAGTTTCAAGCCTTGGAACCGTATATATATACATATACATATATATATATATATATATATATATATATAACATTTTGTTATGTAAAAATTTTAAACAATGAAGTTATTATAACTATTATAAGGTTAAATACAACTCCTATAATAATCAAATTGAACCGAACTCATTTATTCTGGTTTCAAAATTAAAGAACCGTTGGGAACAATTCTAGTTACAGTTCTCCCAATAATTGAAAAGAACCGAATCATGTGCATCCCCCTACTTGTTAGGGCCTTCTACGTTGTGAGTCATTCTAGTTTTACAGTATCATTTATTGTGTTAATTTTTTTATAAAAAAAAATAATTTAAGGATAACAAACATGTTTTTCTGTTTATGATTTTTAAAATAAGCCAAACGTTTTTTTCGTTATCAAACAACACTCATGTTTATGGATAAACAAAATCGTAACAGAAACACTATTTATATAAATACTTAAACAATAAACACAAAACATAAATGGTTACCAAACGGGGCCCTTAATTTAACTCAAAAATTAACACATTCTTGATATTAAGGGAACTTTTAGCCAAAAACACAGGAGTTTTTGTAGTATTTTATGACAATGGTTTTGGTTAAGTTAAATGATGGAATGGCATGTGTTAGACAGTCTCCTTAGATTTAGGTTTGATATTAGCTTGTATATTTATATATCTTCTATTACATATATTGAAGACATTTCACGCGCACAGATATAATAGCATACAAATGTTTGAGCGCTCAAAAAAACACTCCCGGTTTGAACAACTTTTTAGATTTTTCTGCTCGCTTATGCTCATTAGGGATGAATACAATTGAGTTGAATTTTCACAATTCTTTTAACTTTTCACAGCATGACATTTTTCGTACCAATGAGGATTTCATACAACTAACATAACTAAGCAATCTATATGATATATAGTGATGAATTAAGCTGAACTAGCCAGCAATAACATAGTTCAACATTTTTTTCCCTTTTTTTGGGGAGATTACGGGATTTATTTGTCCTTAGAACGCCATCTAGAGATCGAAAGTTCTATTGAAGGTAGTTTCTTTACTTGGACAGTAGCTTTTGGTAGAATACTCACCATTGACAATCTTAAAAGGAGGAAACATATTTTGGTGAACTGGTTCTGCATGTGTAAGAAGGCGGAGGAGTCGATGAACCATCTCCATTTTCATTGTACAGTGGCGAGAGATGTTTAGTCTATGCCTTTGGTTATATTTGGGATGTTTTGCGTGTTTCTTAGTTCCACGGTGGACACAATTGATATAAGTTGTGCGGTGCGAAAGTGGTTGTGAAAGTTAGTTTTAAAACCTAGAAGGGAGTGATTACGTATACTCATTTTTTGCTTAATCTTTAAGATTATCCAATTTTAAGTTAAATTAAAATTCTAAGCAATCCCACAAAGCAAGTAAATAAAATAAATTGCAATAAAGTAAAGAATGCACCAGATATGCGTGAAAAACCTAGATCAAACAAAAAAATCACGGGTGAGGCTTTGTAGCCCCGAAGAAACAAATCTACTATCGTCGAAGCAAAGTACAGTAAACTCTATCCCAAATTCACATGCACTCCACTCTTTTAAACCTCGTTTAACTGCTGCAGATTCCCGACTAACGTTAAAATTCTCTTAGAAGAGTAACTGGAAGAACACAAACACTCAGCAAGTATTATGTCTCATATTTAGCTCGAATTTCTTCTCCTTCCTCACCAACGAACAGTTGTAAAAGAAACCAATCCAGTAACTTGATCATGAAAAATCTTCAATACAGTCTTCGAACAGTTGATCAAGCAAATAGAAAACACCCTAAATCACTCACTAAATATGTGTGTGCTCTTAAAAATATAAACAAATAATTTGAGAAAAAAATTATTTGCTAGAAAAATATCTCAATACTTTCTCCCTCTAAAAATATTCAGTTTGACGTATATTGAAAAACACATTGAGAGAGAAATCATATGAGGCTTTTATAGAGATTAAAAATCCTAATTTTTCTTAAAAAATAAGTTAAAATCTAATGGAAAATAAGTCCCCACGATTTTAGAAAGTTTCGAGTCCATTCCGAGTCAAAACGACAGAACTGGTCAAAATCCGCATACTAGAGAAGTTGGACCGGTTTGGGCTTCACTTGGACTAGTCTAACTCTTGTAGGACACTCAACAGGAGTTAATGAGACCTCCTGGACCGGTCCAGCCTTCACTTGGACCGGTCCAACCTTAAAAGTTTCACAATTTTGCTTAAAAACTCCTCTTTTCAAGGTCGGAATCTCCCAATTTGAAATATATGTGTTCTCACCACTTTACCTGGACTACGTGACTCTTATATGTGATCAACAATGTCCTCATGCATTCGAACCCATCTCAAAACTTCGATCGATCGATCGAATTCTTATTTAGACCATTAATGATTTTTTTCAAAGATTCTAATTTTATTCTTTGACGAACCCTTATATGGTTGGTGTAGAACTTTATGCTCACTCTGAGACTTTAATTATATGATCAATGATAGAAATATAACTCAAATAATACAACTTAATCATGTTTGGTTTTGACACCAAAGATTGCCAATTACAAAAATATACGTCACAATCTCCCCCTTTGGCAATTTCGTGACAAAATCAACCTAGACAATCATAACCTAACCACTAAAAAAATTAGATTACAATATGTCCCTAATACGAAGAAATATATATCTTGAAGAAGTCAGAGCATTGTGAGCAAACTTTCAAACTTCATGTGTAGTATCTACCAAACCTATAAAATCTGTACATCATGCAAATAACACTACCTATGAAAGCTTAATCAAGAAAAATAAAATGATATAAAATCATCTCTAAACTCCTCCTTAATCATACACCATATCACAAAACAAATATATGTCTCCCCCTTTGTATATGTTTTCCATGTCTCCCCCATGTCTCAAATAAAACATATATCTCCCCTTTTGTCAAAGCACCTATATAAGTCTTCCCCTTTTTGGAACAAATTGACAAAGTAAAAATAAAAAGAAAAAGTGAGAACACATCAACACATGATCAAATGAGATATAACCTTCAATCAAATATATAACATCAGTTGCAAAAGTATGGAGAGTTATACATAAGCATAACAATCAAACATATAAAATATAGAGCTAGCATAATATGTAAACAAAACACATAACATACCAAGTTCAAGTACCAAATCTAGACACAAATAAAACTAACTACTCAAAGTCTAGCAAAACATAAACTAAGTCTCAACCATTAAGACCTAATCATCATCATCATCATCATCACCATGAGCTCCAAAAGTTTCAAGAAGTGCTCTCTTAATCAATGCTTCAAGCTTTGAAAACTTTATTTTTAAGTACTTTTTCAACCCCTTCATCATGGATTGATTATATTATCTAGTAGTCAAAGCACGATTAGAATTTGGAACATAGAGTCCGTCAATAGGAGCATTATCATCACCCTCATCCTCAATTTCTTCCTCAACATGATGTCTTGGGGCCTCCTTTTGAGTTATTTCCTTCATCTTGTTAGTAATTGAAAGCTTAACATTTGAAGCCGTAAACTTTCCTTTTGGCTTCATCACTAGAGCATACGAAGGAATATAGACATTCTTTGCCTTAAGAATTTTCATTATGATTAGAGGAAAAGGCAAAACATTGGTAGCTCTCGAATGATTCGACTCTTGAATCATAGTCCTCAAAATAGTTGCTGACACATTAATTCTATCACCATTCACAATGTGATATATGATCTTACCTTAATGTCGTGGCAAATCACCCTTATGATCATGAAGGTCAAGAGTGTAGGAGACAATCAAATTAAATACGGAGACATTGTCAGTGAGGTAGGCACTTGAAACTTTATTTGCAAGCAATGGAGCATTTGATTTACACAACATCCTAATGATTGCTTCTATGCTTGGTCGGTTCTCTTCAGTACCTACATAAGGAAGTATTAAACAATTTTGTGCCTCTGGAACTCCAATAACTTTAGTAATTAATTGAGTTGTCACCTTGATTTCTGTCTCAAAATATTTCACCGTCATCCATAACTCATTCTCATTATATGAAAGCACATTGATATAGAAATAACGAATCATGTCGGGAATGCAATCCTTACCTAGTTTAGCTAGTGAAACATAACCATTCTCTCTGAATTAATGCACAAAGTCTAAGTGATATCCTTGTCATATACTCTCCAAATCAAAACTCCATTCACATTTCATTGGTTTACAACCAACTACATTCTTATAATGCTCAAAGATTCATTCATCATCAAAATGATCTTCTGTGAAGATTATGTTGCTTTCAAGTGTTAGAGAAATATTAATTATTTGTCGCCTAGAACCACCGGCCATTGCTACAATAAGAGGAATGCAAAATAAGAATGTAGGAGCCATTCATAAATTTTCACAAACACTTGGTGTGTAAGCTTTGAGAACACAAACTTCAATGTTACTTGGTTAGTGTAATCTCCCAAAATAATACAAATCCTCCAAAGATTAATCTCTTCCACCAATTCAACTCAAAAATAATCACAAATATCAATCACAGTGATGTAATATATCAAGTACAAAATGTAGTGATAGTTGATGCAAAATGAGGGAAATAAAGAGAGAAAGTGTACACAAAAGAAAGATAGGCATGCAATGAACAAAAAAGCAAACTTTAGCTTTTAAATCTGCTGGCTGAGCCTAGCTGGACTGGTCCAGCCTTCACCTTGGACCAGTCCAACTTGCTAGGTTGGCTAATTGACCAAACTTGACCCTTTTTTGCAATTTTTGAAAAAAATGCCTAAAAATACACAAAAATTCTTAAAAATTTAGAAAATTAGGAAATTATTTTGAGATTTTATTTATGTGAAAATAAAAAAATAACAATCATATAATCATTAGAATCAATGGTGGGCTTGGACATGGGAAATGGGTTGTTTAGTTCAAGGTTGATTGGGCTTGACATTTGGACCTAGACAATAAATTGGGCCAAAGCTTGGATTGGACTTATTGATGATGGGTCAGTTGGAAGGCGGTTCAGCTGGATCAGTTGTGTAGGCTATGCCACGGGACTGGATGTAGGCCAACTTGCAAGCTGATTCGTGTGTGAGTGTGACTCAAAAAGTATATCAATTAAAAATTTTCACACTTCGCAATAGAACGAATTCCTTGCAGAATAGGGCTATCGAAAGGGGTATCGTACCTCAGGGATTATAGTCTGATGAGTTGGAATACGGAAGTAATTCTAATTAAATTTATAAGAAAAGAATTCTGATTTTTAAACTAAATTAATTAAAAAGTAAAATAAAATAAAGCAAAGGTAAACAGATAGTGAAGATAATATGAGAGAAATCTAGGCTAATTGACTTCACCACTAACTCCACAATCAATGGTCAATTGAATCAACTATAGGGGAATTACATCATGCATAAGTGGTGTCGGTGGCTACAAGCTCACCTTCATCCGTCAAGAAGATAACATATGATTAAGGCTAAGCCATGGACTATCTTCGATTGGCATGGGCCATCTGCCTAACTACTCTAATCTAGGGTGCAGTATGATTCATCTTCTCTAGGCATAATCCATCAAAGCTCATAACAATATATTCAATGATTACCATTGTGTAATAATCTCTCTCATGATCACAGAAAACAAGAGAGATTGAGTTCAATAACAATAACTAAATATCTAAGACAAGATAAGAAATCATTGAGATTGAATTTACAAGACTTTTATTGCTCAATTCTATAATAAGAATCCTCTGAATTACACAATCTATGCATATATATAAAGGTCCCCAATAATTAAAACAATCAAACCATTGATGCTTTGTTAGGGCTACATCAAAACCCTAGTGGATGAACTAGCCGCTCATAGTAGAAGAAGAAGCTTCAACTGTTGAGGAAGAAGATATCATCTTTCTAAATTACGCGTATGACTTCGTTCTCCAATGGCTCTGTAAATATGTTTCTGTTCTCTTCAGCCCTCTCAGACTCTCCAAGCTCTTTGTCTAATCTTTTTTTATCCCCTCAACTCAGCCTCTTATTCTTCACTTTATTCCCCAAGAGAATACACCAAAGTCCTAATCCAATTAGGAATAAATTAGGGTTTCCCGCAGCACTAATCAGGTGGGTTTTTTCTGCTGACTTCGGCCCAACTTTTGACCCACTAGAAGTCCGATTTACGGAATTTTTGTGAAATACAAAAGTGTGCAGAATCAAATTTCGTTCAACCTTATATAAAAATAATGTCGATTTGAGGCTCGGAAATAAGACTTCTGGTCCGTTTTCCAAAACGGGATTAAGACTATATTATGCGCAGATTTGGACTTCAGGCCCGAAACCTTTTTAAGCAGTTGTAATTCTCTTGGACCTCTTTCTTGGGCTGATTTGAGTTGAATTAAATGGTTGAGTGAATCTCCTTGATGTAGGCTTCATCTCACCATCTTGGATGTCTTCTTTAAAAGCCCAAAAGCTTGGTTTTAACTGAAATAATCATTAAGGTCCTGAAAATACAGAAAACACTAAAACAAAGTAAAATCACAAAATAATCTATCACTAAGAGAATAAAATACATAAGTTAAGAGGCTAGAATGTGTAACATTCAATGCCTATCACAAGCACGAGTTCATTAAAAGCGGGACCTAGATTCTTGTCTCTATCTCCTATGTAATTATATTTACTTTTAATTTACATATGTTCTAATTTATGTGCATATGTGGCATATATATATATATATATATATATATATAATGAGTGTTTTACATTGTGATATGTAAATGAATATATATATGCATATGTGTCGATGATGTATAAATTATATGGGTATATATAAATTTGATGTGATGGTATTGACTAGATATACATACGTGTATATGGTCGTATTGTATGCACATGTGACCATGCATTTTGGATACTATTGGATTTATGAAATGCTTTTATTTGAGCATGTTTTGGTATATGGCGTATTACATGCATATATGACCTTTATGCATGAGTTGAAGCATATACATGATTATGCTAAACATATAATCATAGGTGGCTAGTGGGTCTATTCACGGTGGCCATGTAGGCTATTCAACCATGGCAGCCAGGTTGTTCCAGTGAGGCTGGGTCTTCCTTGTGGTGACAACGGGTAGCTAACGGGTGGTGGTCGTTTGGTAAGGGATGGTTGGTCATCGTGGGTTGCTCCATGGGTGGCCGTAAAGGATAGTGATGTTGGTTCAATTTTGGGTGGCTCATGGGGGGAGGTGGGGGCTGCCATTGAAATACCCCCAGAAAATTTTGCGCATGAGGTGGCCAGTTTCATACACAAAATCTGAGAGATACATACAATTGGTAGCAACAAGCATAGAATACAAAGGACAAATTAAAATAAATTCTAAAAGCTGAACAAAAAATTTCACTGAATTGAAATAACCGATAAATAAATAGTTATATGCCTGGTAATACAATTTGGAAGTCCCGTAACGCAAGGACCCCTTAACCAGAATAAACACAAGTTTAAGACTCTAATTTAAAACCAACAACCAAAACCTCAAAAAGTGTTCATAGTCTGACCCTTGAATAAGAGGATAGGTTTCTACCCTGTGACCGATGAGAAGAGATGTCTGCCACAACTAACCCTAAAACTCTATCCTTGCAGTGGAACCTGTCTGAAACCTGAAATATCAACAAAGTGGGTTAAACCCACGAGCAAGTTCTATCTACTACATCCCAATCAGAGAACCAATATACATACCCTCAGTATAAGGGACACAAAAGAAAATAATAGATTTAACATACAAGCTATTCTTATTCTAGTTTCATGTTTTCAAAACAATAGTCATTAATTATAATATTCCACCCAAATCCTTATTATGCAAAAGTGATCACATTTCTGAAGTTCAGCAGAAATAAACATAACATGAAATAATATCAAGTTTAAGCAATCCTAACATGCCATCATTTAATCTTTTGATACCTTAATAGGTATAGATATATACATACTAGTCATTTCCTATTTAGTTCATGTTTTCAGAAGTAAAATCATCTTATACATTGTTCCAACAAACCCTTATCATCCAACAATGAACACATTCTTTAAGTTCAAAATAAAGAAAACATATGCATACATGTATAGATACCTTATTAGATATGGGCGATCTTGACACGCCAAATAAAATGTATAGATACCTTATTAGGTATGGGCGATCCTGACACGCCAAATAAAATGTATTGATACCTTATTAGGTATGGGCGATCCTGACACGCCGGGCAATCCTGACATGCCAAATAAAATGCATAGATACCTTATTAGATATGGGCGATCCTGACACGCCGGGCAATCCTTACATGCCAAATAAAATACATAGATACCTTATGAGGTATGGGCGATCCTGACACGCCGGGCAATCCTTACATGCCAAATAAAATACATAGATACCTTATTAGGTATGAGCAATCCTGACACACCGGACAATCCTTACATGCCAAAATAAAATGCATAGATACATTCCAATATGCAATATAAAATAACAAGGTGCATTATGATTTAAATTTGCACAAACTGTTATTTCAAATCATCCAACATGAAATTATCATCATAAGACAAATCGTTCACAAGTAGACTATAATCAAGTATTTGATGGGCATTTATATCCTTAAAGAAAATTACATTCAAGTAAATCAAATAACTCAAACATCCTTTAAAGAAGCAATTTCTCAATTCAACCTTCAATGCACCCAAATATATGAGGGAGTCTAAACCTAACTTTTATCTAGGTTTCTGGGCATATTCTATTACTAAGAACCCTATTAAATCATGTTGGAATTTCCTAGAATTTTAAAAAATATTTTTTCTAGCAAAAAGAAAATAAACATAATTCGAGGCATACTTTCACAACCAACACAATCACAAGGGAGACTCATTTTGACATGAAATTTAAAACCCAAGTGCATTTTAATCCTATAAAGTTGCCTAAATTTTTCTAGAATTTTTTGGAATTTTAAAATATTTTCTAAAAATAAAAAAATGTGAAAATCTAACTTTTAGACACTTTAAAAATAACTTGAACAACAAGGAAAGATTATTTTGAGTTAAAAATTTAAACCCAAGTGTATTTATCCTCCAGAGAATTACAGTAAAATATTCTGAATTTTTGGAAATTTCTAAGTATTTTCTAAAATTAAAGAAGCTAAAAAAACAGTTTTTAGACACTTTAAAAATTAATTTAATGAGAATGGTAAATAATTTTGATATGAAACAAAATAAATATCAAAACAATTCGGAATGGGCCCATATTGGACCCAGAGGTGGGCCCCCACGAGTGGGGCCTGAAAATAATTTCCCAGCCACCCCCGCCGGTGGCACGCGCCCCCACGCACCGGCGGACGCGTGGCCCCTTTTTTTTTTTTCTTCTTCCTTCTTCCCCAGTTGAAGCTTCAGCGGCCAACAATGGAGGCTGAGCTTCCTGATCACTTCCGAGCACCGAATCGAGCATACGAATATACCATTGAACTCGTATCGATCTAAGCTACGTATTGGTACCAAAATTATCTCCTCTTGCGGACTAAATCAAAAACGCCCAATTTCAAGTTTCGAAAATCTAAAATTTTAAACTCAATTTCCCGTCAATCTACCCAACAGTTCATAACGAAACTTTCAAGGATTGTTCTAGGAAGTAAGATCTACCTTTTAATCGGAACAAAATCCCTCAAAAATGATAAACACAGTAGACCCAAATTTCATGTTCGTATATATATATATACACCCGCCTATACAATCATATATACATGTATATACATATGCAAAAATACTCTAAAACAGTACCAAAACTCCAAAATCCTAATGTTTAATTCACAGAATTATCTTAGCATGCAAAATCATTTAATTTCATAATTAAATGCATACAAATTTCTAGCAACATGTCTATACAATTAGCATAATTAATTCTCACAAAATTTATCAACAGAGAAAAAAAACATACAATTATATACAAATTTTCAAAATAAACACAATCCTCAAACCTAGACTATGCATACGGATTCAAAGGGGAAGAGAAGAATCAAACTTGCCTCTTTGACGATTCAAACACTCGTTCACCAGAACTCCTTCTCTCTTTCGTTTACTTTCCTAATTTTTGTGCGTAATGCAAACGTCAGAAACCCTAGTTTCTTATTATCTTTTGTCCTAATCATTTTATTCTATTATTATTATTATTATTATTATTTTCTAAAACTAAATAACTAAAAATTATAATAATAATAACCATAATAATATAACTATAACCATGACCTAACAACTTAAGCATATCCTTAGCCCAACCATTCCAGCCCAGATTCCTCCCTAGCCCAATCCAAAGCATTTAAAATATTTAAATCAAATAATACACAATCAATAAACAATTCATATAAATTGATAAAAATAAAAATAGAGCAATTCACATGAAATGAAAGAATTTATAAAGACAACCAATTCACATAAAATAATAATTGTATAAAGACCTAATAATTCACATGAAATGATAAAATGCATATAAAGGCATTTCACATGAATTGAAAAATAATAATAATAATAATATAAAGAAATTTAAATTCTTTAAAATAATAGACGTACAAATTTTTTGGGGTATTACAGCCATGCCTGCTATGGTGGCACGCCGGTAGTGTAGTGTTATGGGACTTGGTGAGCTCGACTTAGCAGTGAGCTATGGAGGTGGGTTGCGACAGTTTGGGCAATCTGTGGTGGTGAGTGATAACTGTGGGTTCATGGGTAGTTGGTTAAAATTATTGGTGGGTCTTCGGGTGGAAGGTGCCCAGACGGAGGAGGTGGCTTCAGCTGGTAGTTGGTGCTGGTGGCTTTATGCCGGCAATGGAGAAAGTGGTGATCTGGCGAAGGTGGCAATGGTCTTGGTTGTGTCAGTTTCGGTAGTGGGCTGGGTAATGGCTGTTTTGTGGTTGTTTGAGGATGTACGGTGATATGCCGTGGCTGGGCTTCTCTTGTGGCCGTGAGTTGCAAGTGTGGTGGCTGGGTTCGGGTAGCTAGTGAAAGGTGAGGATCGTAATGGTTTCGACTGGCGGGTTGATGCTTGTGGCTGGGTTGGCTTTGGGTCCATGATGGTTTCCATGGGTGGCTTAGTTCAGTGAGTGGTGGTTTGTGGTGTTTAATTAGCATGGTGGCTTTAGTGGCTTTGGAAAATGGTTAGGCCTTGTATAGGCAACCATGTTTTTTTTTTTTTGGACTGTTTAATGTGGATAGAAATGAGTTTAGTGCAATTGGTTTTTGGATTGGGTTAAGGATTGGTCTGGGTTGGACCTTATGATATTTGGATCTTGTTGAGCTACACAGTATAAATTGGGCCTAAAATTTGATTTAGTTTGGGCTACTAGTTGCATATATTGGGCTATTATTTGGTTTTCAATTAATTTAAAATTAGGCTGAACATGGGTTGTGATTTGGACCTTCTTTAATGATGGGCTTGGACATGGGAAGTGGGTTGTTTAGTTCAAGGTTGCTTAGGCTTGACATTTGGGCCTAGACAATAAATTGGACCAAAGCTTAGATTGGGCTTGTTGATGATGGGTCAAGGCGGTTTAGTTGAATCGGTTGTGTAGGCTATGACACAAGACTGGATGTAGGCCAACTTGCAGACGCGGGTTCATTAAAAGTAGGATCTAAGGCAAGTTACTTCTTACCTCTATCTCCTACATAATTATATTTACGTTTAATTTACATATGTTATAATTTATATGCATATGTGGCATTTATACATATATATATATATATGCATGTTTATATGTATAAATGTGATTTTTGTATGCAATTACATAACGTGGGATGCAAATATATATATATATATATATATATATATATATATATATATATATATTTGGAAGTGAAAGCATGATAGATTAATGAGTGTTTTACATTGTGATATATAAATGAATATATATGTGCATATGTGTCTATGATGTATAAATTATATGGGTATATAGATATATATATTGGATAATAGGATGATGCGAATTGATAATTACTCTATATATGTTCGTATATTGCAATGTGGAGGATATTATTGGATTTATGAAATGCCTTTATTTGAGCATGTTTTGGTATGTGACCTTTATGCACAAGTTGAAACATATACGTGATTATATGGTAATGCAGTAGTAGAAATGCATGCTAACACATGATTATAGCATGACGAGCATTTAAAAAGCAAGAGTATGATATGGTAAGTATTATATATGTCCATAATATATATATATATATGGGGGAATGAATATATATATATGGTTATTTATTAATAGTGGAATGCATGCTAGGTACTTGTAATAAATGTATGCATTGAATGAAATCATGATTTTATTTATGCTAGTTTACATGCATATGTGATTTATATGCAGGATTTGATATGTATGCGAGTATGTGTCAGTGACGTGAGTGGAATGCATGCTAATGTTATAGTTAGCAAAAATGTGCATTGAAAAACATGATATTATGCAATGTGAAATGAGTGTGCCCTACAATTACGCACACATGTATATCGGAGTGTTGCCCAAGTATGATGAACATAAGATTCGGAGTCAGCTAACCATGTAGTTAAATTGGTGAGAATATTCCCAATGGGATAATCGTCGGAGAGTCTCAATCATACCCTAAGGATAGTGATCATCGGAGTTGCCCTATCACTAGTATAAGGCATACATAAGACCTTAATTTGTGTGATCATCAAAGTTGTCCTATCACACGAGTGTCGTCAGAGTTGACCAACACTTTGCCGTCGTTAGTGTCATATGCCGAATCTTAAAGACCCAGTGCATGAGAAAATAATAATAATAATAATAATAATAATAATAAACTATGCACTTTGCCACAATAACCCAAAAATTATTCATCTGTAGCCAAAATAAACACAAATTGGTACAAACCAATCCCAAAGTATATGTCCTGAAATATACATTGTCCAAAAACATGTCCAAGATAGCACAGTTAAAAAATATATATTACATATGGCATGCTAATCTATCATTTAGAAGTCCAAAAATGTTATTATGATCACAACCAAGCTAGAGCTGAGGAAAGTCCTCCATATCAACACCCTTTCTTGGAAAAAAAAAATATGAATGGAGGTGAGCTTATAATACTCCGTAGGAATATGGCATGCAATTAAACTACGTTATTTTGGGCCTCGTAACCATGGCATATGCCATACAATACAAAAGACATGCTTCCTAACGTCTAGTCCAAAGGAGTTCCTAAAGGAATCATCCTAGAACTAGCAAGTAAATAAGATGTAATATAATAAAATAACATAAATCGCAAATTGCAAATACACATGGATGCCAACTTGTAAATGAATATTCGAAATCATCAAATGGGATAACTCAGTAAACACCGACACCCCCGGACATACCTACTGCATGCACTGGTAAAAGAATAGTTATTTTCGGGCGACTAACCCGCAGGGAACAAACCTAGTGGCCACTATAAATGGAGATTTTTACCCCAAAGGCTATACCCTCGCTCGATAGTAACTGGATCTGAGTATCTCCCAAAATCAACAACCAATCCATAAAGTAACACATATACCTTGATAATCACATTTAGCACGTCACAAATGCACATAACATATGCTAACCATAGAATCCATGTCCTATAGTCCAAAATACTATCATGACATACTTCTCAATGTATCCTCACAATTGTGGTATTATAAATATCATAAATTGATCAATTTACATCATGAGGACATTATAGTAACATTAAGAGTACATCAACTCAACAAGCATCATTTAAACACGATTCTTAGAAAATAGATTCATAATAAAAACTAAAAAAACAAATCATCTAATCACCATTTACAATAAATACCGGCACTATCCATAAATTAAAGCCACACACAAAACTAACCCAAAAAAAAAAATGCACGTGTATATTAAAAAATAGGAAAATGATAAAATTAATGACTTTTTTTTACCGACTTAGAACCGACCACTAACGTGGCAATGCTTGATGCTACTTCCGTGCACATAAACACAAGTTTTTAGGGACAAAAATACCCCTTAACATCTTACTATTTCAAGTCATGTTCATGAACCCTTGTTTTTCCCTCTAACTATATGTGTGTGTGTGTACTCATATTATCAACTAATCATTCTTCATAGTGTAACGACTAAGTTTTTATGATATTTTTTGTTTATCGTCCTTTATAAACTATTTTGGACGTCCATGCTTGATACGAATGAGTTTCTTTTTTCATTTTCTATTGTTTTCAATTATAATATATGTTTTGCATGCAGTAGTCTTCCTCTTGCTTCTACTTCCTTTTTCCTCTCTAGCCCTTTAATGGTTGATCACTTGGTTCTTGGGACATTTCCTTGGTCGAAGTTTGTTTTCTACAAACACTAAAATTTGTTGTTTCTAGAAGGAAAAAATAAAATATTTTAGAGGTGGGTTTTCAACATTCCATGGTGTTGTAGGTTTTAATTGATGTATTTTATGAAAGTAGCTTTCAATTAATTTCACGAAAAGAAGGAGAGAGGAAAAGAGAAAGTTGGAGTTGTGTGTGTGACTATGTGAGAGATAAAAAGCAGGGGTGTACAAAAATTCGTCCAAATCGGAAAACCAAACCGGACAATTCGGTCTGATTTTTTCACGGTCCGGTTTGGTCACGATTCCAATTTTTTGGAACCGTGTAGTAATGGTCTGGTTACGGTTTATGGTCCCTCAAGACTGGACCGAACCGGACCGTTTCTATATATATTAAAAATAAAATATATTATATTATATCTAATATTTAAATAGTATACTTATAGTTATAGTAATGGCAAGATTATCTTGCTGGTACTCTTTATATGGTTCTACGTTGCATTGTTGATGAAATATCTGTGTAAATGTGAAAATCAAAATGATAATTAGAAATAGCAATGTGATGTTACAAATGTTCTTCCTTTTGGTGCAGTGGTTGATGGGTTTCTTGAGCTTTTGGCACAGAGGGGAGGTGGGTGCAAATAATGCTTGAAATTAAGCATTAATTGATGGGTTTAAAATTAATGCTTGAAATTGGTTTGTACTAGGCTTGAAATTGAGGCTTAAAACAAGTTGGTGAATGTGGAACCGAACTGAACCAAACCGATTCTTCACGGTTCGGTTCAGTCCGGTTCCATACAGTCAAACGGTTTGGTCCAGTTCTATTTTTAGTGGAACCGGACCATATGGTTTGGTTCCAAAAAAGGCCAGAATCAAATTGAACCGGACCGTGCACCCCTAATAAAAAGAGATGTATAGAGAAGTTTGCATTTAGATGTTCAAGTGAGAGAGATGGTGGGGAGATTGTGAAATTTTGAGGTTAATTTTGTCCTAAAAAACATTATGCTTTAAATGTGTGTTGAAAACCGAACTATCTTGCTCACACGTCATCTGTATGCTAAACTCGATTTTTCTAGCATTATCCTAAAATATAAATATATATATATATATATATATATATATACTACTATTTAAAGACAAAGGAATTTTTTAGTTTTACTACACTATTTTTTATTTTTAAATTAAAAATATAAAATTACCCAAGCAAAAACTCTTTTCTTTTTAAACCCTTTCCCAAGCAAAACCCTTTCTTTTTATTCCTAATTTCTAAATTTAAAAAGGCAAAACCATTTCCTTTTTTATTTTTAAATTTATACTACTATTAAAAGTACAAAAAAAAAAATAGTTTCAGTACACTATTTTTTTATTTTAAAATTAAAAATATAGAATTAACTAAGCAAAACCCTTTCCTTTTTAAACCATTTCCCAAGCAAAACCTTTTCTTTTTATTTCTAATTTCTAAATTTAAAAAAGCAAACCCCTTTCCTTTTTTTTTTTTTTTAAATTTATACTACTATTAAAAGTACAAAGGGTTTTTTTTTCAGTACACTATTTTTTTATTTTTAAAATAAAAATATAGCATTAACCAAGCTAAAACCCTTTCCTTTTTAAACCCTTTCCCAAGGAAAACCATTTCTTTTTAATTCTAATTTCTAAATTTAAAAAATCAAAACTCTTTCCTTTTTTATTTTTAAATTAAAAAAAATAGAATTAACCAAGCAAAACACTTTCTTTTTATTTCTAAAAAAATAGAATTATAACACGCAAAACCTTAAACACCTAAAATCACTCTTCCCTTTCGTTTTTTATTTTGAAAAAAAAAAAAGAAAGGGGTTTTTTTAGTTCAGTACACTATTTTTTTATTTTAAAATTAAAAATATAGAATTATCAAAACAAAACCCTTTTCTTTTTTATTTTGAAATTAAAAAACTAGAATTACCCAAGCAAAACCCTTTCTTTTTATTTCTAATTTCTAAATTTAAAAAAGCAAAACCCTTTCCTTTTTTATTTTTAAATTAAAAAAATTGAATTACCCAAGCAAATCCTTTTCTTTTTATTAGAATTATAACCCGTAAAACCTAAACACCTAAAATCACTATTCCCTTTCCTTTTTATTTATAAATTAAAAAAAGAATATTACCTAAGCAAAACCCTAAACACCTAAAATTACTCTTCTGTCTTGATTATGACTCTCCAAAAATAAAATTACCCATGCAAAACCCTTTACCAAGCAAACCCTTTCTTTTTATTTCTAAATTTTAAAAAATATAATTATAACCCGCAAAACCCTAAACACCTATAAAATCATTCTTTCTCTCAGCTACGACTTTTCATTTCTTCTCTCCTCTCGGCTCTCATCAACACGACTCTTAGTTTCTCTCGGATCTTATCAACAATTATTTGATTTGGTTTCATCTCGGCTTACATGTGAGTTCTTTTAATTTTAAAAATAAAAAGATGGTGTGTTAGGTATGAAATGTGAGATAAAAAATAAATAGAATTAGAAAAGTTATAAAAATAAGAATTATAATTTTATTTTTATTTTTTTTGAAATAGGACAAATTTGTGTTAGAGATGAAGTGTGAACTAAATTGAAATTCTAACCTAATTAAGCCACTCTAAATGGAGTTGAAATTCTTTAGACATTTAAGGAAAAATAATAATTCTAATTAAATTAAATGATTTGAAACTCCATAAATTATTTTTTCTAATCAAATTATTTAAATTTTAAAAATAGGAAGATTTTGTGTTAGAATGAAGTGTAAGAGAAAGACTAAAAATAATTATAAAATTTATAAAAGTATGAATTACAATATTATTTTTATTTTTCTGAAATAGGAAGAGTTTTTGTTAGGGATAATGTGTGAAGTAAATAATAAATAGAATTATAAAATAACACTTGGTGTCTAAGATTTATGAAAATATTATATTTCTATGTATTTATTAGAATAAATATATTATAATAAAAAATAAGAATGCATTATAAAAATAACAAATTTACTAAAACTTTCGAACCTTTTTGTCCTTTTAGTAATAGTGTGTGTGTATCGTTGACCTTTTATTATTTTGATGGTGAAATAATATAGTAATATAAAATTAAAGTTATATGGTAAAACTTATAGAATTATTATTTAAGAAAAAATTAATGTGAAAGGAGTTTGAAGTTGTAAGTTTTAAAAAAATAAAATATAATTTTGTGGATTTTAGGGACTTGAACAAGTACATTGATGGAAAAAAAATTATAGGCTTGTTTTCTTTTAACTCTTTACTCTCCTTGTATATACTTTCTCTTATATATAAATCTATAAGTTTAATTTTTACTCTCGCTAGATGCTTTGGGAATCGTTATTGAAGCATTTCCTACATTCAACATAGCTAAGAAAAACAATGGAGGGACATCCAAATTGTGAGACATCATTATAATGGATATGAGGTACATCATTACAACACTACATAAATGCTCATAATTACCATTATAAATTATTGAACAAATTATTTTTTATAACGGTTCAAGTACATTGACATTGTGGGACGATCTTATTGAGAATGAAGAAAATTTGATAATGAAGCTAATAAACAAAAGACTTATTATCATAGTTATACATTTGTCGATCAACACATTCAAATGTAACTTATCACACAACATTGAGATTATTCACTTTATATTTTTTTATTATATCTAAATGAACATAAAATAAAAAATAATTTTATGTTTCAGGTTTGGGTTTTCAAATACAATCAGGATCTACATTACAAATTAACATTGAAATTGAAAGAGTCAAAGTATTTCGATATTGGTTGATTATTCATTTATTCTTATTTACATTAGGTTTTAATTATTTATTTTACTTAAAGAATATCATGATTGACATGACATGGTTGGTGGAAGTTAATCCACTATCAATAGTTAAAAAATCAAACAGAAAATAAACAAAAGTTATAACTTTCTTTATTCATGAAACTCATAATAATGTCTAATGAATGATTGTGTGTCTGTGTATTTGTACATATCAACAACATATTGTTCCACTAATTTATTATGCTTTGACAGATTTGAAAAAAACGTAAATAACAAAGACATAGATGCTCTCATTTCAAGTTCAAAATATTAATTATTCGAAAAGGTTGAAAAACTTTCACTTGAAGACATAATTGGAAAATCTGCAATGACGTTCAAAGTATTAAATTATTATTATTATTTTATATATTCATGTAATTTTTCTTTATTATATCACATGATTATAATTTATTTATGTTGAAAAAATATATTTTGTCACTCAACTTGCAGAAAACACATTATTTTTTTTTAAGCAAGAATTATAGAGATTAAAAATGAATCTGAACCATGATACAATGCATGTAAGCAATGCAAGAAAAAGTTGAAGTACAAAAGAATTAACTTAGTTGTACTAATTGTAAAACAAAAGACGCTAAATGCTTTCAAATGCATTATTATATCTTTAAACATTCTATTTTTTTAAGAAAAAATTACAATATGACAAATACGTCATTCTTAATTTATTATTATGTATCAATGAAGTATACTCATTTATGCTGATTTATGATGCAATTTCAAGTCAAAGATGTAACAAATAATGCATTTCTAACAATATTTGATGATTCTCAATCATTAATAAATTGTTCACTAGATTAGCTAATATAGTTAAAAAGTCAGGTAATACTTTTTTCCTCACTCATAAAATTTATGGATAAAATAATTCATTTGAAATATATCAATATTATTAAAATAAATTTATTCTTTTTATAGGATGAGGAGATGAATGAATTTTACGACAGAGTGATAACTTACAAAGGAAAATCATTTTTTTTTATGATCAAGATAGACAGCAGTAAAAATGACGTATTCAAAAACAGTTTTGTGAAGAAAAACTCATAAATATAAAAATGATAAAGTGTTAAGAATTTTCAAAATAATAGTAATAGATTTTTTAAGAATGGTTATAATTATATCTTTTGATTTCTTATAGTTTATACTTGATTCCTTCCATGTAAACAATAGTTACTTTGTAGTTTTAATTTTTTCAACAACTGAGTTTACGTTAACAAGGTTAAATAATGGAAATAGTTTTGCGTATTTTAATTAATGTGTTATAATAATTTTGAATGTTTTAAGTGTTAAAATAAAATTTTAATTTATTTTTTATCCACGTGCATTGCACGTGCTTTAAACTAGTACATATATATATATATATATATATATAATTGAGGTGGGTTCCACTATAAATCCGCCTCCACCCTGAACCTGAGTCGGGTTTTAATTTTGAAACTCATATCCACCCCTTACTCCTATTAGGAGCATATCAAATCTATTCCATAAAATGTGAGGTGAGATGGGAGAAATTGGCACCCACAGTGAGGAAATGTCCACACAGATACAAACGGGTGTGTAATAATTGTTATAAATAAATAAATAATAAACTTGAAAATAGAAAAAAATGTCACAATTGAACTACACTAAGGCCCTGTTTGGCAGAGTTTTTGCTTCTGCTTTTACGCAGAAGAAAAAGAGAAGCAGAAGCTAAATCAGGAAGCTGGTACCCTCCAGCTTCCTTTAAACGCTCTTTTTAGACTCCGAAACTCTTTTGTCTTACCAATCCAAACACTTTCCAAAACGGTTTTTGAGATTAAAAAGCCGAAAGCCGTTTTTTAAAAGCCAATCCAAACAGGGCCTAAGTATCAAAAGCATGAACAATAATGCCTTTTTTGAACAAAGAAAAATATTACATGTCCCGAATAAATAGATCGAAGTATATCTCAAATTTATGTAACAGGTGATTATCTAAAAATAGACATCAACATATATACCTCCGGAACTCCGTGTATAGGAGAATCCCACTGATACTAACTCACCATTTAATTTTATCTCCTAAAATTATGGGTTATATCAGATGCCACATAAATTCGAGATTCGTTTCAAAATATTTATTAGGGACATGTAGCATTGCTCTTTAAACAAAATCTACGGAATAGGGAGCGACCGTGAAACATTATTCCAAAAGCATTACAATGAAATAATGATAGTCACTTCTACTAGCCTCTTACAATGACATTTACTACCTCTTTATTCATTAATCCACAAAAAATACAAATACAGTGCATTATTCGTGCGAACAAATGCGGAAGAGGGACGTAAAATTGCAAGATATGAGCAATTAAGAATACGTTTTCATCACTGTAATAAAAAGTTTGTATACTTTTGTGATTACAATCATTTTGGTAAAAAAGAGACGAATAGTAGCTTCGTAATACTAATTATTTTTCGGCCATGAAAAACCGTCACAATGCTTCTATTTCTTGTAAAAGAAATCAAGGTCGAAGTTTGGCAATCCAGGCAACGCAAGTAAGAAGTATAAATCTAAGGGCATTTTTAAGTCAAATTAACTCCAATTAACCTATTAAAATTCAAATAACTTAATCAAGCCAAACACCGCGTTGGTAATCCTAACAAAATTGAGACCTAAACATTTTTGTTTAACTACTAATTACTTGAATGTAGAGCCTAATGGTCGGTATAAGATAGAAACAAAATAAGACTAAGAACTTGCACTAAAAAAACATTAATAAGAGTTTAGAAATTTTGATCATTAGATAAGCTCTAGGTGAAAATTATATATCAAAAGTTGGTTGAAAGTCGCAAAAAAAAAAAAAAAAAGTGGATACAAATTGATTGAACCCACGTGAACTAGGACTAGAGCACGAGCATTGAGCCCAGGGTCGGCTCAACCTTGAGGCAAATTAGGCGGTTATCTAGGGCCCTAGCCAATAGAAGGTCTCCACATTATTTTATTTCCTTAATAAGAGTTTTTAAACTTTTTATTTTCTAATATTATTAGATTTAAAAAAAAAATTTATTTCCTTGTAGTGATATGTCTCAACCAATGATAAAAATTTAATAATAGACCAAAATAATTTAATTCATTCTAAAATTTCTAATTTTTATCCTTATCTAAAAAAACCTTCCTCTATTTTTTTCTCTTTGTCACTCCTCATTTTACGTTTTTTTTATATGAATACTTGAATATATATACTTAACGGATAATTGTAAAAAATTAGAAATTATAAAACTTTCCATCTCTACTATTAACTTTTGTCTTTTTTCCTTTATTCCTCGAGTTTTCTTTTCTCTCATTACAACAATTTGTTGTTATAATTAATAGTAAACTAACAAGAAATTTAATAAATAAATGAACCACCAAGAAATTTAATAAATAAATGAACCACCAAGAAATTTAATAAATAAATAAATTTAATAAATAACAAGAAATTTTAATAAATAAGAAAATTCTTTGCGAATAACATGAAAAAATAATGAAATAAAGTGAACCGAGTACAAAACAAAAAAATCTTATTCAAAAATCATATTCTATTCTCACAAATATCTATGCATCGGAAACATATCGTTAAAAATTTTAAAAATTATTAGTAGAAAATAGTTCAATTAAATATAATAATTTTTATATAAACATTATTAACTAATATTTGATATTAAAATATTATATATTAAATGATCACTCTTATATTTTTCTCCTAAAGCGTCAAATCTTGAACATTTTCGGAGAATCCCATTAAAAAGAAGTCGAGTATTCTAGTACAAAAAAAACACAAGAGAATTGAGGAAAAAAACTGAGATTATTATAATTAACTAGTGAAAGATTACTTGTTGTACTGATTCTAGCACATAACATCTCAAAATTCCTTTGAAGGTGGGCTTTGTAGTACCCGACAAAGTCATCTGCAAGTTTCACATTTGTTTTGTTGCAGTCTGCAACAAAACAAACGTGAGTGGTTATTGAGTTGAGAGTTTTGTCCGAGGAGTATAACATACAATCATTGAAGAAGGGAGACAAATTACTCAGCAATTATCGCCTTGATATGAATGGATAACAATAAGTTGGTGATTTTAGGTAAGAGGTGAGTCAAATACGGTAATTATAAGGGTAGAGTGTGAATTCACGTGGATAATTATACCATTTCATATTCTTGTTGGATTGGTTTGTTTGATCTATTTTCACATAAAATGTTTGGTTCTTTTATTCTTCTTCATTATTTATTTATTTATTTATTTTTTTCTGATTATGGGTATTCCAAATAATTAATATAACATTCAAACGAGGGCAAGACACCATCAGTTAAAAAAAAGAAAAGTGTTGATTATATTTATTTATGGGTATTTCAAAAAATTACTTTCTATAAGTTGTTTTATTTATTTATTATTTATTTTATAGTCAGTTTAACCTGTAAACTCATTAGTCGAAATTTTTGTGTGTGCAACTACGGTTAAGAATGCGAGCTTACGTTTCAGGTGATGAAGTGCTTGTATATGTGGTGTTATTTTAAAATGATATGAGGTGTTTTGGAGTAAACTAAATAACAAGATCGTGCAAGTTTAGGCCGAAAATGAACAATATTATACCTCGTGAAACAGCTCGTTACAAATGATATTAGAGTCAGAGTCCAGCTGAAAGTGTGGCTAACGAGAACGTGAGGCATCTAAAGGGGTGACTGTGGTAAGATAAAATGCTTATACATGCGGTGCTATTTTCGAATGGTGTAGTGTTGCATTTGGTACGCAACAATAGAATGGAATGAAATGCCAATATTATCTTTTTTGATCCATTCCTTTGTTTGGTAAGAAAAATAAAAGTGGGAATGACCATTTCGCGTCATTTGTTTGGAATGAAAAAGAATGAAAATTCATTCCACTACTCAACCTATGGAATGGTCATTCCATTCCCAATAAACATTAAAAAAAAAAAATTAATTACCAAAAATAATGTAATCGTCATTCCATTTCTGCATCATTTCATGTGTTGAAACCAAATAATAGAATGAGAATGATCATTCCATTTCATTCTCATTCAATTATCACTTTAATGGAATGTTATTTCATTTCATCGTTGCGTACCAAACGTAGCATAAGAACTTTTGGTGTAAAACTCAAGAACAAAAGTTTGTGGATTTAGGTTCAAAGCGGACAATATTATACATCGTGGAACGGTTTGTTACAAATGACATTAGAGTCCAAACCCAACCGAAAGTGTGGTAAATGAGGACGTTGGGCCTCTAAGAGGGTGATTGTGGTAAAGTGAAATGCTTATACGTGCAATGTTATCTCCAAATGATACCACACAATTTGGAGTAAAATCCAATAACAAAATTGTGCGAGCTCATGTTTAAGGCATATAATATATCATACATTCTGGGAATAAAATCGAAGAACAAAATTGTGGGGGCTCATAGCTAAAGTGGACAATATCACATCTCGTGAAAGAGGTCATTACAAATAATCAAATAAATAAAATAGTTTTTGAAATTGTAGGCAAAGTTTGAAAAAAAGGTTATTGAGTTGAGTTGGAAAAGCTCCAAGGTCTAACTAGTGTAAAATGTTGTTTGGAAATTGAAATGTTGGATTTGGTGAAATTTGGAATTCAAAATGAAATTTCTAGGATTTAGAATCAAAGAAATTTAAAATAGAACTGGATTTCATTCGATTTGAAATCCCAAAATATAGTGTTCTCCGATGAGATGAAAATGGATAGAATTTGATGAAATTTGTAAATTAGTTTACTTGTAAAATGATAAGTTATCCAATTTGTCATTGTTTTTCCGTGAAACATAAGATTACAATTCTAATTAACAAAGATAAAATAGTAATTTTTTATATATTTAAATTACAACATATTCTAAACACAAATAAAATTTCATTTAAAATCCAATACCATTTCATCCCCTTTTCAATATTAAATTCCAAAATTTAGTTTCAAACAAAGTTTGAGTTATCGAATTGAGGTTTTAAAATTAGAATTAAAGTTTAGTTCAAAGAATAATAAAATAAATAATCCTTGTTTAATTTGTAGACAGATACAAATCACAGAGTGACAGTAATAATACAGATATAATTCGTCAAATTATCACAGTAATCATACCTTGCCGTCAATCACGTAAATCTCACACATTGCGTTAATGCGTTAGAGGGAAGCCCCCCACCACCGTGCGCACGTTAGCAAATCTAAATTAATTAATTAATTAATTTATTTATTAGTTTCTTCTTCTAATTTGCTCACCTTCGTCTCTCTCTTCCCAATAACAGCAACAAAGAGGAGGACGACCGACGGCGACAGCGACGACGTCGTATAGCGGACGTACACTCATTGCTTTATCGCTTTCGTTCACCACAGGCCAATCCTCGTAAGAACAATTCAATCTGATCTCTCAATTCTTCAACAATTCAAACTTTTTCTTTGAATTTTTCTTTCATTTTCTCGAATCGTTTGTTTGCTTTTCCCCAAGAAAAGCAGCAGGAGAACACCATTTCTTAAGCACGTGCAATTCGAAATTAGGGTTTCTGACGAGGACTGTGATCCCTAGGGTTTTGATCGAAGTCGTTAGGGCTAGTTTATCTGATTGAAATACTGGATTGAAGCTGTTAGGGTTTCGTTTTGGATAGAGTCAGAGAGTTGGATGCAATGAGCTTAGGTTCAGGGTTTATAATGGTAGATTGATTGATAATGGTGCGGCTCTTGGGACTGACTCGTGGAGGATCGGACGAGTTGCCTCGGGAGATCACGCGTACCAATCCGACGAGTGAGAGCGTAGGTGGAGAGAGCGGGTGGCTCATTCGATTTTTTGACTCAGCATTCTTTTGTGAGTGGATTGCTGTCAGTTACTTATACAAGCATGATCACCCTGGCGTTCGAGACTACCTCTGTAATCGTATGTACACTCTGCCACTGTCGGGCATCGAGAGCTACTTGTTTCAGATATGTTACATGTTGGTTCACAAACCCAGTCCCTCGTTGGACAAGTTTGTCATCGACATCTGCTCAAAATCACTTCAGATAGCACTGAAAGTGCATTGGTTTCTGATGGCAGAGCTCGAGGACTCGGATGATAATGATGGGATAAGTCGAATTCAAGAGAGGTGTCAGATTGCGGCAACTTTGATGGGTGAGTGGCAGCCTTTGGTACAGCCCCAAAATGCTTCCAATAGCCCCATGAGCAAGAACCAAGTTCTTAACAAGTTTCTATCATCACGCTTACTGTCATTAACATCGTCGCCACCTACTCAGCGATCTATCTCTTTATCTCCTTCGTCAGGGAACCCTTTACAAGATGATGGTAGTAAGCTATCTCCGGATGAGAACAAGATTTTTAAGAAATTTATTCCGGGTACTAAAGTACGGGATGCATTTCTTTTTAGGAAATCAGCGGATAAAGATGACGAGGAGTCAGAGAAGGATGGGTTCTTTCGAAGGCTTATAAGAGATAGTAGGGATGAAGACACAAGGAAATCCATGGACAAAGATGATGAGGACTCGGAGAAGGATGGGTTCTTCCGGAGGCTTTTGAGAGATAGTAAGGATGAGGATGAGGAGCTCACTTCAAGCTCAGATGGTTTTTTTAAACGATTATTTCGTGATAGTAAAACTGATTCGGAGGAAAAAGCAGTTTCAAAATCTGTGGAAGATGATGAAAAAGAAGGGTTTTTCAAGAAGTTGTTCAAGGATAAATTTGAGGACAAGAAAGATGGTAGTGATAGAAATGATGATGAAGACAAAGTGTCGACTTCTACTGAAGATGATGGGTTTTTCCGGAAATTTTTTAAGGATAAATTTGAGGACAAGAAAGATGGGAATGTTAAGATTGACGAGGAAGGCAAGGGGAATGCCAATGGCGAGGAAGAAGAGCCTTCAGATTTTTCATTGTTTCGAAGATTATTTCGTGTGCATCCTGAAGATTCCAGGACTCCAATTGCAAATGACAACAGCAACAGTTTCCTTGAAAGCAGTCCAGGAACAGAAAGTTTTTTCCGAAAGCTGTTTAGAGATCGCGATCGTTCTGTAGAAGACACAGAGCTCTTTGGTTTGAAGAAGCACAAAGAGGTCAGTACATTGTTTATTTTTCTTGTATGTTTCTTGTTTGGTACGAAGTTGATAGTCTTATGATCATTTTGCAGCACTTGCACTACCTTTTTCATCAATTTAGTTCTGTACCTATTCCAATATATTATATTACAGAATGTCGAGTTTTGTTGCTTAGGGTGGAGTGTTCAATTTCTTTACTGGTGCATTTAGTTTGATTACATTTGCAGCCTTAATTATAGATTTGATTTGATATAGACCTCCATGTCAGAGTTGTATTCCAGATTTAAGAATTTGATTTTAGTTCAATAAATATTGGAAGTCTCAAGGGGTGAAGCATTAAATTTTTTGAGACTTATTGTCTACAGATCCCATTAACGAGGCCTAGAGAGTCAAAAGGAAATTGGGGAGAAAAATGGAAGGATTTAAAGTACCTCAACGACCATCATTGCCAGCTTTGGTGCCATCTGCTTTCCATTCCAGTCCTTTGTTGCGACCAGCACCATTATTATCTCTTCTTCCACCATCAAGGCCTGTTTTAGTTATCTATAACAACCATTATCATTTTCCTACGGTGTTTGCACAAACTCTGCCACCACTGTCATTGCCACCACAATTGCTTTTGTAACCATCCCTCCCAGAACCCTCGCTAGCCTCCCTGTCATTGTTGCCATTACATAGTAGTAATTGAGTGATGTAGGATAGTTTAAAGAACTCTGGACTAGTGCTGTTTACTGTTGATTTTATGGTGCGGTTAAGTTTTAAGCTTTGGAGGTTAAAAGTGATTACAATTTGCTTGGTTTAAAAGATGATAGGTTACAAGATTTTCAGATGTGCTAGAATCTTTGGACAAGTTTTTTTTTAGCTTTAGGTTTGAAAGGTCGGTAAATGGTTAAAGGTTGATTTGGGCTGGTTAGGGTGGAGTGTTCAATTGAAATGGAGCTGAAGAGAAGAAGAGAAGAAAAAGAAAAGATGAATCTTACCAAGAGTTTCTTAGAATACATCCACAATTTTAGGTTAAGTTAATTTTCATTAAAAGGCGCTCAAAGGGGATCGCTCCCCATGAAAGAGATCCTCCAACTATTTTGATTTACAAACCTCCTCGTAACCTAAAAAGAGAGAGAGCTCAGACTATAATGCTTTATCACCCATTTCGGAGCTTTCACACCATCAAGAGTTCTACTACTTCTCTCACACCACAAACCCCACCAAGTATAGAGTGAACATGCCCTCCATGTATCTCAAACTTATCTTCCCAATGAACAACCCCTCCAAGACTCGAACATGCCCATCGTAGAAGCCAACAAAATCCATTGCATCCCAAAGACTGCAAAAAGTATGGTCCAAACTTCCCTCGTCACTGGGCAATGTAAGAGAAGGTGACTCAACTCCTCATCCCTCTTGCACAAGCAACACCAATCTGCTACATCTTCCTCAAATTATCAAGTGCCAATATCCTCCCTAAAGCAGATGTACATAAAAAAAACAGCCACCTTGAGAGGAACCTTTGTTCTCCAAGCCGCTTTCCGCTGGAAAGCTGCTGCCTGGTCACCTTGTAGGCCTTTAGCACCTGATAAAAAGATCTCCCCATTTATTTTTCTGTACTTGGATCCCACCTAACTCCACTTATCATCACCCTCCGTATCCACATTCTGCTAATAGCCTAATAGAGCAAACGAAAAGAAAGTTATGATATCCTCCATCTCCCAATATTGAATTTGCCTCCCAAACTTCACATCCCATGTCATCCTCTCGTTATCAAGACAATAATAATTGGCCACCATGATTTGCTTGTCCACTGCAATCCTAAACAGTCTCGGGAATAAGTATGCAAGAGGCCTATCTTCACATCGAACATTAACCCAAAATCGAATGTGTCTCCTTCTTATCACCTTGAATAGAGCATGCTTAGAGAAATCATTGCAACTATTACAAATATTTTTCCACAAGCCCACTCCTGCTGGGATATTCACTTCCTTGGAGCACCACCGGCTTCTGTCCTCTCTAACTTTTTCTCCATAATTCTCCTCCACATTCTGTCTCTCTTCACCCTATTTCCCCAAAGCCATTTCCCCATCAAGGCTCGATTAATCAAGTTAAATTTCCTTATTTGCAATCATCTTATATAAAGAGGTCTACAAAACTTCTCCTAATTCACCAAGTGGAATTTGAATTCTTCGCCCATGAAGTTCCTTTTCAGCCTTTCAATCTTTATTGTACATGAGGGAATTTGGAAAGAAAGTATGTTGGAAGATTCGAGAGGGTACTTTTGATTAGAGTAAGGTGTCCTCACCTTGAAAGATATTGCTTCTTCCACCCAATTAGCCATTTCTTGAACCTCTCCACCATCGGTTCCTTATTAGATAACACCCTCGTTAATGCTCCCAAAAGGTTATCCCAAATATGACACTTGGAAGGCCCCACAACCATGAGTAAGTATTGGGTGTGCCCGGTGCACCGGGCGCATCCCAGCTGTTCGTGCACTACACGAGCGGGTGCGTGTAGTGCATGCACGGCTGGGATGCGCCAGGCGCACCCAATATATTTTCCACCACCATGACCCAAGATGGTGGCAAAAGTGGATATGTTGTCTCCCCCATCGGAATAATTTCATTCTTGCAAATAGTTATGTTCAGCCTTGACATTGCTTGGAAGCACACCAACACACATCTTAAATATCTTAGCTGATCCTTTAGCGCATCACTTATCATATGTAAAAAGATGTGTTACCACTAGTTGAGGGACTGTAATCCTCACCCCAAACCCCCTAGTGTAGCGAAGAGCCTCTGCCCTCCTCATCCTCCTACTAAATCCCTCTATCACCATGATAAAAATGAACAGAGAGAAAAAGGGTCGCCTTTCTCAATCCTTTAGAGCCACTAAGGAAACTTTCTTGGGATCCATTCACGAAGACTGAGAATTTCACTGTTGAGATGCAAAAGAGAATCTACCTCCTCCACTTCTCGCCAAAGCCCGTCCTCTTCATGATGTAGATCAAGAATTTTCAATTCACATGATCATAAGCTTTCTCAATATCCGACTTGCACACAATCCGTGGCGTCCTAATTCTGATTCTGGAGTCTACACATTCACTAGCAATTAAAACTGCATCCAAAATTTCAGAACCTTCCACAAATGCACTTTGGATTTCCGAGATAACACCATCAATAACCCACCTCAATCTCAGAGCCAGAACTTAGGCTATAACTTGTAAACACTTCCCACAAGGTTAATAAGCCTAAAGTCCTTTGCCTCTATATGTCCTCCCTTTTCTGGTATTAAAGCAATGAAAGATGTATTAATGCTCTTCTCAAACTGCCCATGCTTGTGGAAATAGCATATGGTTTGCATCACCTCGTTTTTAACCATCTCCCAATTCTGATGGAAGAAAGCCATAGTAAATCCATCAGGTCCCCGTCCCCATGCCTTACCACCATTGCAGCTCTTGAATACCAACTTCCCCTCCTTTTTTGCAAACGGTCTCTCCATCCATTCCTTATCTTCCTCCGAAATGCAATCAAAATCCAAACCATTCAACAATGGTCTCCAATTGCAATTTTTCTGCATAATTTTTTCCAAAAAAAGATAAAAGAAAATAACTTTATCTGAAAAATAAAATAAAAGAACACAAGTAGTCTACTGTAGGTAGGTCATCCATATATCATTACTCTTTTGTCCTTCACTTCATAACCAAATATAATCTCGCTACATATATATATATTAGTATATTACCACATAAATTATAAGAAGGATCAACTGTATTTGATAGGAATAGATTGGTACAAATTATATACACACACTTAAAAGCCTAATTTTCCCAAGTTGGGCTATTTTAAGTTTGGGTCAATTTGTTATTTGACTTTGTCGAACCTGCATATATGTTAAAACTTGATTTTGTGCCTTGTTTGGCTGTGAGTCAACTCTTTGTGTCTTTTTTTACATGGTCAAATTGATATTTTTGACTGCTTTTGGCTTCAATATCTACCCGTTGAGAGTGCTTTACTCAATTAGAATGTTGATTTGACTGGGAAGGATTGTCAAACCTGCCACAAGCAGCGTAACACCCACTACAGCATAGCCACTGAGCTAAAGCAACAATGCTTGGCCTTTGCTTTATATATAATTTATCACAGAACATTTGATTGGTAAACAGGTACATCTGTATTAAGATGCATATGCATAACTTCTCTGGACCATGTGATTTTAAGATAATCTCACTCTTGTGCTTCTGCTCCTGTTTGAAATAACCTAGTTACACAATCATGAATGTTCTTGACTCTCCCATTGCTAGTACCTAAGGCCGGATGTGAAAAGGAGGCGGGTTAGTGTCAGTTAGACAGCTTACTGAAAAATTGTGTCAAAACATTTTGATGAATTCTCACTCAAATAAAAAATAGATTGGAGAAAGAATTCATGTGGCTGACCCATTCTAATGGGATTAAGGCAAGGATGATGATGGTGATGATGATGACACAATCTTGACGGTAGAGGAACTTGCTAAGTAGAAGGTACAAAATATGTACAAACGTAGACACCTAATTTTCCAATTTGGGTATATATTTAGTCTACTATGCAGATTTAGTGGACTCAAAATTTGGGTTAGTTTGTCGGTTGCCTTTGTCAAACCTGTTCATTTGACTAAGAGCTTGATTTTGTGCCTCGTTTGGGTGTAACTCACCTCCTCTTTGCGTGTTTTTTACATGGTCGAATTGATATTCTAGACTGCTTTTGGCACCAATAGCCACCCGCTGAGAATGCTTTACTTGATTAGAATGTTGATTGTGCTGGAAAGGATTGTCAAACCTGCCACAAGCACTGAACACCCACTACTACATAGCCACTGGGGTAAAACAATTATGCTTTTTTTTGCTAATATATAATTTATCATAAATTGTGCTTGGTAAACAGGTATATCTATTTTACTTATCACAAAAAAGTTATCTGTATTAACATGCATATCCATAGCTTCACTGGACCATATGATTTTAGAATAATCTCGTTCTTGTACTTTTGCTCCCCTAGTCACACAATCAAGAGGGGGTAGAGGAACTTGCCGAGTAGATACACTGAAGAAACCTATCAGCGAGCACATCAACGTCATTCCTCAATCCCGCTTTTCTCCTTCTAGAACACTCTTAATTTCATTTAATGAGAAACAAGAAGTTGATGGTGCATTTCTAATGTCATATACTTAAATTAGGTTTAAGGTAATTTGAAGAATTTAAAATGGCTGATGATACAATTTAGTCTTACATACTTACAAACTACGGTGCAAGTATACTTTAAGAACAAGGTATAGTGTATTTATGGGAACTTGATAAGAAGCATGCAGAATCCTTTTTTCTACATGGAAAATAATTAGTGATTTGACTTTAGGGAATTGGCATGCTATTGTTAGTTTCTTGTTATGCACTGGTTGACTATCCCTTTGTTAATAGATGCTTAGTCCTAAAGTTCTTCATTCTCTCCATGCCTGTTTAGAAGTATATGTTTTAAGCATGAACTTCTTGTTTAGTATTGTTCACTCTCTTTGATTCAGCAGAAACGTCCCGACTCACCGAGGCATCGCAATGATAAATCCAATACAAAGCCTCCACTTCCAAATAATGCTGCGTCACTGTTTCGCAAAGGGACGTATCATGAGTCACTCGACTTTGTACAATCACTATGTGAGACATCATACGGGTTAGTGGACGTGTTTCCAATTGAAGACCGCAAAAGTGCTCTTCGTGAGGTTGTAACACTTTTCGTGCTTCATCCAGTTTTCCCATTGATTTCATATCTGCTTGAACATCTTCTGCCACATGTATCTGACTACTGAATTTGTGGTTCTTTGGTTTCTAGTCACTCACGGAGATCAATGCACATGTAGCTGCTGCTCAGAATAGTGGAGGTATTTCCTTATTCACAGACTAAATGGATTTTTCTCTGGGTACAATGTGTCTTTTTTTTTTTTTTTTTTCTGTGTTGGCTTATTTTATTTTTTCTTTGCGATAATAGGTTAAGATACTGTTTTTTTCTGTCACAAAGAGGTTCAAAGTTCACGACTAAAAGAATTCTTGGAGGGTGACTGGCTAATGCCAATTTTAGTATATCTTTTTTTTTTGGATAAGTAAAGATATCATAGAAGAGTGCCCAAAAGGGGGGACGCATCCCATGGAACAACACTAGAAACAGGCCTTTACATCAAGACCTTAGATTATCTACAAAAGACAACATGGACTCCGAAATTTAGTATATCTTTAGGCCTATTTGGTTATGTAACTAACTGCATTTCTTGATGTTATGAGAAATTTCATAGAACTTAAGAGTGAAAATCGTGGAAATTTTTGAGAAAGTCATTTTGCATTTTTACAAAAACTGGGGAAAAATCCTTCTTTTTTGGAATTTCTTACCTTTCCTTTTTTATTTTAATTTGTACATTTTCTTTTAGGAGTGAAAATGTGGTGTTCTTTTTGCATTTCCATAAAATGGGTAATTATTTGAATAGTGGAAAAAGTTTCCTGAATTGTGCTACCTAATTCCTAAATTATATCCTTCCCATACCGCTGAAGAGGGGAAATGAAAAGAGAATTTGTTTTGGTAAATGTAACTGTGCATTGGCTTTCGTCTTTGAGAAATCTGTTATTGTTACATGAGATGGATAGCCAAGAATCTAGTTGCTCAAAGTCTTAAGCTATAAGATCTGTGGGTTTTGCTTGTTTATATATAATTGTGAAAGCAATATTATGTACATCTGTGATTTTTTTTTTTGATAAGTAAAAATTCATTAAAAAACGCTCAAAGGGGAGTGAACCCGAGGAACAACAAAAAACAGCCAACTATAGTTTTAAGCTATCTAGAAAGTCCACTACTTGACCATCCGATGTACAGTTTTTCTCGTATACCCAAAAAAATAAAAGAGATAAAATATTGTATTTGAGAGACCAAATAGAAGACTCCACATCCTTAAAAGCGCCTCCTATTCCTCTGTTGCCACAAACCCCACCATAAACAAAGGGGAGTGACCCTCCAAGCATCCCTGGCTCGGCTGTCCACTGGACACCCTCTCCAAGCTTCAATCATATCCTTCGTGAAAATTACTACTGTAATCCCATCAGATGTTACCTAGATATTACTACTGAAAATTACTACTGTATTCCTAGATATTTTGAACAATATGTGTTCAAAATAACAAGAATAATGCGTGTTCAAAATATCTAGGATCCAGAACATAATAAATAACTGTAGATTTTAAGAATTGAAAAATTTGTGTTGAAAATATCTTGGATCTAGAACATAATAAACAATGAAAGATTTTAAGAATGAAAAAACCTAGATAAAGTAAGGAGCAAAATTTGGCTATAAAATACTCCAATGGGTCGCACATGAAAACCAAGCTAGCAAGTTAGAACATCAAATCCCCTCATACTTGAGTCTTAACAGTATTCGATTACATTAAACATCTCTCTCATAAAATTTAGGAAATTTCTACTGTAATCCCATCAGTCATCACAAAATTTTCCAACGGTCATCATGGGCATATCAACATATAACTTGTAATGATATGAGTGCAATATACTCAAGACAGATGTTGGGACTCAAATCACATTAATTGGTAACTGGTCATGTTTAACTACGAGTGCATGAATTATAGCGAAAACGCGTATACTGTTCAATGAATGGGTCAAGTAAGGATTTTAAATGGTGCTTTACCCTAAAAATTACAAAATTTAAATGATGCAGAATACTTTAAAGTAAACAGGCCAATTTAAACCCTAGTCTTCAACCATTATTCTAGACTATATAACCCAGAAAGAGAAACTATGAGGCAGTAGGGTTAAAATAGATGAAGGTTAAAATAATTCATTTTATAAATAGATGATGGTTAAAATAGGTATTACATAATTGTAGGTTAATCTTTCATTCTTTTCCTCCTCTCTTCTGCCCAATTTTGGACGGATAAAAAATCAGCAGTTAGAGGGATCCCTCCTTGCTTCGTCCCTCTCTTCCCTTCCTTCCAACCAAACAAGGGAAGCCTCTCCTATCCCTCCTCTCTTCCATCCCCTCTCAATTCTTCCAACCAAACGGAGCATTTGTTCACGTGTCAAAGGCCTGTAAATCTGAGTGCCATGTTATTTAAGTGGTAATGTGTGAAGCATGTTATCACTTAAGTGGATGTGGTCATTTTGGTTATAAATGCATAGTAACTCAACCAGTGACTATTGGTCGAAAATGTAAACAGCATTAGAGTGTCTGCAGTTTAAAAAGTTAAGCACATTTGTTAAGTATATGAAAATGTCTCTGGGTATGCTGGGGTTGTCTTTGCCACTTTGGTCCATTCTGAGAGAAGATTAATTCCTATGGGTGAATAAAATCATCTGCAAACCACATGCACCATGTAATCCTGGGAAGAATTGAACATGAGGCATTTACTTATCGAAAAAAAGAAGAATTGTGTTGAGAAAATAAGCCTCCAATCACGTACCACCAAATATTATGAAGTGATAATAAGTAAACAAGCACGAAGCAATTTGAAAGAACACACCCAGAATTATACGTGGCGGCTAAACAAGCCTACGTCAACGGAGAGCTCGGTTTCACTATATAAACTGGAACAATACAAGTTGAAGGATTGTACCAAGAGTACACTCAACTCTCAACCCTTAACCCTTGTACACCCAATCTCACTCAAAGGAAATCACAAATTCTTGTTACAAGAATTCTCTCTCCAAGTCATTAGTCTTAACCTATAACATATGTAACTATTTATAGAGTCCAAAACCCAGTTCCTTGGTGGACAAGGTTTACAATTCCTTAGAGCCCAAGACTTGTCGAACAAAAACTTTTTTTCCTTGAGACCAAGATTTGCTTGCTAAGAAATTACCTAATAAGATACAACTCTATAATGAAAACCTAATTACAATAGGAATTTAAGCTAACCCAATAATCTCCCCTTGACAAAAGTTATGACAAGTTTTCAATACATGAGACTCCCGTTTGCAAATCCACAAACGATCCATCGGCCTTTCAAACTCCAGCTACATAACTCGAATCAAGTATGAAACAATACTCCACCTTGATCCACACGACCAATGTATTCATGTAGCTGTGTCAAGTCAACACTATCAAGTGACTTTAGATGGGGGCTTTGATGCAACCCTTTTCCAAGCAGGAGCTTTTATCTTACCCACGTCTCTCTGGAAATGTGCAACCCTTGTCTTCAAAAAATCAAATGAAACACGTCTCAAGATCTTGTTACCATGTGCACCCCATTTCTTATCCACAATCGAAGTTTGAGTGCCATTGGCACTCCCCACCAGACGGTACAAACCTCCACTCGGTTCTTCTTGCATTAATACCATGCAACCCTTGGTGATCTTCATAACTCCCCCTACAATGGAGCACTTGTAGCCCATGGAGTCCAACCGGCTCAAGGAAATTAGATTATACCGCAACTTGGGTGCATAAGCAACATCCCCCAAAGTGTGTTCCATCTCAACGACACACTTGCCACCATTAGGAATGTCAAAGAACTATCATCAAGTTATTTAAATGAATTAAACATTCTTTCACAGAGCAAATATGGTTCGATGAATCCGAATCTAAAAACCACTCATGTTGAGTAAGAGTGTCATATTTGGAAATTGTGAGAACATTCCCAAGGTTATTATCACAAGCATATGCGGTAGATCCATTCTCAGAGTCGCCATCATCCTTCCGCTTTGCAAGTGGACAATTCTTCCTAATGTGGCCCCACTCACGACATCTGTGGCACTGCTTACCTTTTTCTCCACCCCTTGATCTAGACCTATGAAGCACGGATACTTCCCCGGAGGCGCCGTAGCCGTATCGGATACGTATCCGATACGGATATGGCCGGACACGTATCGGATACTCCCGGGAAGTATCCGTTTTTTTTTAAATAATTTTTTTATTTTCGGATATGGCAGGATACGGCAAGGATACGGCAAGATACGGCACGGATACTTGGGGATACGGCCAGGATACTTCTCGGATACGTTTGATTTTTTTTTTTTTTTTTTGTTAATTTTTTTTTAAAGATAATAGCCATATTGTAATATTAAAATTTAAAAAGCTTAGTTAAAATGTGGGGCTTAATTTGTAATAAATCAAAAGATCTTTAATGTTGAAAAAAAAAGATCATTTAAGTTAAAACTTAAAACTTAATTTGTGTTCTATTAATTTTTTTTTATAATATATATAAAATATATATATATATATATATATATATATATATATTTGCCGTATCCCGCCGTACCCGTATCCTATTTTTTTGAGATTTGCCGTATCGCCGTATCCGTATCGTATCGTATCCGTATCCCGTATCCGTATCCGTATCCGTGCTTCATAGATCTAGACTTGCTGCCATCACTAGATCCGTGATTGGTCTACCGTCCCTATTATGCCAATGAGCAACCATAGTCGAACTTGAACTCTCATCAATGGGAGACAACGACCAAACATAGTCGACTCAACTTCCTCCATCTTCAGCGTATCTTTGCCATACAAGACGGTAGCCACTATGTTCTCATAGGAATCTGGAAGTGAAGTAAGAAGCGTTAGGGCTTTGTCTTCTTCTTTAATTTTCACATCGACCTTTTCAAGTTGGTTAACAATTCCATGAAATTCATTCATGTGCTCCAAGAGATTTCCGCCTACCTTCATCTTTAGCTTGTACAAATCGCGCTTCAGATTAAGTTTAGTTGTGAGACTTCTCGCTAGTAGAGTTCCTCTAGCTTCTCCCACAATTTCAGCACCAAATCCTCTCCATTAACATTGTTAATGATGTTATCCCCAATACAGAGTCGAATAGTGCTAACACACCTTGATTCTATATCCTGCCAATCATCAACTGACAGTTTTTCCGGCTTTCTATCCTTCCCTTTCATTGCCTGCGCTAAGCCTTGTTGAACTAGGATCCCCTTCACCCTCCCTTGCCATAGGGCGAAGATACCCTTACCATCAAATCTCTTCGCCTTGAACTGTGTGGCAATATTACCGGCCATGATTGTCACAAGCACCCAAGACGAACAACACCATGTTATGAATAAAAAATCTAGACAAAATTTTTATCAAACACCTTGTGTGCACCTTGTAGCTCTAATACCAATTTGTTGAGAAAATAAGCCTCTAATCATATACCACCAAATATTATGATGTGACGATAAGTAAACAAAGCACGAAGCAATTTGAAAGAACACACCAAGAATTATACGTTGTTCAGCTAAACAAGCCTACGTCTATGAAGAGCCCAATTTCACTATATAGATTGTAACAGTTTAAGTTGAAGGATTGTACCAAGAGTACACTCAATTCTCAACCCTTAACCCTTATACACCCAATCTCACTCAAAGGAAATCACAAATTCTTGTAGCAAGAACTTTCCTTCCTTGAGACCAGACTTGCCAGCTATGAAATTACCTAATAAGATACAACTCTATAATGGAAACCTAATTATAATAGGAATTTGAGCCAACCCAACATATTGAACCTGAGGCATTTGGTTCCTCGGTTTCGCCTCGTCAACTTGGCTACTTTTTTGGACTCAAGTGGGTTAATATTAGAAAAATGCAAATCTGTAATGGATGCAAGGCTTACCAATAGAATGGCCTTCAGTAATGAATGAATAATGCCTATATTATTTTTCCAAGTATTATGATTTACGTGTTACACTCATAGTTGTAGTGAGCTTTTTTGGTTCTCTCTTTCTCCCTCAATCTCTTCCTTAGCTGGAGGGCAGAGTTTTGGGAACTAGTCCGGTCCAGGCTGATGAATCGGTTTGGCTCAGATTCGGTAGATTGATAGTGACATTCTCATGCACCAAAATTTTATAAAACCTAGAATATCAGGCCAGGTTTTCTGGTTGGAGCATTGACTAAATGTCTCGGTTCAACCTGTTGAACTGGTTGGCTAATGTCATATGGTTTGGTGAACTACTAATCATTGACAATTGAGCTTCATTTCAAGTATCCGACCAAAAAGTATACTTCATTTGGTGAGAAATCTTTCCTTGGATTCGGATTTCTTTTTTAATTTATTTTTTTACTTCATTTGGTAATTAGAATTCTTTCCTTGGATTTGGATTTCTTTTTTATACATAAAATTCTTTTTAAATATGATGTGGGAGAAGTAAGTGTATGAATATACCTGCCTTCTCTCTCAAAAGCACATGGTCTGTCATTGGATGAGAAACAACCTAGAGACGAATTTAAAGAAATAATATGCTCTAGCATTTAATGAAGGTTCCAACCAGAGGTCTCCATAACAGTTATTTGCCACATTCAAAAGCACGAGTAAACCAATCATTATATGAAATTGTCTTTCATGCTGGTTTGTTGGTTTCTTGCTCAATTGTGATTAATCATGAAGTTCATTTTTTTTCTAGAATTACATTTTTCACTTTTATATCATTTTCAATTTCTTTCTATTTTGCATACAGAAAATTTTATAAGACAAACAGACAATCATCCAAGTTTGCATACCTGGTTGAACTTGTTAAATCAATCTATTCAGTCGAAGGAATTGATGGTTGAACTGGATTTCAAAGCATTATTGGACGGTTATATTTAGCTCCTGAAGTCTAATAATATTTTTTAATAATTTTTGTAGGAGTGTGCTTTCCCATGGGAAAGGGAATGTATCGGGTGGTTCGCATTCCTGAAGATGAAGCTGTTCTTTTGAATTCCAGGGAAAAGGCGCCTTACCTGATTTGTGTCGAAGTTTTGAAAAGTGAAACTGCAAGGTAGTTATTTGAATGCTTTATCTACCATTCTACCATAAGTGACAAAACATGTAATTCTTATATTTATTGTAATGTTTGTCTTTATGAAGAGATACATACTTGAAGTCTTGAACTCTTTTTGTTTTGTTTTGTTTTTTGGACTTCTTTTAGCAATATGAAGGATGCATCCAATTCCCAAAAGCTTTCTAAAGGAGGAATTCCTTTAGCGAATGGAGATGCACAATTTCCAAAGCCTCCGCCATGGGCATATCCTTTGTGGACTGCCCAAGATGTGTATCGCAGCAGTTATGATAGGATCTCAAGATCTGCTTCGCAAGCAATTGACCAGGCAATGGCTCATTCGTGGGAGTCCAAAGTGAAATTTGTTCATGTGAGTTTTTCTTTGGAGAAACAATTCCCTTGCCAGTCAAAGAACAATGAAGTGACTAGTTCAGAATGTGGAATCCCCTGTAATTTACAATCTACTTCAGTTCCTGTGGATGTGTTATCAAGAAATTGCCAAGCTGGACAGGTTATTACTCGCGCATCAGGAGCAGAACATGGTAATGATTTAGAGTGGGTGAGGGTCGTGCTGACAGCAGATCCTGGGGTTAGAATGGATGATATAGAGGATCAAGAACCACCTCGCCGGAAGGAGCATCGCCGTGTTCCAAGTACAGTAGCTATTGAGGAAGTAAAGGTGGGCCTCTGTGTACGTAGCTTAGTTGTATAGGTGCTGTTCTTGCCTTTGTCAGTCAGTGTTGAAACCCTTCCAAGTTCATATTTCTTACTTCTTACATTTAGGGGCTGTGACCTTCTCACCTTTAAAGATACATTTTTTTTTTCATTTTTATATGATGAAGCTTCTTCTCTTAAACGGCAGTACATTTTTTATTTCATGTTTCGACCCTTTTTGTTGTCTAAAATAGATTTTATTTCTGATTCCTTTCACAACACACTTTTCTGGATGGAAAGTCTCTTCCTATCTTAATGATCCTGGAAGTGTTTGAAGGAGACCCATATCTCTAACAAGTGTGCATGTAATACTATGGTGCGAGGTTAACAGAGTAGTCAAAATCAGTGTCAGGATGTATGACTGCATCTTTAATAGGATTAGGAGCCAGTGTGTTAGCTGTTCATAATCTGCAAAATGATGGGTATTGAACTTTGGTCTGTTGTGATAGTGTTTTTGAATTGGACTTGCAAAAGCATCTTAAAATCTTAATTTCAATTATTGCTATCTTTCTAGAAGTAATTTCTTGCTAAATTATCCTGCATTCCAGTGTCAACTCTGTGGTAAACTACCTTCCTCTCTCTTTGTGGACGGAATCAGTTAAGTGTCCGCCTATCCGCTTCAATAACTGTCGTCGTGAATGTTAGCGTGCCACCCTTATAACTCTAACGGAAATTGAATAATATTTGATGCATTATCTGGTTTGGCTTGGGTAGTAAGGTAAGGGGGTGTGATTTATTTTACCCACTTGGCCTGGTAGTTTCCTCGTCTTCTTCAACGTTCCATTCTGGGAATTTCCAAGTCCTACCTCAATATATCGGTGTTACACTTCATAAAAAAAAAGTATTAAAAAAAGAACCCAGGGCCTGATTATTAATTGCTATGACATAAATTTATCAAGTCGCTTGAAAGCTGATATGCAGCTCGAATTATCTGATATGCAGCTCTCTTGACTGTTTGCAAATCATTGGTCTCTTCTACTAGTTCCTAGAAAAATGGAGGGTCTTTTCAGTGGAACTTGTGGAGGAAAATTCCCAGTGCCGCTTGGTTGGAATTATGTTAGGGAAACTGAAAGATCGGGTAGGCTTGGCTTTTCAGCTAAACTGGTTTCTCAACAAGACCGAAAAAGAATTATGCTTTTAGTGGATGCTTTCTGGATAATCATCATTTCTTTTATCTATGGGCTTAAGTAACAAGCGTGGGTGCTATGGTAGTGTTTGGATCAGTTTGTGATAGGTCGTTAAGTACTTAAGTTGTTTAAAAATTAGTTTAGATTATTATATTTATTTGTAAGGGAGGTCTGGTTGGTAGGTGGCTATTGTTCCCGATATACCTCTTGATTCCTTGATTTGGTTTGTAGGGTAAGTTTTATGTTTTTTTGTTTTGTTTAATTATTTTGTTTTGTTTTTCTTTCACATTTCTACGTTAGTCTTTGGTTTTACTTCAAGTGCGAAGTTTGCAAAGGATCAATTGTTATTTAGCTAAATGTTGTGAAACTGATAGGCTTGTATATATATGCATCTTATTGTTTTTCGGTTCATTTGTTGCATCTTGCAGGCTGCTGCATTAAAAGGAGAAGCACCCCCTGGACTCCCTTTGAAGGGGGCTGGTCAAGATTCGTCAGACACAAGACCAGAGGTGAATACTTGCTGAGAGTTGATATAATTTATATGTGTTGTAGCATAAATATTTTTTCCCTGGGGAATTGTTTTCATTTGAACCAGATTGCAAATGGCGGTATTCCTAAGGTTGGTGATGCATTATCTGGTGAACTTTGGGAGATAAAGAAAGAAAGAATACGCAAAAATTCAGTCGACGGAAAATTACCTGGTTGGGATTTGCGCTCTGTAAGTTTGCACTTCGTAACTCTCTCCCCCCCCCCCTCTTTTTATCCTTTTCTTTTTTGGTTTCCCAAGCAATACAAAGGGAGATAATTGATTGATTAAATTATTTGCAGTTCATTGATGGACTGCAAACTTATGGAAAGCCTACTAATGCAATTGTGTACATTAATTGTTAGCAAAAGATGAACTAACTGAAAGCTCATTCTTATCAGATTACTTGATATCAATTTCATTCTGAATTGTTTACATTTCTTCAATTAAATAGTTCAATTCTACTTGGTGCATGAATTTATAGTGGAGGTGTGAAATTGAAGAATTCTTTTTTCTGCCCAAACTTAATTTGTGGATGGGTTGATTAATTTTAAATCGTGGGAATATACTTTAAAAGGTATACAACCTTTTGTTAAGCCTACAAAACTGTATGCCACATGGATGCAGAGACATGGCCGGGTGAAGATAGTTGTCTGGTTGTATGATTTATCTAGATATTGAAGTACAGGGAACATGGCTAAATATGTAGCTTTTGTAAAATTGTTCTTTTATTTCCTTGGATAAGGTTGGTTGTTGTTTCATAGTCATTCCAAGGGCTGGGATTACCATTAGGCCACTAAGGCCCCATATGGAAAGGCCCTATTAGATTTCTCTAGTGCTGGTCCATTGTAGGTTTTCTTTATCATATAATGCACTCTCTCCGTTTCTTTTATGTGAACTTCTATGCATAGATTGAAGTTAAAATACCCTTCTATTGCTTTTAAAGGTCCCCAGCTCTTAAACATATCAATTTTTATTTCCTTCCATCTCAAAAAAGAGAAGAATGAACTTTAAAAAAATATTATGGAGTTAAAATCTTATTTACTTTTATATATACAAAGAAAAAGGCCTCCTTTAGGGATTTTTCCTTGGGCCTCAACTTGTATCAAGCCTGCCCTGTTCAATCCCATTTCATGTCTCGTGAGACACAGGTACTGCACACATTTAGAATAGTTCACGTAACAAGCCCAAATATTTTCAAATCATGACGACACAGGCTGCTTTAAATTGACCTTAGTTTTTATTTTCATATGGAGCTGAGCATTGTTGGTTATTTGGTACAGACAAACTGAATTATTCTGGATAAATTTGTTTATATATGCTTTTCTGCACAGCATTTTGTTAAAACACTTGAAGAGTTTTATTTGTCTTCCATTTCCATAATTTTGGCATGTGGCCAGGGCCCTGTAATTTACAGTATTTATTTTTTGCTATGGTAATGCTATAATTTTTTGTTTTCTTTAGAGCCTGTATACGTAAATGAGCTGGTTCTGACAATCCCCCATTAGTTGTTTCCTTTTTGTTGAAAAGCAATCACTAACTTTTGTCCACTCTATGCTTTTCTTCTATGTCATGGGTGTGTGCCACCTACTTAGTTTTTGCTTGGTTTGTATGAAGGTTCCTTTTCATGTCCTGTTGTAGGTGCATGCCATGTGGCCATGTTAATTGCTCACCTCACATGTTACCCTCATCCCTAAAATTCAGTCCTGTAACTACTGGAACCTTTATCATGTCATGCACTAGAAAGAAGAGAACAATGATTCTTGAACTCTGGACTTCTTAATCATCTGATCCATCAGGAGACTTTCAATACTGCATCAGTTGTAAAGGACAACTTGGCCTGATGACTGATTTAAGAGGTGTTCCATAGGTAGAAGATTGCCTAGTAAAACAGAAAAAATAGTTCATCAGAGTGTTTGTGGTTATAAGAGCTATGAATAATGTTTGATACACAATAAGTTTCTCTTCTTGTATGCTTCTAAATACATGTATGGAAAACTTAGATTTTCCAATTTCTGAATTAGGATGGGTATCCGACACGCCTTGAACACTTTTGAGACGTGTTTGACACATGTTGGAGTTGGCAGTCTCTCTTTAAATATAGAAAAAGAGATTAAGAAATATAATCAGTGTTGTATGTATTACTTATAATTTGACCATACTTGAAGCAAGAGAAGTGAGATGAATTAAGGATTTCAATCAAATGAGGAATCGGAGAGGAAGCTTTTTAGTTTTGTATATACCTATGTTCCTTCATAACTACATATTAGTGTATATATGCATGTGCAAGTTTTATCTTTGTTGTCTGTCTTCCTATGTTTTTATTATTTTCTGAGTTGACTCGTTGGTATCATGGTCACTCGGGGCCCATGTTTGTTTCATGCTACATAGTTTGCTGTGAAGAAAGGGTTCTGCTGTTGATGGACTCAATGATAGTGTAGAATGGGAGCAAAGCATCCATCAAACCAGAATAGAGAAACCTTAAAACGTTCTCTAAAAGCTTAATCAGTACTGTTATAAGCTAGTGTGACATAGAAGAGAAACAATTAATTTGTTGGTATTCATGGTTCTGTAAGATAAGGTTGGAGGCATGCTTCATATCCGACATTTCCTTTGAGAAATTTGTTAAGTGAAGATCATACTGGATGCTGAGGTTTAATGGAATATGATAACTTTAAAGGAAATTGGAGAGAACAGTTTTTTTAAAAGGATCAGGCCATTCGATCCTTGAGATAAAAAATGTACTAAGGAAGATAAAGTGATAAAGGGTTTTAGGAGCAATGGGTACTTTTACTTGTACATGGAAATGTTTATACAGGAAGATGAGATGTCCTGGTTATCAGATTTCTTTAATAAGCTCATAACAATTGAGAAGATGTATGATTAATGATGAAAAAGTATTATAGTGCCTACGTATAAAAATAAAGGAATTATTTTAAGTTAAATAATTTATCACAGTATTAAGTTAATGAATCATAAATGAAACTTCGAAAGAGATTGACTGAGCTATGAAAAAAACTTGAAGTAAGGGTATTGAAAATTAATTTTGGATTTATGATGGAGAGGTCTTCAATGAAAGCTATTTACTTATTAGGGAGACTAATGCAAAAGTATAAAGAGAAGTAGATTGATTTTTATATAGTTTTCACTTTTCATGGACTCAAGAAGTTTATGATTGGTATTCTATAGATATAACATGTTGGTTTTGAAAAAGGAAGGAGTCACGAATAAATATATTGAAATGATAAAAGAATGGAACAACCGGATGATAAACAAGTAAATTTTTAAACTATGTGAGTTTATATAGGGATCACCATTAAATCCTTATCTTTTTTGTCTCAATTATGGATAAACTAATAAAATGATTCATTATGATGTTACATGGTGGTAAATTAGAGGTTTGGATGGATCATAGAAGTCCTAGTGTAAAGAGGTGCTAAAACAAATACATGAAAACTAATTTAGCAAAAATAGGAAAACAGATGGAAATATATTAAAATTAACAGTCAGGAGATACCTAGGAAGCACACTCACTCCTCTTGGGATGCTGTGGCTGTGTTGGACACACGAGTAACACGGCTGGACACGTTTCCGACACACTACAAATGTCTTAAAATTTGAACATCTTTTTTCTTGTTTGGGACACAGTGGGGAAACGTCTTGCACAAGGGTTTGAAATTATTTTTAAAAAAACGGTGTTCCAATGTATTTGTAGAACATATTTTGGGTTAATTAGAAAATAGTATAAAGTTTTAGCAAACAAACAACATTCATCCAGCTCTAAGATGTGAATTTGTGATTACATTCATGATAATGTAGATAAATGAGCAAAAATCATTCTTTTGTATATATAATATTATACTATTTTATTTTTATTTTTAAACATGTCCTGCATGTATGTGTCCAATTTTTCTCAAGATTTGCCGCATCGCCTTGTCTGTATCATGTCGTACTAGTGTCCTTATTATACTAAAAAGTAAACCATTTCATTATCTAGCCTTGATATTCACAAGTAGGTACAAATTGGAGATGATATTCCTTATATAATTAAAAGAAGAATGATTCAAGAGAAGAATGTTATGTGTTGAGGGCTGTTGCCTGATTCACCCGTTAAAATGCTTAAGCATCGGTGCCACTGGCACAAGTTTGAGCCTCGGAGCAACAACTTTGTGAATTGTCAAAGTTAAGTCTGTCTTGAATTCTCCCTCCACTGGACCCTGCCGTGCAAAAACCAGAACTGTGTAGTTCTTAACATGTATCATATCATATTTTATGGAACAAAATGCTGAGACAGCCTGAGAGTGAAGAAACATGTTAATATAACATTAGTGTGGCCAAAATGGGTTGTTGAGATGGATGTGCTGTATAAGAAATACGATAAAATTGAAATGAATACATTCACGATACAATGGAGGTGACACCCGTTGGAGATAAAATGACGGAAAGCTGTTTAAGATGGTTTTGTCATATGTACTGAAAACTAATTGCTAGACTAGTTTGAAAGAGTGACATGATTCATATTAAGGTGGCAGGAGAAGACGAAAATTAATTGGGGTTGAATCAGTAAGGAAATATAAGATCACGTGGTATAACTAAAACTTTGGACTTGGGTGTTGTTTTATAAAACTGTTGAAAATTTTAATAGTTGAATTTTGTTGGGATTTGTGGAGACATGGGAATACTGCTTTTGGCTATCGGAAATTATTGATCGATCGCAATTTGGGTAGCTTTCCATCACCAAGAGTTTTGGAAATTTTTGGCTTATCAGCAAAACATCGATCGAAAGAATCGATCGATCGCCATTTGGAAGCCGCCAACAATCACTGAGAGTCAACTTTGGGCTTCAATTGAAGTGGAAGTTTTTTCGATCGATCGAAGAGAGGCTATCAATTGACGAAAATATTATCGACTCTTTTGGGCTATTTTAGGTATGTTTTCACTTGTTATTTTGCCCTAGGATTGTGGGCATATAAATACTATCTAGGAAGCACGGACACACCTAAAAGGTCGAAGAATCCGTGTCGGATACGTATTAGACACCGACACGCATCGGACATGCCCTGACAAGTGTCAGACACGCCAAAATACGTGTCCTAATTTTTTTATTTTTGGACACACCACGGACACGGCATAGACATGCCATGGACACGTGTCTGACACGCGTGTCATATCGTTAGGGAGATTTCAGAAAGTTTTAAAAAGAAATAGTTTAAAATGTAAATATGATGAATTTTTTGAATTTTTTTAAAAAAATATGGCAGTCATAACATATAATATTTCAAATTTTATTTTTTAACAAACAACTATTATCATTATTGTGGAGTAGATTCAATTGTGTAGTTCTTTAAACGATAAACTAATTGTTTTTATAGTTCATTAATTATTATGGTTTGTGAATTTTTCATTGTTAGGTTCATCTCATATATACAAAAAGATATATTTATTAGTTACGGGTCCCCGCCGTGTCCATATCCTAGTTTTTTAGGATCTGTCGTGTCGCTGTGTCCGTGTCGTGTCGTATTCGTGTTTCGTATCCGTATCCGTATCCGCGCTTCTTAGAATACTATCCTAAACACCTATACTTGGTGAATCTTTCACAGAGAGAGAGAGACATTGTAGAGACACACAGAGAAAGAGTGTGATTGGTGATTGGTGATTGTAAAGCACAGTTGTGCCGTTCCTCCATTATAGTGAAAAATCCCTGCAATTCCATGGATGTAGCCCTTGACTTTTGGGTGGACCACGAAAATTGTGTGTTCTTGTGTGTTTGTTCCTTCTCCACTCTTGATTGTTGTTTTTTTATTGGGTGGTTGTTTTTCTTCTTGATTGTTAGGTGTTTTCCCCAACAACTGGTATCATATAGCGAAAGCTTGGTTCAGTGGTGCCTTAGACCTTAAATCGATCCTAACAAGTGGTATCAGAGAGATTGATATGCTAACAAATTTAGGTGTCAAAGTTAAGTCCTGAATTTGTAGTACTTGATTTCTTTTAAGGGTAAATTTGTCCTGTTTAATAAAAACTTTAAACATATTCCCACTTACCGTATTCATTGATGTGTTATAAGTGAAGTTTAATTCACTTAAAATTGCGACTCCTTTTAAGTGTAATTAAATTTTTTTATGTGGTACCCAAATTGCATTATGGTATACTGTACTTAGTTCTCTATTCTTTTGGGCTCAGGGGTCTAATTGTAAATATATGGAGATTCTTTTGTCTTTTGTGGATAGCTTGAGGCTATAGTTTTTGTGCAGTTGTTCCGGGCTGCATCCCCCTTTGGGCACTCTTCAATGAATACTTATAAAATAATTTTATTTTTTGTATTATCTTGTCTTTGGTAACCAAGTAAAATACGAAAAAAGAAAGATATTATAATAAAGCTCAACACACACTACCAGGCAAGAAACATCTCACCTACGAGAAAGACCTCAAATTGCATTATCATTTGCACTTGGTAGCAAAGTCACTTAACATGTTAAGTTTGAAGTGCTGACTTGGTTTATCAAACAATACTTTTAAAAGAGTGTTGCAGTGAAATAGGATTCCCCCCCCCCCCCCCCCCCCCGCCCCGAATAATTAAACACGAGTCACATGACTGTTGAGTTTAGTCAAGTTGACAGTTGATTTTTGGAGATAGTTCTACCTGGGTAGGTGATGGATTAGTTGTTTTTATTGTGTCAACATTGTTTTTCGATTTTGGTCCAAAATCATTAGCTAGAGTTTGTTGGTTGTTCAGGTGGATTGTTCGCAACTACAGAAGTGATTTTTATGCTAAACATGTCTCTTATCATGACTGAAAAGGCTCAAGTGTCTCGACTCATCTGTAATTGAGTAGTGGAAGTGATTTTTTTTTTTTTTTGTATTATTGTTACATTTCAAGCAAAATGATTTTGTCTTAAGCGATCTCTTTGATGCCAAAATGAGGTGACTTGACTGTTCATCTTGGTTTCGGGTGTCACTTTGAACCATGACTATATTTCTCGAGTAATAATTGGTTAAAACACATCCTGTAAATGGTGGCATTTAGTACGTCTTGATTGGGGTACATAGTAAATTTTTAAACAAATGGTGTAACTCTTTTTATTTTTTTAACACTAAAATTGGATGATCCTGTTAGTTGATACAGCATTTTTTTTTTCTTGGGATGTTAAAACCATGTGTGAGAATCTGCTTATGTTAGTTTTAGATAATGAGAAAATGATAACGTAACTAGTATTAGTTGGGTCTTCAGAAAGTTCACTTTTCTTTTTGGCTATATCGTATTTCTTGATAACCTTGTGTATCATTCCTCTGATTACTTTATAGATTAACATCTTTTTGTTTATTTTTCCTACAAAATATTTTGTGATTATAATTGATTTCTAATTGTGTTGCCACTCTGTATTTTGTTTTTGGTGGTGGTAAATCATTTTTGTTCTTGTTTCTCACATAGATTATTGTGAAGAGCGGTGATGATTGTAGGCAGGAGCATCTTGCTGTGCAGCTTATTTCTCACTTTTATGGTAGGTAACTTTTGTGAATTTATGAGCTTGTTTAGGCTTCCAGGATATACAGCTCTTTATTTCTTGTTCTCTTATTCTGTCCAGTTATTTGCCTTGGAATTTGTGCTGTTATGTTGTGAAATTTTCTTTTATTGATGCTCTTTCTGATGTTTGATAGTTAATATACTGTCTGGCCAAAAAACAGAAAATATACATAAGAGAATCTTCTGCTTGGTGAGAAATGCTTATCCTGTCCTTGTCTAAATTGATTTGATGACCTATAGTGCCTATGGTCAAAAGCATTTGCTTGATATGTTGCCTACGAAGAGGCCATTACTGCTTAAATGCTTAATATAAGGTGACCAAAATTGGCCCTCCCTGGATATTTGAGTTTTGTGTCAGAATATTGTAAATAAAGTGAACACCACTTCTTAAATTGTCCAGTTATTTCTACATTTATGGTTGGATTGCTCAAATCAATTTTCTTCTGCATGTGATCTCTTCTTTTTAGGCTTTGGATGGGGAGAAACAAATTGTTATTACAATGCATGTATTTGTATGTTTATGGATCTTTTGGCCCGAAAGAAATAGAAAATTTCTCTGGATTGTTTTTTTCCCTATGGTTTCATTTAGTCAGAGATTATGTTCCCTTCACCACTTGAACTTCTATTTGTTGAAGGCATGAAGGTGTTTCCCTCTTTTTCTTGGGCGGTGTGAAACTCATCTTGAGAGCTGTTGCCTCGGGGAATTTGAGTCAATTAGGTGTGGTGAGAATCTTTAGAAGACACGAGGCACATAGTTCTAATTTTCTTAGTACAATGATTAGGATATCACTGTCAAAGCTGAGGTTATATTTTTGTTATTCAGGATGTGGGAGGCAAGGAATCTTGAACTTTCTAATTTCCATCATTGGCAACATCCTTAGTTGTTCCTCACTAAAAGTTGAGAATTTGTTAGTTGTTACTTATAGTTTCAACTCTGTGGTGGACTGGTGGTAGACCAATGTTTTTGGCATTATTTATTTTTGCTTATTTTCTTTTGTGAAATTTTGTTTCTTTTTCTTTATATGGAAAAGGGAAGAAAAAGAAGGCACGAAATAGAGATGGGAACATTACAATATTAGGCCTGTAAATGGATCAAATTCGGACGCGACCAGGCTCGATCTCATCAGAATTCGATAAGAATATTTTTTATCTAATTGATACGTAACCAGATGGACTATTTATGAATGAATTCATATCCAGTTTGTTATTATTCGGCAAACAATGATCAGAAATAATGAGAGAAGCCGTCGAAGACAAATTAAGTATGAAGAAGAAAAGAGAAGAAAATTGGGTATTTAACTCTTTCATTATCACCCTTGCCATTTATATGGTATGGTGTAGGCACATGTATTCTCTTGTTTCATTATTTTCTATTTTTTCTCATGTCTCTCATTATATCTAAATTTTTAAAATCATATTTAATTGCTTCAACCCACGTGAGTTTTGGTCGGCCGCTTTGTCTCCTACCTTCTATGCAAATAGATCTACCTTTTCTTTCCGGAGTATCCATGGGTCTCTGATGTATATGACGTTGCCATCTAAGTCTAATTTCTCTAATTTTATCGCTTGTAGGTGCCAGTCCTTTTTTTCTTGCACATTTTTTTTTAATTCTCTCTTTTTTAGTCACTCGTATCATCCATCTTAATATTCTCATTTAAGCTACATGAATGCGTTTTCTTGTTTCTTTTTTAATTCCTAACATTCTGCTTTATATAGTATAGTTGGCCTAAAAACTGTCCTATAGAATTACTTATAAAAAAGGGGTCTTGTAGAATTTTTCTTCTAACTTATTCATTATACGTTAGTCACATTGAATACTAGTCCTGTAGAATTTTTCTTCTAACTTATGTATGATATGTTAGTCACATTGAATACCATTTGTTTGTCTCAATTTTGTCGACCCTGCTGTGATCGTACGTATCACATCATCATTTATCTCTCCACCTTGTTGTGTAATGGACCCTAAATTTCGAAAATGGTTATTTAACTTATTTTGAGTAACCTTTTGGTCTAATAGCTATATTGACGCTCGTTACTATTTCTTTAAACTTACATTTTGTATTCTTTTTTAGTCCTACTAATTTTAGGCCTTTGGCACTTCGCAATGTTTCTAATTTTATTGCTAAAGCTTCCTTAGAAGTATCCAATAGAACAATGTTATCTGCAAACTACCTGCATTATGGAATGTCCTCTTGGGTATCCTTCTTTATATTATGTAAAACTACTGTAAATAAATGTGGGCTTGGTGTAATCTACTATTATAGAGAAATCACTAGCCTCTTCACAGATTGTATGGACTCTAGTCCTTGTTCACTATACATATCTTGAATAAGATTTATAAGGACTAATTTTCTTTGCTGAGCCCACCAAATTACATTTCTTGGCACTCTATCACTATGTTACCTGGAGTTGTCGGCGCCGGCCATAGTGTCCGTGTCGACACGACACGGATACGGACACGGGATATGGGTCGGACGCTTCATCTTTTCTACTGGACATGGCTCATGACTAATACACACAAAACCATGTGTAGGTTGATGCTTGTGAAGTATTAGAAGATTTTTTTGTGTTTTATTTGTTAAATCGAGTGTTATTCATGGTGTTAGAAGGCTTCCTGTATAAAAAATGGTGGACTGGTTCGAAATCAGCGTCTTTGAAGGTTGAAGACGACTTCATGTTTGTGTGTATACGTGCTTGTCTTTGCCCAGTTTTGTGTCCCTAACCGAGTGTGGTTTCATGCGATGGCTTGACTATTGACCAGCTTTTAATTCCGTGCCTTTAATGATCATAAAGGTGCCATCTGTCTATTTGAATTTGAAGAGATTGAAAAGCCTTTTAGTCTAATGGTTTACAGCTGTACTGTAACTTTGTTTTTTTTTAAAGTTAAATGGATTAAATATATATGAAACAAAATACACAGGCATTAATTTTCTTATAAAAAAGTACAGCTGATATATTTACTTTTTATTTTTATTAAAAAATTGATGTCTCAAATATAAAAAAGCTTACAATATTTAGAGAAAGGGTAGGACATATACTTTATTATTTAAGATAGATGATCTATATTTTCATCATTTTTTATTATTTATGACTTTGTCCACGTACTCGTGTCTACTTTTTGGACTCTTTTCAGCTGTGTCCACGTATCCAATAATTTGAAAGATGGATGAGTCTAACCTCTAGACACGCACCTGTGTCCGACACCCGTACCCGAGTTCGGGTAACATAACTCTATCATATGCCTTCTTAAGTCTATGAAAAGCACGTGTAGATCCTTTTGTTTACTTCTACACTCTTCTAATAATTTTCTTATTAAATAGTTGGTCTCCATAGTAGATTTACTTGACATAAATCCAAATGATTTTAGGTTATTGAAGTTTCTTTTCTTACTCATTGTTTGATTATCCTTTCCCATAATTTCATAGTAGGACTTATTAATTTAATTCCTTTATAATTTTCACAATTTTGTATATTTCCATTATTTTTATAAATTGGTACCATGGTGCTCTTTCTCCACTCATTTGACATTATTTTTTCTTCTTCTATTTTTTAAAATAACTTTATTAACCATTCAATCATGATAGTATGTAAATATTATATAGTATAACATCAAATAATCATGATATCATATCGGATCAGATCAACTATAATCTGTATCCTGTTTGTTTAGCTTACAGACTATTGGATTTAGATCGTTAAGAAGTAATGTGATTTATGCTTCAATTCATATGAGTTACCAGATCAGATTTGAATCAAAATTCGACCATTTGACAACCTTTTTTTTAATAAGTAAAGTATTATAAGCAACGCTCAAAAGGGGAGTGCGTCCCAAAATCTACAAAAGGGCCAAATAGAGCTCTTGGACACTCAAAGTATCTAGAAAATCCACTATCTCCCCTATAGATTTACAATTTGTCCCCTAAAGCCAAAACAAAATAAAGTATTAAGAATAAAGAATTTATGCACACTAACATGATTTCCTCTCCCTCGAAGGATCTTCTATTCCTTTCTGATGTAGGACAGTTTTAGTAGGTTTCATATTATATATATATTTAATATATTTTTTTAGAGAAAGTTTAATTTTGGGTATTAATTTTCTTATATTTTTGTTTCTTTTTGGAAATAAATTTCCTTTTCCTGTTAGGATTAGGATTTCTACAAGTTTCCTTTTGTTTTTTAGGTTTCCTGTCCTTTTAGGTTATGATTTCTCTATTATAAATATATGTACTGCCATAGGGCAGGAATCAATCAATCAATTTATCAATAATATATCAATTGCTTTGCAATTTTCTTTTAATTTTGTGGATTCAAAGTTTTACTTGTTTGTGCGTGAACAATTTCATAGCTTCCGCTCCGTCAGTTGGTATCAGAGCCTTGATTTACCCTGGTCTAATGGCAATTTGTTGTTTTGGTAGCACCCACTTTGTTGACGATGATTGCAGAGTGAAGGCCCCTTGGGCAGCCATGCAAGCTCAGGAACAGCAGTTTGGACGGATGGAACGCATGTTGTAGGGATCTCCAACAAGCTGCCGCTGGACTTGGGATTGGTGGCTACTAGGCTCGTGAACCAGTTCGGGTTCGCGCCGACGATGTTCCTCGCGGCCAATCGAACATGGGTTATGTTTCTGTATATTCGCGTAGGCCTCCAGCCTATGAGGATTATTTTGATGATGAGGAGTTTGGATTCAGAGGGGTTGCGACGAATCGACGTGATCGAGGTAGACATGACAGAGTCTGTAGATATCTAGACAATTGTGAGTTTCAAAGAAAACTTAATTTACTCACTTTTCGTGGAAGTTTTATTATTGAGGAAGTCTTGGAATGGCTTGAAGAAGTTGAAGAATTTTTTGAGTATTTTGATGTACCCGAAAACAATCAAGTTCCGCTTGTAGCCTTCAAATTTAAATGATGTGCTTCAACTTGGTGGGATTAGACACAAGCTAACCGGATGTGGCAAGGAAAACAATGTGTGCGATCATGGTACAAGATGAAAAGGTTGATAAATGCTAAATTCCGACCCCAGATTATGAGCAGATGATGTACAACAAATATCAGAATTGCAAGAAAGAAAGTTGGTTTGTCAATGAGTGGACGAAGGAGTTTTATAGTAATTTTGTAGAAGCAACCAGTGATTGTCAAGAGATTGACTATGAGCAACATTTTGTTGCTTCGCCTCTAGCACTTGAAGATGATGTAGATGTTGATTCCTTAATCATAGTAGATGAGGCTCCTAATAATATATCTTCAAAGACCTACTTTGAAAACTTAGTTGATGGTGTGAGAAAAATAGACATGGAATTTTGCAATGAAGAGGAGCATAGGCCAGAAGAGAGTGATGAACATAGGCGGGAACGTGATGAACTCTCAATAAAGATGCAAGCCATAGCTTTAGTTACAATGTCAGATGTTGTGGTGGCCACTCTAGGACATAATGTGGACCAATTATGCTATTCGATAATTATAGATTTGGATGATCTTCCATTACCGACATGTGATAAGGTGCACCATCAAGCGCTTCATCTGGATATGCGGTCTAATTCCACCAAGGATGACGTGAATATTCTTTCTGAAATGACAGTAACTATCGCAGTGAAACTCATCAAGTGCTTGAGATCTATTAAGGAACATGGTTTTGCTGCATCAAAATTTAAAAGCAAAAGCAAAGACATAGTGATTAGTTGTTTCAAGCTTGTGGGTCCCACCATAGTTGAATCTTTCATCCAAGTTGCTTTCCTAGCCTACGTCCACTTCATTACTTATCAAAAGAACAAGCACGACATAGTAGTATTTTCAATTGTTGATGGTAAAATTTGGCCAATTCGCATGAAGAGAAATAGTGATGTTTATGAAGCTTTGAGATCAGGTCTTGCGTGGTATAAAATTCTATTCATTCTCATATATAACATACCTTCTTCATCACAACTATACTCGAGGACGAGTTTTTTTGAAGTGGGGGAGACTGATGTAGGACAGTTTTAGTAGGTTTTATATTATATATATCTATATATATATTTAATATATTTTTTTAGAGAGTTTAATTTTGGGTTTTAATTTTCTTTTATTTTAGTTTCCTTTTGGAAATAAATATCCTTTTCCTGTTAGGATTAGGATTTCTACAAGTTTCCTTTTGTTTTTTAGGTTTCCATGTCCTTTTAGGATTAGGATTTCTCTATTATAAATATATGTATTGCCATAGGGCAGAAATCAATTAATCAATTTATCAATAATATATCAATTGCTTTGCAATTTTTTTTAACTTTGTGGATTCAAAGTTGTCCTTGTTCGTGCGCGAACAATTTCATAGCTTCCGCTCTGCTCCGTCACTTTCCTTCCACAAAGACGAGCAAAGACACAAAGGCGCTCCACTCCAAGCATCTTGAGCCTGAGTCCCTACAGGGCAATGTCTCTAAGCCTCAATGAAGCTCCTATTGGAACGAGGCATAACCCACTGAACCTTGAACAACACAAGGAGCATAACCTAACAATCACGAGCCACAGGGTAGTGAAGAAGGTGTTGATCCACTGACTCCTCATCCATCTTACACATAGGGCATCAGTTCGCTAACACATGTCCCCTCCTCAGGTTATCAACCGTAAGAATTCGACCCAAAACTGCCATTCAAGCAAAGAAAGCCACCTTCGAATAGAAAGACTACACTCCGAACCTCCCCTGAGAGGAAGGAGACCACAACCGCTCATCTTTTCCCGAGCCCTCGACCCTCTGCTGAGGCCAACAACTTAAAGATGTCCTCCAACTCCCAGTCCTGGAAATGTCTTGTAAACTGCACATCCATGTCAGTCTTTCACCATCAAGACGATAGCATTCAACAATCATGGTTGTCCTTCGTAATCCTGAAGAGTCTCGGATAGGTGAGAGCAAGAGTACGCTCCCCACACCAAGGATCCTCCTAGAACCTAATACTCCTTCCATCCCTCACCCTGGATCGAAGATGTTTTGAAAATTAATCCCATCCCTTCTGGATGAATTTCCAAAGCTACACAAAGGCCAAATAGGCCCCTATACTCTCAAAGTATAAAAAAAATCAGCTATCTCCCCCAAAGATTTTCAATTTTTCTTAGAAACCGATAATAAAGAGAATTAATAATAGAGAATTTAAGTAATCCAATAGAAGGCTCCTCACCAATCACCATCGATGGATTTCGTATTCTGTTCCCTCCACAAGCACCACCATGCACACAAGGGCGCTATCCTCCGAAAATCACGGACCTGGGAATCCACTATACACCCTCTCCAAGCCTCTTGAGGAGCAAGGCATAACAAGCAGACCCAAGAACAAACCCAATTCTACCGGGCCACTGAGCAATGCAAGTATGCAACAGAAGATGATCTATCGACTTTTCATCTCTCTTGCACATGCAACACTAGTTGGCAATAACCTATCTCCTCCTCCTCCTCCTCCTTAGGTTATCTAACATCAGGATCTTTTCCAAAACTACTGTTCAAGCAAAAAAGCCACCTTTAGAGGGGCCTTGGTGCGCTAGATCACCTTCCACGGAAAAGCAGGCCCAGAAGCATCTTACAGGCACCTATAGAAAGAGCGAACATCAAACCTCCCCTGAGATGAAGGCATCCAGACCCAGGAATTAGGCCCTTCACCTTCCACCACCCAACAGTAAAACAACTCCTAGAAAATGACGGCATTCTCCAACCCCCAATCTTGAAAATGGCTATTGAAGCGCACATCCCAGGTCATCCTCCCGCTATCAAGCTGATAACAGTCAATAACCAAGGCATGTCTATCCATAGCAATCCGGAAAAGGCTAGGGAAGGGTAGGCATGTCGATACATATGGATGTTTTTCTTTTGGTTAGAATCTGTAATGGAGATGGTAAAATGAACTGATATGTATGGCAAAGTTGGAAACATATGTGCTTTCTTTTATCTCAATGTCGTAATTTCCGAAATGGTCCATTGGGACGACAGGAGCAGGAGGTTTTTTGAAGGGATTCCATCCTTCATTTTGGCTCTTAAGAATAGTATGTTGAGCGCCCGCCTCTCTCTCTCTTGCTGTCTCTTTGTTGGGATCTCTTCTTTGTTGATTGACTTTGTATAGGTTTCTTGTGCATACACTGTGTACATGGGTGCACTATGGAGGTTCCTCCTTATGATAGTTATCAAAATAAAAAATTAAAAAGTTAATATACTAGTAAAGTAATCTTAGAAGGTTCACGTATTTTGAATGGCGCTCCTTGTATTATTTTTCCTCTCCATATTTGATACACACAAACGCAGAGCTTACATTGTTTTCTTGGAATTGTAATCATTTTTACTATATAATGAATTGGAAGATGAAATTATAGTTATATCAGTCTGTGGTTACGTATTGTTCATGGTGAGACATGAAGGGTTGACAACCAAGAGTTTTACATGGTTTGGAGCTGATATTGAATGCTCCTAGCATACATGGGAGATTAATTCACTATGGCGTTAACAAACGTGCACATGGTTAATACCTAAGAAGTACAGTTACGGATACAGGCTAAGAAGCACGGATACGGATACGGGACACAGATACGACACGACACGGACACAGCGACACGGCAAATCCTAAAAAACTAGGATACGGACATGGCGGGGACACGCGACTAATAAATATATCGTTTTATATATATGAGATCAACCTAACAATGAAAAATTCACAAATCATAATAATTAATGAGTTATAAAAATAATTAGTTTATCGTTTAAAAAACTACACAATTGAATCTACTCCACAATAATGATAATAGTTGTTTTCTAAAAAAAATTGAAATATTATATGGTACGACTGCAATATTTTATGAGAAAAATTCAAATGAGTCATCATATTTACATTTTAAACTCTCTCTTTTTAAAACTTTCTAAAAACTCTCTAACGATATGACACGCGTGTCGGACACGTGTCGATGGTGTGTCTATGCCGTGTCCGTGGTGTGTCCAAAAATAAAAAAATTAGGACACGTATTTTGGCATGTCCGACACGTGTTGGGGCGTGTCCGACGTGTGTCGGTGTCCGATACGTGTCCGACACGGATTCTTCAACCTTTTAGGTGTGTCCGTGCTTCCTAGGATACAGGACACGACAAATAGTAAAAAATCAAGATACGGACACGGCGACTAATAAATATTTCTTTTTATATATATGATCCTTTAGTTTAACGGTGATATTATTTTTCATCAACCCAACGATGAAAAATTCACAAAGCATAATAGTTGACGAGCTATAAAGATAATTAGTTTATATTTTAAAAAACTTCACAATTGAATCTACTCCACAAAAACAATATTAATTGTTTTTTAAACCAAGTATTTTAAATATTTTTTGTCATTACCACCATATTATTAAAGATGTTCAAAGAAGTCTATCATATTTATGATTTAACACATCTTTCTTTCTAAAACTTTTTTAGAATTCTCTAACAAAGCGACATGCGTGTCAGACATGTGTCTGTGCCGTGTTTGCATCGTGTCCGAAAATATAAAAAAAAATCAAACACTACTTTTGGCATGTCTGAGACATGTCGTGCCGTGTCCAACGTGTGTTGGTGTTTGATACGTGTCTGACACGGATTTTTTGTCATTCTAGGCGTGTCCGTGCTTCCTGGGTTAATGTTAGTTATGCGACACTGACACGTGTCCAAAACAGATTCTTTGACCTTTTAGGTGTGTCTGTGCTTCCTAGGTTAATATTAGTTATGTGGTTCATTGTGCTAGCTATTTGTCCTGTGTTTGGTGAGTCACAATGGAATAGTCTAGATTCTAGAAGCATTCAATTCTTTATTTCCATCCCAAAACAAGGCGCACTGAAACTGGTTGTGGTGGGTGCTGCATCTTGTTTTTGCACCCCACTGTGGAGTCTGGACATCTCTGTAGAATTGATTTTAGTTGGATAATAGAAAGAAGCAAAGACTGGGTTGGGTTAGAGTGCAAAGGTCTTACAATAGTTGAATCAAATTATGCAAGATGCTCAAACTGTGGGTGTTTGAAGTGTACTGTGTACTTCGTGTAGGCAGAGCAGGATTTTATTTTATTTTATTTTTATCTTTTATTGTTGTTGATAGATCCTATGTGCAGAACAAGAGAAGATAATCTCTTCTTTTCTGCATAGAAGTTTGAATAGTTTAGTTCTTGACGTGACAGCCTTTTCAAGCTGAATCAAATAGTTGAATCAAATTATGCAAGATGCTCAAACTGTGGGTGTTTGAAGTGTACTGTGTACTTCCTGTAGGCAGACCAGGATTTTTTATTTTTTATCTTTTATTGTTGTTGATAGATCCTATATACAGAACAAGTGAAGATAATCTCTTCTTTTCTCGGTAGAAGTTTGAATAGTTTAGTTCTATACGTGACAGCCTTTTCAAGCTGCTTTTGTCTTATATTTTTAATCGGTTATTTGTTCTTTGTAACTGAAAGCAACCATAATTGTGCCTTGTTTCTCTTCTACCATGCAAAATTTGCTCCATCCCTATTTGCTGTTGGAAGAAAGCAGGCTGATTAAACACAAAATTTTATTAACTTCCGAATGTTGATATTTCTTTTATTATACTCTCTGTAGCTGGTTGAAATCTTTCGACCGTTTTTTTTTGTAATGACAGATATATTCCAAGAAGCGGGTCTACCTCTTTGGTTGCGTCCATATGAAGTCTTGGTTACTTCTTCTTACACAGCACTCATTGAAACAATTCCAGATACAGTAATTCTCTCAAGCCTTCAGTGAACTTGGAATGTGAAGTCCTTTCATCCCCATTACAAATGTTTCATTTTCTTGTAGGCCTCACTTCATTCTATCAAAAGTAGATTCCCAATCATCGCAAGTTTACGTGAATTTTTCATTGCCAAGTATCAAGAGGATTCTCCAAGTTTTAAACTTGCACAGGTAAATGATATTTGAGAATCAGCAGGTGCTATTATTCTTGCGTGCTTGTTCTTCTCTGTTTATCATACTACTTCCTACTGATATTGATACTGCTGCTACTAGCCTACTGGTAACTACTCCTAACACTACTGCTCAAGGAATAACATATCAATGAAAGGCTTACATCGGAAGCACGAACATATGGATATATCACAATTGGAAGTTTGAGTGAAATTTATTTAAAGTGCTAAATGAATTCTTGATGCATAATATCGAGTCAAAATAATGAAAATAAAATTTATATTTGACTAGTATGGAATATGTAGGAAATGAAAATTATGTGCTGCTCAGAGCCTGAGATATAAAGAATACCAATCACTATAATATCATAAATCATAATTATATCAATATCAAGTAAGGGCCAAACATGAGTATACATTTCCAAGAAAAAGTTCATATACAAGGGCCTGCCAGTGGAGGTCCGAGCTGGGTTTCAGGCCCTATGCCTGAGCCCTTCCCACACTCATAGAGGTTGGGCTTGGCTTAGACTAGATTTCAACTCGGGATTTTTTTTTTTCTTTTGCGCACTGTTGGGTTGGCTCAAATTCTTATTGTGATTAGGTTTCCATTATAAAGTTGTATCTTATTAGGTAATTTCTTATTAGGCAAGTCTTGGTCTCAAGGAAGGAAAGTTCTTGTTAGGCAAGTCTTGGGCTCTAAGTAATTGTAATCCTTGTCCACCAAGGAATTGGGTTTTGGGCTCTATAAATAGTTACCTATGTTATAGGTTGAGACTAGTGAGAAGAAAAAAGGCAATACTCTCATTGTATTTGAGAGATCACTCTCATTGTTTTGAGTGGGCAACTCTTACATAGAAGTAATACTCTTATTGTTTTTGAGAGGGTACTTAGAGAGAAAATTCTTGCTTAGAATTTGTGATTTTCTTTTGAGTGAGATTGGGTGTATAAGGGTTGAGAGTTGAGTTTACTCTTGATACAATTCTTCAACTTGTACTGTTACAATCTATATAGTGAAATCGGGCTCTCCGTGGACGTAGGGTTGTTTAGCAGAACCACGTATAATTCTTGGTGTGCTCCTGCAAATTTCTTTGTGCTTATTTACTTATCATCTCATTGTAATATTTGGCGGTACGTGATTGGAGGCTTGTTTCATGACATGCACTAAAACTAACCTAAAACGAACACCACATGGATTCCTACGTGGTTCTAATTCAGGACTATTTTTACGCTTTCTAGCTGGACCACCTAAGGAGGCCTTGTACCCCTAATATGATAGGATTCCGTATCCCACCTAGACTACCATGTTTCTTTCTAGTAGGGTGTCACATCATTTCGTGTGTATCACCAAGTGTTTGACTAGGGCTGAAAACAAGCTGAGACGCGTAGGGACTTGTTTGAGCTCAGCTCAATCATGTAGCAATAGTGTTCGAGCTCGGCTCGTTCATTATCAAGGGAGCTCTGCTTAATAGCTCATTTAATTAAACAAACCGATCTCAAGTTCAAGCTTGAGCTCAAGCTCGTTATTATACTTGAGCTTGGGCTCGAGATCCAGATTGATTATTTCTAAAAAAATTAGAAACCATTAGAGGCAACTTTTTTTTTTTTTTTGGTGTGGGGTAGGTAAGATTAGTTTATTAAAAGCTTGGTATAATTTCCTTTTTTTTTTGCTATAGTTTCCTTATTTTTATTTTATTTATTGGGTTAATTACAATGACACTCTTGATGTATGACATTCTCACACGGAAAAACTTTTTCATTTTAGTTATGACTTAGATCCCAATCGCTTGCATCTTACACAAACACTCCAAACCGTCACCTTCACCTACGAGCTCTGACACCATGTAAATGACTTGTATGCCCTTTGACTTTGTCAAATGACCTATACAACTTTTAACAATTACATAAAAAGACCAAAATACCCTACTGATACTTTTTATATTGACAAATATAGCCTTTTACTCCATTTCAACTCAATTGCTATAATATATATTATCTCTCTTTCTTTCTCAATTGAGATTCTCTGGATTTTTGTATAGTCTCTCGTCCTTTCTCAATTTGTTCTAGAAACTGATTCTCTCTCATTTGAAATTGAGCCACTTAGATAGCTTCTGATAATCTTCGGTCCCCAAATACATACAAATATTTTCATCTACAAAGAATGAACTTGCAACAAATTTAGGCAAAAAAAATGGCTTACAAAAGTGACTTAAAATATTATCATAAAAACATTTATAATGGCTAACAAAAAGCAATCCAATGCAGTTTCAAGGTCAATCAAATAGGCCCTATCTATTTTGAAAACTGGATGAGAGCAACAGACAGAGTATGAGAAGTGGGCTTCAACTTTTGAGAACTGGATCACGTGGGTGGTTTAGGAAAGGGTGAGATATTTTTGGGTATGTATATGCTTGTAGTGTTGTTCAGACTCGGCTTGTTTATAAAGCTATCTTGAAAATCCTGTTTGAGCTCGATTCGTTTTTTAAGTAAACGAACACGAGCTCAGCTCTTAGCGAGTCGAACTCGAGATGTTCGAGAAAAACTCGGTTCGTTTGCAGCCCTATGTTTGATGAATGCAATGATATGAATTTTCTTTTGCCAAAGGAATATGAAATTCATGTCTTATTTTATTTATTCGTTGCAAAGGATAGTGCATTAGCTGTTGTAGCTTTTTAAATGATGCAGGAGTTCCTTATTCAATTGATATTCATATCACTGATCTTGAATTCATTTTGTTGTGAACAAAAGTAATTCTTTGTTTCATGATCAGTAGGTATTTTGTATACTATATACTATGTTAAGATATCGAGTCATATGCTAGCTATTTCCTACTCAAAACTTGGGTTATAATGTGTATCAAAGTGTCATAAGTAGTTTGTCTACAACTACAAAAGATGATAAAGTGAAGAACACGCCTCAAATCTCTCCAGGCTGAATCATATATCTAGGTTGAAGGTAAATAAATCCTTAGAGACCATATTTGACCTAGATTTGATCTTTATTTGTCTCAAAATTATGTTTTAAACTTGGTTTTCAAAATTAGTGCTTTTGTCCTTGTTTTCTCAATGATTTTAATTGAAAATATTTTACAAAAACACAAGGGTTCTGTTGATACCTCAATTGATTGATAGTTTTTCAGAAAAATCAGATTGAAGTCTAAAATGGCCCAATTGATTGGACCACGGACAATGTATGTTGTCTGATAACTCGATTGATAGACTCAGAGTCATTTGATTGAGGGCTCGATCAATCGACCTATGCAAAATAATATTAATCAGTTTTTTATTACTTTCTATACTATATGGCTGTTCTATATTGGCTATAAATATGGAGTTATAGTTAGTCTAGGGTCACCACTCACTAGTCAAGTCTCTTCTTGATCTAGAGAGAGTTTATATTTTTAGAGAGAAAAAACTTTGTTTCTCAATCTAGGGTTTACCATTGCATTATATGTCGTTGAGAGATTTAAAGCACAGAGCACATCAAAGATAACAATTCAGCAACAATTCAATTGAGTACTTTAAAGATCAAGGATTGAACAAACAATGAAAAAGCAGATCATGTGAGGAGCGGATCTGCTGATGGAGCAGATCTCTTTGACACTTGAGTGGAGAGTTTGACGTTAGTTTGTGTCAAGAGGTAACTAGGAGATTCTAGGGTCGGAATCTAGTAACATGCTTGGAAATTTTCTTTTTCATAGTGGATGTAACGACCTGCTCCACAAGGTATGATATTGTCCGGTTTGGGCTTGAGACTGCACGGTTTTGTTCTTCGGTTTTACCCCAAAAGGCTTCATACCATTTGGAGATAGCACCGCACATATAATTGCAGACCAACCGGCATTAAATTCCTATATGAGATGGACTGCTTGGAAGAAGTAGCGTACTAGGTTCGCAAGAGGGTGGAAGGACAAGGACGGGAGTGGAAGGGATGGAAGGAGACATGGTTGTTAAAATCCCGATCCGTATTGTGGGATTGTATGAACCGAGATTTCTAAATTGATCCGCATGGAAAATCACTTAGAAGTTGGATCGCAGTAGGATAGTAGAATCTTATAGGATCGTTCGATTTTACTGGTCCTACTAAATTGTGTTGATTTATTCTTCTTCTGGATTTTTTTGAACCCATAGCCCATTTTGGGCAAAGAAATTTGAGGGTTTTTTTTGTATAAAGTCCAATTCTTTAGCCTAATTGCATTTAAATAAATAAATAAATAAGTGCCAAGACCCAAAGTCAAAGGTAGAGACGATCCACCTCTAAACTTCAAAGTATGGCTCAAAACTTTAAAAAAATCCTATATTTTCCTTTATTCTTCTTGATTTCTCTCCTCTCTTTTTTTTCCCAGAACAAAAAAAAGAAAAAACTCTGTTTCCAGTCTTTCCGTTCTCCATTCTGAACCAAAAAAATAGTATTTTCTATTAAATTGATCAGAAAATCAGGCAACTAAATTGTTCTTTTCTGCCTGACTGTTATGCTGATGCTTTTGTATAAAGAAAAACAAGAAATTGATTTCAAGTGTTAGTTTTGTGTCTTATGTAATATTTTTTTATGTTAATTGATTTGTTAGAATGTTGATGATATTCGTTGTTTAGCCTTATTCTCTATTTATATTGAAAATATTTTTATTTAGAAAGTTAGTTTGAGTTATTTTTTTAATAGTCTTATATAATCTTCCGATCCTCAGTCATATCCTGAGGTCCCGGCATCTATCCTACATAGAATTCTGTTCCTGACAACCTTTAAGTTATCCATAAGACCTGTTCACCCCCCTTAGGTGTAATTCAAATCAGGAGTAAATTTCAAATAAAGTGATTCTTATAGAATCTTATAATCCTTGATCCGATTCTTGAGTGGAGGGATGAAGGCAGGAAAGAATCGAGGCGAAAGCTCTCTCTCTCTAGAATTTGAGAGAGAGAGCCTATTGTTTCTACTCAATTTTATTGATTATGTTGGTCAATATGTTCGCTGAATGATATTTTATCTCACATTTTTTTGGAATTAATATTATATAGTTGATAAAAGGTGCAAGTGAAATAATATGCTCACTGAATGCTATGGTTATGTATAGGAAAAAATGATATGGATGGTTATGTATACTTTTTTTGGGGAAAATGCTTAACAGAACCGATAGATTGCTGTTAATTTTGGATAATTTATACGGGAACATCTAATTTTCTTATATATATATATATTGTCAATCTTAATATATTTTCACAATTTCGAATGTAATAGTATTAACTATGACTGAATTCATATTTGAATTAAAGTTGTGTGAATTCATGACAAAATCCTCACCTATCTCCAAGATTCTTTGCATGTGAAGTTTATTTATAGGAAAAGAAAGATCTTACGAAGGGCCTATAAAGAATCAGGCTTGTGCAGCAACTCATTGCTAAGGAAACAATTTTTTTCTGTAAAAGAAAAATTACCTACCCAAACATTGTCTGTTACTGTTAAACTACATCAACATTCTCCTGATTATATTTTCATGATTCATTTTATTTTAAAGTTCTTTATAGAAGGATCGAAATTTATTTATTTTGGGGAAATACTTTAGCATTCCAGTAATGATTGAGCTATTTTTCATTGCAGAGGAACTTTGTTGAAAGTATGGCTGGATATTCCTTGGTTTGCTACCTACTGCAGGTATATATCTATCTCTGTGCCTGCGTGCATGCGGCGTGTGTGTGTGTGTGGAAAACACAGACACACAGACGGTAACTTGTGTGAATATGTAATGAGGACCGTTCCACCAGTTTATATCGCTGAATAAGTGACCTCAAAATAAAATGAAAAGTGATTTGTTGCATCTTTTTCCTTTTTTAACAAACACAAAGACCCAGAAAAATTCCGGACTGATGCATTAAATGCAGTCAGTTTGTCCTTCTATCTTTTGCTTTTCTTGAATCTATCTATATATATTGCATGTTGATGCTCGGGGGTTTTGATTGAAAATGTGCTGCTTATTTCACCTGGCTCCTTGATAAATGCATAGAATTTATTGTGTAAATAATTTGGAAAGTTACAGCACTTGATGATGATACTTGTTTTCGTTTATAGTGGGAAAGGTTATGGTAGGCTTGTAGTCACCAATAGGCTGAGAGGACAGGTGGATACCACTTTAGAGTGCCCAGTTTGTGGTGCTAAAGGAAAGGTTTGAAACCTTCACCTCTAATATGATAATAAAAATCTGTTACCTGGATTTCAAGTCATGGTAGAGAGGATTCAAAGTAAGTTTCTGTGGGGCGGTTTAGGGGATGAGTTCAAATTTCACCTGGTAAGTTGGAAGAAGGTGTGCTTTCCGATTCAGAAAGGAGGTTTGAGTATAAGGAGGTTAGATATGTTTAACAAGGCACTGCTAGGCAAATGGCTTTGGCGGTTTGGAGGAGAAAGATCCAGATTATGGAGGGTTGTTGCCAGCAGAAGTGGGGAAGGAGTCGGCGGGTGGTGGTCTTTGGAGTCGACCCTTCCTATGGGGGTGGGGGTATGGAAATGCATTCGAAAAGGCTAGGATGAGTTCTCCAAACACATCCATTTTAGGGTGAGGAACGGGAGACATATTAACTTCTGGAAGGACACTTGGTGTGGAGAAACATCCCTGGCCCGCAGATTCCCTAGTCTATTCATGATTGCTTCGAATAGGCAAGCCTTAGTCATCGACTGCTATCATCTTGATAACGGTAGTTTGACTTGGGATGTACACTTCGTAGGGCATTCCATGATTGGGAGCTTATAGAGGTAGCAGAGTTCTTAGCCATGTTGTACAGTCAGGCGGTTGAGGGGGAGGGGATGGACGAGATGGTTTGGTTCGGTTCCAAGAGGGGAACATTTGAGGTTTGCTCCTTCTATAGAAAGTTATTGGATGTCACGGGTCCCATCTTCCCCTGGAAGGCAATTTGGAAAACAAAGGCCCCATTGAAGGTGGCTTTTTTTTACGTGGACAGTTGTCTTAGGCAAGATTCTAACGATTGATAACCTAAGGAGAAGAGGTCGAATTATGACGAATTGATGTTGCATGTGCAAAAGGTCGGAGGAAATGGCTGACCATCTTCTTCTTCACTGCCCAGTGGCGAGGGATGTTTGGTACATGTTCTTGGTCGCCTTTGGTATAGTATGGGTGACTCCAAGATCCATGGCAAATATGATTGAGGCTTGGAGAGGGTGTACAGTGGATAGCCGAGTCAGAGAAGCTTGGAGGGCCACTCCCCTTTGTTTATGGTGGGGTCTGTGGCACGAGAGGAATAGGAGGCACTTCGAGGACGTGGAATCTCCTATTTGGTCTCTCAAATATAATATTTTGAGTTCTTTATTTTTTTGGGTTAACGGGAGAAATTGTATATCGGGTGATGAAGTAGTAGACTTCATTAATAGCTTAAGCTTATAGATGGCTGTGCTCGGCTTCCTGTATCTTCTAGGGAGCGCTCCCCTCTTGAGCGCCTTTTAATGAATTATTATTTATCAAAAAAAAAGTCATGGTAGTGCTTGTATTTTGAAACAATAATTATTTAATGTCTTTTTAAAGATATTGATTGCAGGATTTTCTAGATAGCAAGTATATTGGGTTTTGCCATTTGTGTGTCAAGTTAAAGGAATAATTATTTAGTGTTTTTTTGGCATTGAGAACTGGAGAAATGAAGGGTTGTTTATGATTAAAATAGAAATTATAGCTGTTCATGGGGATTGGAATGCTGATGTAAACTACTTGTGGCTCAAAATGGCAAATTATACGAGGAATAAAGCGAAGAAAATTTGGGCGAAACTAAAGGAGAGAAGTTCATTAAGAAAGAGACAAGGTGGTGGAGTGAGGAAGTGCAACAAATAATTGTAAATCGATGCGGGACACGAATTGTAAATCGATGGATTCTCTTTTGGTTTTTGTGGATAGCTTGAAGCTATAGGTTTTAGTGCAACTTGTTGTGGGGACGCGTCTCCCTTTTGGGCATTTTTCAATGAAAATTTACTTATCAAAAAAAAAAGAGGAAGTGCAACTAATAATTAAACAAAAGCGAAAACGCTTTAAAGCATGGCAAAAAGTAAGCTACAAGAAGACTTGGACAAGTATAATAAACTCAAATGTGAAACAAAGAAGATAGTAAGTCAAGCTAAACACAGCTCACTAAATGTCTTACATGAAAAACTAGGCACAAAAGAAGGCGGAAAGATTATTTATAAGCTAATAAAGAGTCAGGATAGATCAACTAAAGACTTAAATCAAATTAGATGCATTAAGGACATAGATATCACAATATTAGTCAAATAAAGTGATATATTAACTGGATGGAACAATTATTTTCAAAATCTACTAAATGAGGAATTTCTCAGAAAAGACATAGAAGGAAGTGAACTTAACGTAAGAATGATAAGTAAGATCACCAACAAAGAGGTATAGGACACACTAAAGAAGATGGAGAGTAATAAAGCGGTAGATCCGGATAATATACCTTTAGAGGCTTGGTGAACGTTAGGTAACGTAGGAATTGAGTGGCTAACAAATTTGTTTAACAACATCCTACAACAAGGCATGATGCCAAATGAATAGAGAAAAAGTACAATATTACCAATCTACAAAAATAAAGGGGATATACAAAATTGTGGCAACTATAGATGAATCAAATTAATGAGTCATACATTGAAAATATGGGAAAGGATAATAGAACTAAGACTAAGGAAGGAATCCATGGTATCCGATAACCAATTCGGATTTATACTGGAGAGATCAACAATGAAGGCTAATACCTACTTAGACCATTAGTTGAAGAGTGTAGGAGTAAGCAACAACACCTACATATGGTTTTTATAGACTTAGAAAAAGCTTATGTTACATAGACTCCTAAAAAGTAGGTGAAGTACCCGTGTCAGACACAATACTTTGACATGGGTATGGGCTATGCGTCCAACATTTTTGGTTGGACACGCATCTATAAAACACACCAAATAATTCAATTTTATTATATTATTGCTTCAAAATGAATGAAATGAATATATTAGACACCATGCTTCATAAAGACATTATTTTACTCTAAAAAATAAAATAATAATATTTTAAAAAATGAATTATCTAGCAGTGTCCGTGTGTCCTATTTGGGGATTTTACACTGAATGAAATGAATATATTAGACACTATGCTACATAAAAACATTATTTTACTCTAGAAAATAAAATATTAATATTTTAAAAAATGAATTATCTAGCAATGACCATGTATCCTTCTGTTTGGGGATTTGACACACGCGACGTGTGGATACATGCTTGTATCCGACACACGTACCCGATTCCAGGTAACATAAGAAAAAGCGTATGATAGGCTCCCAAGAGATATAATTTGGTGGGCCCCACAACAATAATAAATTCCCTTTGAAATCATAAAAAGTATCCAAGATATGTATATGAATTCAAAAACTAAAGTTCGGACCACGTGTGGTTACACTGTGAGTTTTCCATAAATGTAGGATTGCGCCAAGGATCGGTGCTAAGCCCATATTTATTTGTAATAATCTTAGATGAAATCACAAAAGACCTACAAAATGAGATTGCATAGTGCATGATGTTTGCCGATGATATTGTGCTCTTGGATATCTCTAAAAAGAACTTAGCAATGATACTAGAAATGTGGAGAAATGCTTTAGAATCGAAAGGATTGAGAATTAGTCGGTCTAAAACTGAGAATATGGAGTGTAAATTTAATAAAGATTCGGACATTGATAATCTAATGATAACACTCCAGAACCAAAAGATTACTCAAAACAATCATTTTTGCTACATAGGATTGATAATCCAAAATGGAGAGAGAGAGAGAGAGAGTGATATAACTAGTAGAACCAGAGTGGGTTGGTCAAAATGGAGACAAGCTAGTGGGATTTTATGTGATAAAAGGATAACACGTAGGCTAAAAGGAAAATTTTATAGAACCGTTATTAGAAGAACTATGTTTTATGGAGCTAAGTGTTGGGCCCCGAAAAAGAAACAAGAACACCACCTTTATATTGCGAAGATGAGGATATTAAGATGAATGAGTGGAGTGACTAGAATAGATAGGATCACTAATGAAAGTGTGGAGTGACTAGAATAGATAGGATCACTAATGAAAGTGTGAGAGAAAAATTAGGTGTAGCACCCATTGGTGAGAAAATTAGAGAAAGTGAGTTTAGGTGGTTTGGACACATCATCGAAGACTTAGAGACGCGCCGGTCAAACGGGGGAGACTAGCTTTAATAGAAGGTTAGAGAAGGAGAGGGCCGCCAAATATAACATAGGATGAGGTTATTAAATATGACTTTAAAAAGTTAAATATAGTAGGTGAAATGGCATGCAGTAGAAAAGATTGAAAAGAGAGAATTCATATGGCCGATCCTATTCATTTGGGATTAAGTCAAGGATGATGATGATGGGGTTAGGAGAGATGGTTCTTGTAATAATTTCACGTACAAATTGTTAAGATTGAACTGTTAAGTTAGATTGTATTACACATCCCATGATCATCCATTTTCTTGGATCTCAGCTTGAGTGAATTGAAAGAAATTATAATATGTTCATGACTAAGTTGAAAACTTAACTACTGGACTTATGTTCATATGAGCATTGGGTTCCAGAACAGAGACCTCTTATTCTACCAATATGAGAAAGGAGAAAAACATTTTAGGTTATAGGAGGTATGTCTATTCATCGTCCTTTAGTCACAAAAAATGGTTCAAGAGGTTGTAATTTGTTTTTGCTATGTAATTTGTATACAATCTCGTAACTAACTATTAACATGAATTTTCTATTTTTCTTGTTATTATGGACTTTGGCTAACATAACAAAAGCTGGTAAGTTTTCTATCAAATGGAATATCTACATCAAAATGATATTGTGGTTGTTTTCTTTCGTTCCTTCTGCCAAAAACATTGAATATGTGGGAATGAAGGAGTGAAATGAAGGATTGGAATGGGAACGATGCAAAATTGAAATGGTCATTCTTATTTCATTGTTTGGTTACAAATATGAAATCATGTAAAAACGGAATATTTGGTTAACCCAACTTAAATATAGGATTGGAATAATCTTTAAACTTATATCTCCAAAATACCTTTATTAATAAAAAATCTGATTTTTTCATCATAGTCAACAGAACTTACTACAACAACAACAAAGTCTTTTTACCAATTACTTGAGGTCAACTACATGAATCCTATGTTCCAATTCCGTTCTATCTACTGCTATAGTTTTAGTCAAACCACATGCTATCATATCATTGTTTACTAACTCTACCCACATTAACTCTGGTCTTCCTCTTCCCCTAGTATTACCCTCGATGTGGACTATAGCACTCTTCTTAACCGGCGCATTTAAATGTCTTCTTTGCACATGTCCAAACCATCTTCATCGATTTCTTCTCATTTTATCTCCAATTTGTGCTACTCCCACCATCTCCCGAATGTGTTCATATCTAATTCCTTCCTTTCCAAGTCATGTTGCACATCCATCTCAACATTCGCATTTTTGCCACACTCATTTTATGCATATGTTGTTTTCTAGTTGCCCAAGATTCTGTTCCATAAAGTATGACTCATCTAATAATTGTTCGATAGAACTTTCCTTTCAATCTTAAGGGGATACGCCTACCACACAATATACGAGATGCACTCCTCTATTTAACCCATTCTGCCTTGATTCTATTATTAAAGTCACCTTCAATTTTCCTTCATTATGAATAATTGAACTCACCAATTTGGCATTAATTCCTTTTCTAGTCTCATCGACTAAAACAATATTATCAGCAAATAACATATACCTTGGAATCTCATCTTGGACGTGTATTGTCAGCTCATCCATAACCAAAGCAAAAAGGTATGGACTTAAAGCTGACCCTTGATGTAAGCCTACAGTAATTGGGAATTCACTTGTTTCCCCTACAGGGTTTCTAACTATAGTCACACAACTCAACAAAACTTATTAAAATATAGTAAAATATAATATATTTTGTTATATCGTGTTTTTATTTAATATTACCTAATATAATATCACAATATAATTTATAATAAAATAATATGATATTATAATATAATATTTAAAGTTATACTATGTCATTAATTTATATGACTTTGTATGATGCTATTTATTATATCTCATTTTCTATGATATAGTATAATTTTATTCTATTGCATTATTTATAATATAATCTTATAAAATTAATGTAAAACTACCCTATAAATTTTAATAATGCAATATGACTATAAAATTGGAATATATTATATACGTATTATTAAATAAATTAATAATATATCAGGAAAAATTTAGATATAATATAATATATTATGTGCAACATATAATACATTGTCGTAAAAGTAATATACCAGCATGTTATGGTGTCACTATCATTATGTAATGGCCGCTATCTAATGCCTTGGTCCATGCTTCATAGTGGTTTCATCGTGCTAATAAAGGCTCGATATTCATTAGCTAGTATCTGCGCAATTGATGCTGGAATATAACATGTGATTTTGTTGCATTTGCGAGTCTTTGAAAATGAGCTGCTCTAGTCATTCACTAAAGATTTATTCTTTTTGAATCTATATTTGAGACTTTTAGTTGACCAATCTAAAAGTGGTTATGCTTTTGGCCTGACAAGTTTTGCCAAACCCAATTGTTTCTAGAAATTATATGTACCTGCTAGAATGTCTAGGCGCAACCTATACTTCCTATACTAACTTTATTCTGGTAAAATATGTATTGGGTTGTCCAATGAATCTTACAGTGCGTTTTGCAGTTTGATAGATTAGGAAGCATTTTTCCCATAGTTTGTTATGTAAATGCTCTTTTTCACATTTTTATTTTTCTTGTCTAGGTGAAAGATCGCCACAATGGGAACCTATTGATGGACGAAGAAGGGCATATTATACATATTGATTTTGGCTTCATGCTGTCTAATTCACCTGGTGGTGTAAATTTCGAAAGTGCACCATTTAAATTAACCCGTGAACTTCTTGAGGTAAGTCACTTTTGTGTTTAATCTGTATGCCTTGTGTAGGCTCAAAAGGTTTTTTTTTTGGTTGCTTCAAAATGGTACACAAAACCTTCTATTTTGGCTTGGCTCTTATTTCGGGGTGTAGACGCCTTGGTCTACAGGTCGTGTAAATTTAAATATGTTGTGGGCATTACAGTAAATCAAGCATTATTATACAAAAAAACTGGAGCCTTTCTATACATAGCCTGTGCCCACGGTTCTCTCTCTCGTCAAGTTCCCTCCCTGCCCAAAAGATTCCAGCCCTTGATTCATCAAACTACCACGGATATTGACTTTATTTTATTAGCTTTTCCATGCTCTCTTCACTTCATGTTCTTATTCTCTTGTGGGAGTTTCTTAATTATGATAACAGCTCTCTTATTTCTTTGCTTAATTTCGTTTTGCCCTTTCTTCTTTGCCTTTCCTTTTCTCAGATGTGGTTGGATGGCTATTATATCCACTGCTTGAATCTGAAACCAAAACCCAAGACATTGTTGAATTGTATTATTGAATGTTTTGTTGAGATCCCCTAAAGAAAATGTTATTTGCAAAAAATTATGTGATGTACAGAAACTTTTTGTTTATTTGATGCCAAAATATGAAATTTTCGGTATTGAGATTGAAAGGAAAAGCTTTTTCTATCATGATGGTAACCAAAACTTTATATTGCACCAATTTTATATGAATAAAAAATAATAGCGGGTTGGGTGGGTTTTCTTGATGGCCACAAAATGTAAATATTCATTAATTTTTTAATACTATCAAAAGAATAAGTTTTGAATTCATTGAAATACTATGTTGCACATGACCATAAGAGAACAACAATTTTGTGAAGAAAGAAGGTGACCGTTTGCTTTTTGTAGTTTTAATTCTCTTCTATTTCTCTAAACTCCTGATGTGGGACAAGTAGCCTTTGTAAAACATAGCTGGTAGGCAACAAGTTTTTAGGCCTTTCTCCTCTAAAAAAATGGTATTTTTATGAACAAGTTGTCTAATATTATCAGTAGATGATAGGGGTGGCAAAATTGGACACAACACGAAACGAGTTAAGCAGATTTGAGTTTGAAGTAAACCGACACGTTTAATAAACGGGTCGACATGAACACGACGCACAAAAATTGTGTTGGGTTTGGGTCTAAGCTATCTAACCCGCGACACGATTACGACATGAATTATTCATATTTTTTGGTTTTATTCAAATTTATATATACATAGTTCTATATATTGCAATTGTTTGTAATCTATTTGTTTGTTTACAGGACTGATGTAGGCATAAAATGCAAGGATGAGATTGCTATTGTGTCTTCCCAATTGTTGAATCACCTTAGTATGTTTTTGGAGTTTATATATAGATACAAAATTTATAATATAGTTTAATTTTAGGGTTTATGTTTAGAAATGTACTTTATTTTTTATACGATCTTCAGAGTGATTTTTAGAGGGTGGAGAAACTCATCATTTAAGTTAAACCGATTAAAAAGGTTATTAAACGAGTCGTGCCATTATGGACATGTTTATTAAACGGGTCGACACGTGTAACACATTTAATAAACGGGTAGGGTTATTGTTGAGGGTCTTTGATACGCTTATTAAATGGGCCGAGTTAGGGTTGAACTGTAGATCAACACGATACAAACACGACATGGGAACACGAATTGTCATCCCTTGGCTCAAGTAGAAGGCAAATTAATCACTGGGGACTTGGTATAATAGGGCTAGGGCAAAGTGGGGCAAGTGAGAACCAATCCCTGAAACTGTCGAGGGCTGGCTTGGAGAACCCTGCCCTGACTGAACTGGTTGTAGTAGTCTAGTACCAATCCTAATTGGGACAAAATGGGGCATGATGCTCAATCAATCAACGTAATTGACTCCTCTACATATATTTCACAACTTTAGTTTGTGCAAATGGTATTTCATCTTTAATTTTTTTTTATCAGTTTTCCTTTTAATCTGAACTGATTAAAATCTTGGGCTTGTGCTAGGTCATGGATTCTGATGCTGAGGGAATTCCCAGCGAGTTTTTTGACTACTTTAAGGTATTGATGAGTCCCTCCTACCATAATGTCCTTTGATGGCCTTTATTTTATTTTCTATTTTTAGTGCTCATTTTGTGGTCTTTGTCAAATATATCCAGGTTTTATGCATTCAAGGTTTCCTAACATGTCGTAAGCATGCAGAGCGGATAATTCTTCTTGTCGAGATGTTGCAGGTAACACAAATTAAGGAATTTCTACGACCCAACTATTCTGGCAAATTTTTGAGATTTTTTCCTTTGACCATACATCGATTGCACTAGCTCCAAAGGTTCATATGTTGCGTTACCAAAAAGTATTCGATCATGTGATGTTGTGGCCCGATTGTGTTTCGATCTGGGTCTCGTTGCAATTTTTGTGCCCTGTTTTTTTCTCCTGCGGGTCTTAGACCCTATTTAAGACTCTTGTAGCCCAGTATATAAGGACGTTTAGGGTTTGGAATGAGATATGAGAGCACTATTTCGGACTCTCTTGTAGCCCAGTATATAAGGGAGTTTAGAATTTTGAGTGGGATCTAAGCGAACACTACTTAGGACTCTCTTGAAAACTGAAGGAAAGAGAGTGGAAAAGAAAGCTGGGTTTAGGGGCTGAAACTTGTAATATCCTGGTTTTCGCATAGTGAAATCTTTCGCCTTATATTCATCGTGCACGTAGGTTTTACGCCGAACCATGTAAATCTTTGTGTTCTCTGTGTGTGGCGTGTTCGCATTTTCTGTCGTGGTTCTTGTTGTGTTCTTGGTTCGTGGTATTTGTCGTAACACAACCTAATGTCTTCTATGTGTATGTCTATAGAGAGATTTATTAAAAAAATTGTCATCTTGTTGCCCAAATAGTTTGGTTGCATCTGTGAAAATAGTCTAGGGAGGAATGAATGGTAATTGTAAAAAAATTTCTGGAGAGGAACCGCGTTTTTTAGTTGTATACGGGTCCATAGAACTATCCCACTATTTATGGCGACGTGAGCTGATTCAGTTTAAAAGTCCAACTGCTAGTAATTGATGGAATTTGAATAGCCCAAATAAATGGCCATAATCAGATAAATAAATAGAGAAAATAAATTGTTTAAATGGACCAAACAAGTGGATTAAAAGTCTAACAGTTAGTTGCCATTAAGCCAATGTGACCATCACTGTCTAGCTGCTATGCCATGTGACCATCAGTATCCAGTCGATCCAAAATATTTATTTCCACCTCTAAAGGAGTTCTATTAGAGTCACAAGCATCAATAGCTATCAACTCCTGAAGTTGGGTGCCTTCCTCGTCATACTTAAGGGGTTTTCTAGGTTGATTAGCTCTTAGTTACTGAATTCGCCTGGGTCTGCCGCTCATTGCTGGATTAAAAGCGAAATTGTCCACAAACTGAACTTTTACTAATTGAAGAAAGGTAGATATAAGATTATATAAAAGTAGATAGAAACAATATGTAGTAATAAATAAATATGATCATATATATTGCGTAGGATAAGTGCATTTACCTATAATATAACGATGCTTCCATTCTCAAAGAATTTGAGACTTTGACACTCTAATGGTCTCACTCCCGCTCCCACTTTCTCTCTCACTTTATGTGACTTAAGTTTCGCTTACACACATTTCAGTTTTCTCAGTTGTCTTTCCTGTCTACATTGGATTTTGGAATTAAGTGTTCCAACACCACAAGTTACAAAATTCAAAACTTGAGGAGAAATTGTCTAAAAATATATTTAATTTAAATAAATCCTCACTAACATATTCTTTTCCAACAATAACATTGTTCCCTGTAATAATATCTCTATCAGACTCCATTACAACTTTATATTCTTTTTGTAGCCACTAACTAGATTTCTTCTCAGTATGAGAAGATGTCGCACTTCTTTTAAAATCAAGTTTTCCCTGATGTCATGTTCAATTCAGTGTCTCCAATTCCAAATACTCGTGTGATGGTGTTATTTCTTAGGGTCCCACTTCCACCGCTTGAATTCTGATAACAATCACGTTCAAAACATATATATACATTATCTACTTAGTCTAATCACCATTCTCTATCATCATATGTGAAATTGAGTGTTGGTGGATTCAGATTTTACGATATAATAAATTCAGTAGGTTTTCTTGATCCATTTGAATGTTACTTGGTTCTTTGACCTCAGTTAAGTTTGATCTTGGACTTGTATGCCTCGGCCATGTTGAAGAAGCAATAGCCTTTACCGTATTCCTTAGCCATATAGTTTGTCCTCCCACAAACATAGCAAGGCCCATCTCCTTTGCCCTAAGGGTTTTCTGGGTTATTGTTATTATTATGTTGGAAATTTTGGTTGGGACGGTTCTTGTTATTGCTATTCTTAAAATTTCTTATTCTAGGTTGTTGGTGATTCCTATTGTTGAACTTCCTAGAGATCCGAACTAGGTTCACCTTAGTTTTCTCATTTTCTCTTTTGTTATTGACCTATGTTTCTCAATTCTAAGAGTATCACTTAGATTAAGATCGAGTCTACTTGTTTGTGTTTAAAGGATCTAGCAAAATTGGATCAATTAGAGGGTAATTTTTTTGATTAAATAGGACAACTTAAATTTTTCACTAAATTTAGTTGCTATTTGATAAAGCTGAAAGTTAATTAATGAAAATTCTAGGAGCTAAAATTTAAGTGTTGAAATATCAAGTGCGAACATTAATTGAAAATCTTGATACTTTTTTGAATTTAAAGTGTTCACTGATAGGTGAAGTTTCCTTCACCTAAAATTTTTACCCATTTAAGTGGCATTTCTTCTCTTAAGTGGTATCTAAATTGTGTCGTCGAACGCACCTAATTGAATAAGCACTTTATTTATTTAGAATTAAGTATTGAATTGATGATCAAACATCTACCCTTCTCAGGAGTACTTGGAATTCGTGGATTTAATCACTTTTAGATTTATTCTCAATCATTTTATACTTATTAAAAACTAAGGCGGCAAAATTGTTTAATTCCAGCATTATCTATTCCGTATTCAGCTTCAAATGAATCCCATAATTCTTTTGCAGTATTTGTAGTCAGATAAGGCACTTAAGACTATTGTGTTAGTGATAATCAATTTGTTTATGTTTTATTTTGGAAGATGATGATGATGGTGATGATGATTCTTGAGCATTTGGAGCTCGGGGTGATGTGAACCCTAGAGTGGTGGCCCAACATCTCTTTTGTTAAACATCTCGAGCTTAACAGTATTTGCCTCTTCGAATTAATTCTTTTTATTTTTTTCTTAAAGACAAACGGATATAGATGTCTTTTTGTTAGAAAATTTAAACGTGTCATGTGTTTCTACAATTTGAAAATGTTTGGATATGATTATTGTGATTGTTTTTTTTTAATTTTTCCTTGAATTTTAGATAGAAACTAATTTTTTATTTTTCATTTTCTTTATAAATTTTCCTTTGTTCCAAAACTACTAAGAATCCCTTAACACCTTTTTAATATAAAAGTGTTAATAAAATAAAATAAAATTGGAGAAATTAAACAAGAAGAACAGAAGAATATAACGTGGTTCGACCATTACGGCCTACATCCACTGCAGACAAAGCTCAAAGGGCTACATCACTTTTATTGTATTCTCTCTTCTTTTTGTTTACAATGACCACCTCTATTTATAGGTGAAATAATACATGTGATAAATATGAAAAATACACTAATGAAAGATTCCTAAAATCATTCCCATAAATCACTCCAATAATATATTCTCCAACAAAAGAAATACAATTTTAATCACACACTAGACTTAAAATATATGTGTGTGTTAACAGTAACAATATGAAGTTGCTCATTAACTGAACAGTAATTGTATCTACAGCTATATAAAGTGATTAAAAGAAATTAAAAGAATAGGCTGGCCTGACACAAAGGCATAAGAAAGGCGCTGTCCTAAAGCCTTCATAGCTTCCCTACGTGCATGTGCTAGCATTGACTAGGTTACAAGCTACAATTCCTAAAGTCGCAGACTACCAAGTCATAATCTCGCTGTCCCAAAAGTGTAAAAATATATATGAAATACTTCCGGAAAAATGAAGATGAATGTGAAATCTTGTAGGAGAGAAGCAAAATCGTAGAGAAATTTTTTTTAGAATTTTAAAAAGAGAATGTTTTTCAGTTTGTACAGTCTACCGAACTAGCCCACTATTCTGCTTCAGTTTATAAACCCAGCGAGTAGCAACTGATGGAACTTGAAAAGCCCAAATATAGACCATTATCAGACTAATACTTGACGGACAAAATGTTTGGGTTATAAAACCATAATATCTATTTGCTGTTATGCCATGCAACCTCTCCCTGGTTACATGTTTTTAAGAGGTCAGATAAAAAGACCGCTGGATATAAAAAGGCCCATGTGCTCCAAGCAGCGTCACACCTGAGCTAATGCAAGTTACGAAATTGTGTGTTTGGCCGAGCTGAGACTGGCGGGGCAAGCGAACGTGTGTATCACCCCAAAGTGTTAAAACTTGGTAATCACTTCAAGAAGCACACCATATGTGGTAGTATGTAAGCCCTTTTAAATCAATATGGGACTTTTCTTAACCTTTCATATTCCAAACATGGCCAGTTGAGAACTCTTCTGGGCTAGCCCTATATTAGCTATATGGAAATTTTCTGTGGCTAGTACATGTGAGAACCAACCACTTGAAACGTGTTCTTGTCAATCAAGCATATACAGTGACTATAGATACCAACCAACCTCTGACCATTGACTGATGATATTTGCAATATTTGAAGTTAAACACTTACAGAACGAGGGTTCTTTTCTCATATTAGAATGGCATGATTCGTGTGACGCTAGAACATAATAATGATTCTATGTCACTTGATTGTTAACAAAATGGAACAATGGAGTAGAAATGATTTATATTTTAAAATTACGTAGGCAGAATTAAAAAGATGGTTTTCCTTAATTAACGACTATTGTTTACTCTAATGTTTGTTTCAGGATTCCGGTTTCCCATGTTTTAAGGGTGGGCCTCGTACGATACAGAACTTACGGAAAAGATTTCATCTTAGTTTAACTGAAGAGGTTTGGTTTCTATTATATTATTAATTTGATACTGTGCAGCAATTTTATATGTATGTCATAACAGTGGTTGTTGGTTTCTAGCAGCAATGTGTGTCCTTGGTGCTTTCCCTTATCAGCAGCAGCTTAGATGCATGGCGGACACGTCAATATGATTATTATCAAAGGGTTTTGAATGGGATATTATGAGTTTGGATACAATCTTTCCATTACGATATTGTGCACTTTGAGAAAGCTATTTTAGAGGATCATTCCCATGAAAATTGCTTTTATAGATCAGTGTGTGGTAATAGGCTGTTGGTTCCAGTGAAGGATGGCCTCCAAAGGTTTTGTTGCAGTGAAAGAATCACTGATAGCAGTTTATGACCTGTTATTTCTTGGTTTGAGAAATTTGTAATTGCATCGGCAGAAATTACTTGTTTGAAGTCTACCGGGCTAAATGCATTTCAGCAGAGATTTGTTTTCAGTTTTATCCTTTCTTTTTCCTTTTTCTTTCATGGAAGATAAACTCTGCTGGCTGGTGGGATGCCTCAATTTGACTTGAACATGATAATTGCAATTTTTTTTTGGATGGCACATTCTGTACAGAGTGGTTCAAATGGGGATGACAGAGACCCGGACATGAGATGGCTGGTGGACCATGTTTCTCAGATGATTTAAGGTGTTCGCGAGACAGTTTGCCATCTGAAGCAGCAAAATATTCCACTCTCCATCTGTCGCTTCCCGTATTCTTTGGATGGGAGCATTGACGGATACTGACATAGCAAAGGTGGCCTGCCGTTATTTATTGGTCTCGACCCTTTGATTGTATCATTTCTTTGAGCATGATTCTTCCATACTTGCATAAGTTCTTATTTGCATTGGCAAAATGTCTGAAGACAGCATCTAGTTGTGTTGTATATAATATTTTCAATTAGTCACAGTTAAATTTACTGTGCAATTTATTCATTCAACATTAATCATATGTAAGTGTGGAAGCTTGGTACTACCGTTTCCGGGTACCCATTTTTGTAAAATATCAGGGTGTAGAAATAATTACTCCTCTTTCTCCAATGCTTACATATATATATACCCATTTTTTATATGTTGTTGCCATTGTTTGTTGTTGTGAAGCTATACAGGCCCAGAATACCTTTCATAATTCACCTATTGAAGTCAACACAATGGCTTTCAGTCTGCCTTTTTGGAGAATTGGTTGCTGTTTTGTTCTGCTTGCTTTGTTGCAGTAGAAGTAAGCATTACATTATGACTAGGGTCCCTGCTTTGCCAAATAAGAGAAATAAGGGATTTTAGGTAACTTCATTTGACAAGTTCCAGGGTAGTTTCGAACAAGGATATACAAGGATATATGTATACGTATACGTATACCCTCCCCTCCCCTCCGAGAATGAGAAAGCCGCTGGATGGTTCATAACATGTGGTCGAGCACTTGCAGGTGACTGAAGCTCCTCTGCAACTAATGTACGAAAGATGGTGGTGCACTCCTACAGAGGTACCCTAGTTTAGTTCTTTATTTTATTGGGTCTCTTGTTCATGCAACAATGTAGCTCATGCCATCTGGAAACAAGCTTTAGTGTCCAAAAATGGTGTATCTGACTGGGATGTGCGGGAAGCTCTCACTTTTGATATTTTTCTTGCACGGTTTAATAAATTCTTTGATCTTTTGACGGAAGAAGAAAAAGTAATTATGTCTAACTTTGGCCACTAAAATCTAATTTTTCCTTCTCTTTTTAAAGGGTTATTTCTTTATATATATATAATATCTGTTGAAACTGCCCTAACGTTACGGGTGGTATTTAGAAGGATAATTTGATAGATTTTTTACAGGCTCAAGTTGGTTATGTACTGTGAAGGGAAATAGTAGCATCTCATCTTCTAGACACAAATTATGCTAAATAGTAAAAATCTCATTTTATTTAGCATGGTAATCCTTTTCAACATCGAGTTAAATTGGGAATGTCTCAGTCCATAGAGTTATGAATTATCATAAGATGGCTAATTTTTATTTTATTTTTAATCAATAGATGTAATCATTCTTCCTTGTCTTTCAAAAGTCACTAAGCTGGTTTATTTAACTCATATTTGAATCTGCGACTTAAACAAAATCTTTGAGCGGATCAGTAATGAGGGCAGCTAGGGAAGCCACAAAAAGCTTATTTATTTATTTTATTTTACTTATATATATTTCGGCAAGAAACTTATACATTCATATTATTCAAAGACATGAACCCTTTAACTTTATATTTTGAAAAGAGAGGAAATAACACTGGACATGAACTTTTTAACTTTATATTTTGAAAAGAGAGGAAATAACATTGGATAACAAAGTTTTTGCTGATATAGATCTCACATCGTCCCAGCAACTGTTGCTCTATATATTTTAAGATTCATATTCTACCTGTGTTGTTACTACAATTGGATTTTAGTTTTATTATCTTGGTTAATGATTTTTTTTCCCTTTCATTTAAGTAACCAAAGGAAAATAATAGTTTGGCAAAATTGTCAGACTTACATTATCTCATTCATAGAATGTATGTGGTGAGTGCATGTAGTGAGATCTATCATATGTATTTAATGGATGTAAAAGTGTAGGTCTAACAATTCTGCTTAAGAGCATCCACAACAAGTTGGCTACATTTGCTTCTACAAATTCAAATTCTGGATAGCCACGTCAGTAAGTCAAGAACTCCAGAATTTGACTCCATAATAGTTTCTCCAGGTTTTTGTTAGCCAAAAATAATAATTTTTTAATTAAAATTTAAATTTATTAAAAAAAAATCTATTTACTAACGGCTATATTTTCAATGGTTATATTTCTTACGGCTATTTTTTTTTATCTTATATGAACACTCATTTGCTCATTTATAAAATCATCACTACATTCATCTCTTTCATTCTTGCAAAGTTCATTCACCATCTCATTCAATTTTGAATTTTCAATGGCTTCGTCATCATGACTTTTGCCATATTCTAATTCTCCTTCTTCGTCATCATTCTTATCAATAGATCTTGACAAATTTCTTAAAGAATGTGTAGATGCCTGCCTACAAAGAAACTTTGAGCTGTTGTATGCCGAGAGATTGTAGCGCAAGTCTTTCAAGCTCAAAGGCGGTAGTACGTTCATCGTAACTGAGAAGTTTCAAGAAGCGCCGATAACTATTTCTTCATATCCTAAATGATATTAAAACTTATGATGACTTCTTCGTTCAAAAAAGAGATGCAAGTGATCATCTGAGATTGTCTTTTATACAGAAGATGACAACTGCAGTTCGTATTCTCACATATAGTGGACCAACCGATTCATTTGACGAGTATATTAAAATCGATAAAAGTACTGTCATTAGTTGTTTAAAGGCATTTTGTAATGATATTGTTGCTATGTATAAGAAACAGTATATGTGCGAACCAAACAGAGCTGACATCACATGGCTACTTCAAGAAGAGGAGGCTAGAGGATTCTCACATATGCTTGGTTCCACCGACCGTATGCACCGGGTGTGGAAGAATTGTCTAGTGGCGTGGCATGGCACTTACAAGGGATGATCCCATAAGGCTACTCTCATATTGGAGGCAGCAACCTCAAAAGATTTATGAATTTGACATTCATTTTTTGGAATGATGAGTTCACACAATGATATAAATGTGTTAGATGATTCATCGGTATTCAATCGTACTGTCAGTGACCGAATGCCTCCAGTGTTGAATAAGCATAAGTATAACATGGGATATTACCTGCTTGATGGTATATACCTAAAGTGGACAATTTTGATGCAGACCATCCCAATTCCAGACATACAAGAAAAATATGGAGCAAGCATTTAGGGTCTTGAAAATCAAGTGGGCAATAATGGAACGACCAGTGCATTATTGGGAGAAAATGGACTTATGTCTCATAATGAAAACATGCATCACCCTTCACAACATAATCATTGAAGATGAGCGTCACTTCAATACTGAAATTTGGCCACCATCGGGAGAGAGTATCTCGAATCCCACTAGAAGATTAGACCCCAATGTTTTTGCGGCACACATCTATGCTCGCCAACTCCATTATCGCAGTAGAGAAACAAATACACAATTGATGAATGATTTGATAGAACATTTGTGAAATCAGATTGGTGAGGCAGATGAAGACGATTAAGTTATTTTTTTTTATGTACTATAATCTTTAAGTTATGTTATTTTATTATGTACTAGAATCTTTAAGTTATGTTTTATTAAAAAAAATACTATAATTTTTAAGTTTTGTTGTATGTTTATGCTTTTAAGATGTTGTGAAATATTATGTAATAAAATCTTGATTATGAAATTGTCTTTCATACAAAAATATTATTCACCCAATATAACATAAGTTAAACGATACAATATCCATTATGGATTAAAAAAAATAACATAAGTTAAAATGATACAATATTCATTATGGATTAAAAAAAATAATATAAATTAAAACGATACAATATCCATTATGGATTAAACAAAAATAATACAATAATACAATTTGCACAAGTCCTATGGAGTGCTAGGTGGGCCAACTCGTGCATATATCTTATTAGTATCTGTTGTTGTTTTTTGATAACCAATGCTCTCTATGCTTCTGTTGGCACTGAATTTGGATATTTTAGCATCAATTCTTCTTCTCATATACTTATCTCATGTCTTACTAACTCCCGTTGTCTTTCAATCTCTTTTAGCTTTGTCTCCAAAATACAACATGTCCTACCTTCAAGTTTGAATGTTGCTTGCAGAAAAGTGTCACAAAATAAAGCTTGTAAGTTGCCAAAATCTGGATAGTGAAAGTTATGTTTAATATTATATATTATTTAACTAAATGGGTCCCGCTATAGTGGAGAGAATATTTCTCTGCTACATGGAAGAAATATCTTTATTTTATTTCCTTCGCTTTTCATAAAAATGAGAAACATTTTTCATTACAAAGAATATAAATATTTTATTAAACATAATATTTGCTTTTGTTTTTGCCCTTTTAGAAGATAGAAACAGAAAACAAGAAACATTTTCGTTAGTGAACGGCCCCTAAGTTATCATATTATGACAATTTTTTCTTATTTTGGATCTGCTTCGCTGCTTTGAGTCCTAGTGATCATTCTAATGACTAAGATTCAACAATACCAAGTGAATCTTCTGACATGTTGAACTATGTCGATCCTTCACGAGGACTAGCCTCATACACTGCATTACTTGATGGAGTTGATAGGTTTGAGAAAGCAATAGGCTCGTTGATGTTGATTCCAGTACTACTCTTCTTCGCACGCGTAATTTTAGATTTGTTTCTCCCTTGATCGATATAATATGCATTCCATTTTGGAGAGTTTTTCAAAATGTTCCAACAAACATGGAGTTTAAAGTCTTCTTTAAAAGTGACACGATACAGATGTTGAGCTAATGTAATCTAAATTAAATAATTGCACAATAATTATAACCGAATTATTTAAAATAATTACTTATTAAATAGGATACACTAAAGAAATTAATTAAAATAATGAATTTACCATATCACGATTGTTGAAGCCACTAGTCTAATTATTTTCAATTGTAGTCAAGCATCTAGATCATTTGTTAATTTTTGTTTGGATGGTGGATCAACGATTTGCCAAACCACAGTCACCTAGAGAAGTTGGAGCACCAAGTTGTATTTGAAATTCAACGAGAATTTTTTCCCATAACGTCAACTTCGCTTGGTCTGCATCGGTCACTGGATCGTTGCTAACTTCCACCCACATATTGTACAGAGCCACATCTTCAGCGGTGGACCAATTGAGCATTCGAGGAACCAGTTGCTTTCCGAATAGTCTGGCATTACTGGATTGAAGCAATACTAGCGAATAAAATGGGGTTGATTGAGCAATTAGAAATTGGGTTAGTTGATTAGATGAAAATTGAGAATTGTCAACATAATATTCGTAAAATTGATCGAATGATAAAAAATCATTATTTAGTAAAGAATTGAAGTTCAAATTTGGTAGTGTTGAATCCATAAAATTAGATTTTGTAACAAAAATAATAATTAATATTGAGAAAATAGAGAGGATTCTAGGCTTTAAGAAGGAGAAAATATAGATATTTGGTTGTGAAATTAATGAATGTAGGAGTAGTGTATTTATAGAGATGAAAAAAGTAAAAAGAAATTAATTATTAACTTTATTAATTTTTAAACCCAAAAGAGCTGTAAAAGCATTGTTTGGGTCCGTCAAATTGTGCCTTAACGGCTTTATGGCATACTTTTATTTTCAAAAAAATGAAAAATGCCCAAACCCCCAAAATAAGTGATTTTGGGCAGCCAAACAGGCTCTTAAGATGACCCAACAGTCATGTGAGAGAGCGCCGCATAATTTTTTTTTTTTTAAACTCTACTCCAAAACGTCGTCGTTTTTATAAGTCATATTTTTTTAAAAAAAAATATGAGCCCCCGTTGACGCAACCATTCGCTTAATCCGGCGAACTGTGGAAAAAAAAATATGAGCCCCCGTTGACGCAACCATTCGCTTAATCCGGCGAACTGTGGAAACTCGCGCATCTGTTTGGCTAAGCTGTTGTAGGCGTCAGAGCCCTTTGCTTCACTGAATCATGTTTTAGTGAAGCTGCTGGCCTAATAGTTCTGTCTAATTAGCATGATCAGTAACCAAAAGCATATGTCAAGAAAAATGTCTGTTTTTTGATATATATATATATATATATATATATATTATGTTCTTGAACTTTTTTTTGTTTTTATTTTGATGTATCTAGCTTACATGATGTGATTATAACATTGGAAGACTAGAATAGAACGTGTCAAGCGATTTCATCCTATTATATATCTATATCAGCTACTAGTCCAAGAGTACATCTATTTATGACTTTGTAAGTAGACTTCAATTATCTTTATAAAACAAATAATTTTACATGTACCGCTTGATTAAACAAGTTAAAGCTGAGCACTTAAATTCGAACATATTGATTGATTGAACAACTAATTACGTTAAAAAAACACAATTTGAGAGTCGCTAAATTGAGTTTCATTTAAGACCAGCCAACATTTTAAGCAAATGAAGAATTTTACTTATTACTAAAAACACTTATTTAAAGAAAAAAACAAAAACTATTTCAGTTATATCTAAAAATGGTATCTAATTATATTTTACGTAATAAAAGTAAGAAATAATTTGATTTTTGTCTAGTTATGGAGCAAATACTACAAATATATCAAATATAAAAAATTATTGCAATATTTTTCAACTTAACAAAAAGTAATTACAAATACATAAATATGTACTTTTTTGGTCCAAAATGCCTTAACAACTTTTTATAAAATTACATAATTACCCCACCTTACAACCACCACCACCACCACAGTTCCCACCCACCCACCCCTACAACCACCACCGCCACAGCCCCCACCCATCCCTACAACCACCACCATAATAGTGCCCACCACCACCACAGTCACCACCCCTCAGATCTCCCTCCACCTTCATCCACATCTACAAATGATGAAAGAATCAACAATTCGTCCAGTGTGTGGTCTAGTAGCGCCAAAATGGCACCCCTAATGCTGTGCAAACCGGCGTCGTTCTTTGCCCCGTCGCAAATGATTTTGAAGTCCCAGAACAACCTAAACCCTAACTTCGACGCAACCAAAGATTGTTAGTTCATTAGTGGCTTTGCCGCCTACGATGGTGGCTGATGACGGGGCGAGGAGCCCGTTATTCCAGCCTACACTGGTAGGTTGTCGCCGGTCAACGACGACATGTGGACCTTCAATTGGTGGCGGCACCGCTCATCGAACCGAACCAAAGCTTGATTTGACCTTAAGTTGTTCCATCTCTTCACGTGTTTGATTCAAAGCCTGATTTATTTCGTTGATCGTTGTTCTGACCTTGAGTTCTTCCTCTTTTTTGGATCTGATGGTCATGATTGTGGTTTCAAGCTGAGATTCAAGCTCTAAGATCACAATATTAGATATGGAACATTTGTTTTTTTGCAAAAGTGGTTTCATTGGGCCATCAAGACATTTAGGGTTTTTGTGAAGAAGATGAACAATAACTGGGGCATGGGGGGTTTTGTCAAGAAGATGAACAGTAACTGGGATTGTGGTGGTGGTGGGGACTGTGGTGGTGATTGTAGGGGTGGGCAGGGGCGGAGCCAGGGGGGGCTAGGGGAGCCATGGCCCCCCCAAAAGTTTTTAAAATTTTTATTATACCCCCCAAAAAAATAATTAATTTTAAATAATACCTTAAAATTTATTAAAAATTTCAATTTGGCCCCCCCAAATTTTTCCAAAAAACTCATATATTGACCCCAAATAAGAAATTTGAAAATAAATTTAGCTTGTGTCCTCTTAAAAATTATATAAAAAAATTAAACTTAGACCTTGTAGCCATACTTTTGAATGCCCAAATATTGTGAAATAAAAATTTAAGTTCATTAATATTGTAATCCTTACCACAATAAATTGTTATTTTATTTACATATACACATGTACAATATCTATTATATTAATTCAAAAGAGAAATGCTTTAATGTCCCTTCATATTCAATAAAAATGCATGAACCTTTCTTATCAAATATTTTTGTAAATTAATGTTTACAAGATAAACATCTAGAATTATATCAATCTTCATTTGCTAAATGACAAATTGAAAGGAGGAAAAACAAGTGTTGTGAGATTGTAAACCACAACAATGATCGTATATACTAAAACTTTTAATGGTTATTTACTAACAAATAACAAATTCTATGACTAATTTATGTATAAGCCACTAAAAAAATAATCTTGTTTTTGTTAAAACTTGGGAGATTTTGTTTAGTTAAAATCATTATTTTTTTTAATCAAATATATCTTTCCGAAGTGGAATCAAATTACTCAAAATCTTTTTCTAAAAATTGGATTTTTGAAAAACTGAAACAATTAATTGTTGATGGAAAATTGGTTCCCTAATTTTTTTTTCTTTACCTCTTCACTTTTTAGTTGTAACTTATCGTTTCATCTTCTCAATTTTTTTCATTCTCACATCAATTTTCTATCTAATTATTTAAGTTGCATTTTTCTCAATTTTGAAAATTTTTTTCCTGAACAAATTTCTCAACATATATATACTATAACTAAAATTTAAAAAAATTATATTACAATTGTTTGCTAATATTTTCAAATTTTAATTACATAATGTAAATTTGGCCCTTCCAAAGAAAATTTCCTGGCTCCGCCCCTGGGGGTGGGCACTGTGGGGGGTGGTGGTTGCAATGGTGGCTGGGGACTTTGGTGGTGGTAGACCGGTGGTTGTAGGGTAGGGTAATTATGTAATTTCATAAAAAGTTGTTCGGGTATTTTGAATCAAAATAGTACATATTGATGTATTTGTAATTACCTTTTGTTAAGTTAAAAAATATATTTGCAATAGATTTTGATATTTGATCTATTTGTAGGATTTGCTTCATAGGCAAAAATCAAATTATACCTAAAAGTAATTTCTGAACAAAGATTAATTACAGCAGAGCCCATAAAATAATGTGACCAATCAAATGCCGTGGCTTCACATTGAAGCTTCTCTCCAATAAAATCTAAGCAGACTCTTCGTCTCACTTTCTTCTCTCTCTACTTTGCTCTCGTTTCAGCACAATTTTCTTCCTTCGGATCGCTTCTCCCTTTCAGGTAAGATTTCTAGGTTTTTTTTTGGTTGTTTTTGGGGGGTTTAATCATTTTTATTGCTTTCTATCTTCCTCTATTTGCTTTGCTTTTTTATTCTAATAATGGCACTTTTTTGTTTCAGGGAATTCTCGTTGTATCTGTGCTTTGATTTTGCTTTTGAGTTGGTTCTGTGCTTTCTCCGTGGCTTTATCTCTCTCTATATATATGTCTCGTTCTTTATGTATATATATTTTTCTTTTTTTTTGGAATTTTCAGTGCATTGTGTAATTTGACTCTCTTGTTTTCTTATTGCTCATGGATACGTTTTCAGGTGTTTCTGGTCGTCTACATATTGATATAAATAGAAAGTTGTTACCTTTTTCGGTCGTTAAGTGTTTTTTTAGCCTGACAGATAAACACACCCACCCATTTTACCCCTATGCGGACTTGAACCCTTTATCTTCCAGTTTGGAAAGTTGAGGAAACACCGCTAGGGTTTTGGTTTTCGTTGTTTCGTGTTTGGGACTTGTGCTTTGTTTTATATGCTTTTTGATTGAGATGGATGCGCGCCAAGACTAGAAGCACATTCCTAAGATGGTTGAAGTAACATTAATTGGAGCTAAACTGATTTTTTTTTTTTTTTGATTAAGATGGTTTGGACACGTGCAATCAGTTAGGACGAGTGACAAGGTCAACATTGAGGCTAATGTTAGGGGAAGGGGAAGAAGAAGACCAAAATTAACATGGATAGAGTTAGTAAAGAAAATTGTCTGATACTATGATCTTAGATAGAGCAGAATGGAAATAGGGTTCATGTAGTCCGAACCAAGTAGTTGAGAAAAGTTTTTGTTGAGTTGAGAGTTTTTATACTTTTTGTTTGGCAATCTCATATGGGGTTGCTTTCTTTTGATGGAAGTCAATGTTTCTGTTGCTTCCTTTTTAAGTTTTATGGGTAATTGTGTAGGGACTTTGAGTTATTGTTATGTGAGGCTAAGAATTTTGAGTACATCATGTTTTTCTTGCATATTAAATGTCTTGTGACTCCAGCAAGAAGCATCAGTGGTTTCTTCAGTGTACTTCCTGTTTCATGAACCGTTGTAGATCTTGGTGTTCTCGACAGATCTTGTTTCGGCATTGGACTTGATAGGATTTGAAAGATTTCTGGAAAGCATTTGTTGGTATACACATACACATCTGTATTCTTGTTTCCTAGGTTCTGCCTGATTTACATACTGGGAAGGCAGTATTGTTGTGGGAAGGGTTTATCCATTTTCTGGTTTACAAGACAATATTAGTATATTTTTATTCAGTAGTTATTGGATCGTGGGATCTTCTATTGGTATTCAATACGGCAAGAATGTTCCTTCCTCCAGGATTTCGCTTTCATCCTACTGATGTTGAGCTGGTTAAGTACTACCTCAAGAGGAAGGTAATGGGGAAAAAATTCCGCTTTGAAGCCATTTCAGAGCTCAACATATACAATTTCTCTCCATGGGAACTCCCAGGTATGAATCATTTTTGTTTGTATTTACTGTACATCATTTTGGTATTTGTGATGTTTACAGTTGGTCATTTCGTGACTTTATGGCCTGTTATTTTTTTCTTTTTTGCATATGTTCCTTTTACTTGATCTAGGACTTTGTTCTGCTTTCTAATTTAGTTGTCTATTTTTGTTATCTGCTCTTTATGTTTATGTTTAGAAGCAGGCCCCCCCAAATTTTTTAAAATTTTTTATTATACCCTCAAAAAAAATAATTTATTTTAAATAGTACACTAAGATTTATTAAAAATTTCAATTTGGCCCCCCCCCCCCCCCCCCAAATCTTTTCAAAACACTCATATATTGACCCTAAATAGAGATTTTGAAAATAAATTTAGCTTGTGTTCCATTGAAAACTATATAAAAAAATTAAACTTAAACCTTATAGCCATACTTTTGAACATCCAAATATTGTGAAATAAAAATTTTAGTTCATTAACATTGTAATCCTTATCACAACAAATCGTTATTTCATTTACATATACACATGTACAATATCTATTATATTAATTCAGAAGAGAAATACACTAATGTCCCTCATATTCAATAAAAATGCATGAACCTTTCTTATCAAATATTTTGTAAATTGATGTTTACAAGAAAAACATCTAGAATTATATCAATCTTCATTTGCTAAATGACAAATTGAAAGGAGGAAAAACAAGTGTTGTGAGATTGTAAACCACAACAATGATCGTATATACTAAAACTTTTAATGGTTATTTACTAACAAATAACAAATTCTATGACTAATTTATGTATAAGCCACTAAAAAAATAATCTTGTTTTTGTTAAAACTTGGGAGATTTTGTTTAGTTAAAATCATTATTTTTTTTAATCAAATATATCTTTCCGAAGTGGAATCAAATTACTCAAAATCTTTTTCTAAAAATTGGATTTTTGAAAAACTGAAACAATTAATTGTTGATGGAAAATTGGTTCCCTAATTTTTTTTTCTTTACCTCTTCACTTTTTAGTTGTAACTTATCGTTTCATCTTCTCAATTTTTTTCTTTCTCACATCAATTTTTCTAATTATTTAAGTTGCATTTTTCTCAATTTTGAAAAAAAATTTCCTGAACAAATTTCTCAAGATATATAACACTATAACTAAAATTTAAAAAAATTATATTACAATTGGTTGCTAATATTTTCAAATTTTAATTACATAATGTAAATTTGGCCCCCCCAAACTAAATTTCCTGGCTCCGCCCCTGCTTAGAAGCAAGCTATGTTGTATTTCCTTTTCTATTGAGAAACTATCATATTGGTAGGTCATGAGAAGCTTTCCATAATTTATTGCATTTGCTGCTTTCTATTTGGTTCTTTCCTGATGATTTTATTTCCTCTAGTTAAATCTTTCTTGCAAAGTGAGGATCATGAATGGTACTTCTTTTGTCCAAGAGAAAGGAAATACGCAAGTGGCACTAGAACAAGTCGTACAACTGAAAATGGATTTTGGAAAATCACTTGTAAGGATAAACCTGTTCTTCACAATGAACAGGCTGTGGGAATGGTGAAAACATTGGTTTTCCATAAAGGCCATGCACCGCGAGTGGAAAGAACAGATTGGTTTATGCACGAGTACTGGATTGATGATAAGGATTTGAATGATGCAGGAGTTATTCAGGTAATTCTTAGTTAATCCTTTATTGCTCAGGGCGTGAAGATTTTGTTTCCAGATTCAGTGTTCTCTATGGCAATTGTTTACATATCTGTTTAAGCCTTTTGTATTTATATTTTGTGAAAATTCACTCGTGCTATGCTACCACATTGTGTGCATGTGTATATATGTTTGTGGCTAATATGTTATATCCTATCGTCAATGTGGTAAGCTATATGTGGAAGTGTAAATCTTATATGGTGCTTACTATGGAGTTCTTGGCGCGCTGACAAAGAAAAAGAAGGGGGGAGGGTAGTGGGGGCAGGGTAATTTTTTGTTGTTGTTGATAGCTCTTAGATCAAGTAAAATAAATTGATCTTCATAATTCTTGTCTCCCATGTTTGGATTGGAATAGGCCTATAAGGGAAGAGACTGGGGTTGGGGGACTACTATCTAGCCACATGTGTCGTTGTGGAGTCTTCTTGTCATCTTGACTTGTCTATAGCTGCTGGCACTTTTAAATATATTTTTCCCTGTGGATGAAATGCATTTATAGGATGTTGTTTAGTTGTATGGAAACGGATCGATCTGACCTTAGCAGAAAGTGCTTAGTGAGTGACCTGTGAAACTGAAACACCTTGGCAAGCCTATTTATTGCCTGCTTATTTACCGAAAAAGGTAGTACTGATATGTGTTGCTCCAGTCCATGCTCTGTGCCTGTCAATAACTTTGTTATAGCCCAACATAAAGAAAGTGCTTAAATAACTTTGTCATATTCACAAGTATATATTTACAACAAGAACAGTTATACTCACTTATTGTTTTTTTTTTTTTTTTAAATGTGTAAAGATTTTAAAATACGAATGTAGAATTTGTTAATCAAGAAGAAAAAACAAAAAAATAACAAAGGAAATGTGACCATTTTTATCAACATTACTTGAACCATTTTATTGGCTAGGAAATTTCTCCTTGAATTTGTCAAAATTTTCCTTTAGTTATCAACATCAGTGACTTGAATATGTTTTTCAGCGTGATCATGGTCGAAGAGGACTTTCTTTTCTCATTTCAAAAGGGACTAGAAATATATTTTTTTCAGCATGATCATGGTTGAAGAGAACTTTCTTTTCTCTTTTCAAAAGGGAAAGAAAATAATTAGTGAATGAAGTGCCTTCTTCATTTTATGTAGGTGTTTTGTTGCAGACAACCTGAGCAATTGTTTAGGAGTGAACAATTCTCTAATGCTTTGTTTGGTAGGAGGGAAGGTGATGCAGGATGGCTGAGAGGAAGATGAAGAGAGAAGAAGTGGAGGGGAAGGAATTTTTTGAATAATAGTCAATAATCATGAAAAGTGTCTTCCCAATACCAAAAACCACACATATAAGCGCCAAGGAAAAACCCTAATAAAATCCTACTACCAAAAATAAAACCCTAAAATAATAAATTAGTAAAATATTCTAAAATTAGAACATTTCCAAAATAATAATAATAATTGGACAAAAATACCCAATTCTATCTATCTTTCCCATGTCTCCAATAGAAGTTGCAGGTAGGGCTGCAAACAAGCCGAGCTTTCTGCGAACAGCTCGGACTCGGCTCACTAAGGGCTTGGTTCGTGTTCATTTGTTTAATAAACGAATCAAGCCCAAACAAAATTTATGCGTTTGATTAATAAATGAACCAATCTTGTTAATTAGTTCGGTTTGGGTTCGTGAATATGTATATATATGTACATATATATTATATAACTTCATAAGTTTGGGCCTTATCTTTTCTTTTTAACTTAAAAGCTTTAGCCCATCCAAACCCAATTCATATAAATGGAATACCAACCATTTTAAAATTTAAACGGCCCAAACCCAAGCAAATTAAAATAGCCCATACCCAAGTCTACATTTTGAATCCCATCTATATAAACCCTTTAACCTTCGTCTCATCTCAACCTTAGCCGCTACTCCTCTCTCAATCCTAACTCACGCTCCCCTGTTACAATCCACTGCGTAATCTCTCTCTCTCTCTCTGTGGCATGGGAGGATGGCGACGGTGGCTATGGCAACATCAAAACGGTGGTTATGGCGACATTGCGGTGGTGGCTTTGAGATCACATTTACAATGGGATGACCTTGAAGACCGTGACGATCGCCGATGATTCTTCCAAGTATAACTACCTCTATAGTTGTATGAATTTTTTTTGATGGACATCATGTCCAGTTTGTTGATAGATTTCTCTATACTTGTATGTGTGTGTGTGTGTCTGTTGTGTGTGTAATATATGTGGGTTTGTAAATGAGTTTCGAGCTGAGCTCAAGTAATTTGTGAACATTGCCAAGTCAAGTTCAAACACTAAGGAGGAAGCTTGAGCCGAGCTCAAGCACCCTATTGCACGAACCATGGTTGAGCCGAGCTTAAACATGCCATTACTCGGCTTGACTCGGCAGCCCTAGGTGCGGGTCATGTGTACTTCCAGCTCTCGGTCCATGCCCATTTTCTATCAATTCTCCCCGGTTGAGAAGAACTCTCCTCTAGAGAGTAAAGCTTATTGTACAGCTCCAAGTGTATGAATCAATACAATAAAACTCATTATCAACACTCCATAAGAAATCTAAAGTTGGATAAGCTTTCTATCGAATACGGTAATACTGAATATCTCCAACATGAAAAGCATCACACTGACGGTCAAAAATATCCCCAATCCAATCAATATAATGCAGCTGAAAAGGTGGAATAACTAATGATGGTGCGGAGGAAAATGTAACTCCACTTGTAGGAACACATGGCAATAGAGTAGGAGGCTCAAAGATGCCTCGGTCAGTTAACAAATACTCACCATCAAAACATCTTCAGTTTTGGGTGAAGAGCGGGAGACACATTGGTTTTTGGGTGGATGTTTGGTGTGTGGAGGGTTCTCTTGGTAGTTTGTTTTCGAGACTCCTTAGGATTGTCACAAACAAACAATTTTCAGTTGTCGACTTTTATTGACTCGATAGCGGGAGGATGACATGGGATGCACAGTTTGTGAGGCACTTTCAGGATTGGGAGCTCAAGGATATTGGAGAGTTTTTGGCATTGCTTTATTGCTAGAATGTGATGGGGGAAGGGGCTAGATGAGCCAGTTTGGGTAGGCTCCAGTAGTGGAAAATTTGAGGTGTGGTCCTACTATCAGAGGCTATTAGATGCTTGGGAGAGCTCTTTTCCATGGAAGGCAGTGTGGTGCACCAAAGCCCCATTTAAGGTGGATGGACGATAGCTTTGGGAGGATCTTGACAATCGACAATCTCGAAAGGAAGCATCAAATGATTATGAATTGGTGTTGGATGTGCAAAAAGGGATGAGAAGGTGGTAGATAACCTCCTTTTGCACTGCTTAGTGGCTAGGGAATGTTGGTCCATACTTTTTGCTATTTTTGGGATGTATTGGGTCATGCCGGTTTCCACGATGAGCATGCTTAAGGCTTGGAGAGGTTGTATAGTGGGGAGCCAGGGCCCGAGATGCTTGTAGGGCCCGGCCTCTTTGTTTGTGGTGGGGCTTGTGGCAGGAGAGAAATAAGAAATCCTTTGATGGCGAGGAGGTTCCTTTTTGGGGTCTTAAATACTCTATACTAAGTTCTTTAGTTTCTTGGGTTTATGGACGAAATTGTAAATCTATAGAAGATTTGATGGATTTTGTGGATATGTTGAGAATATATTGGATTTTTGGGTTCTTATGTTGTTGAATTTGAGATGTGCTCCCTTTTTGAGCGCTCTTTAATGACATGTTGCTTGTCAAAAAATATATATATATATATATTAGTAAAATAATAATAGCATCTGTTTCCCTCTCCAATGCCCAATGCTTGTTTTTCATGCCTTGCTCAAGCAGAGTCCATGGATCATCTATTCCTTATACTCAGTACATCCTTGCTTACTTTCAGCACGTACTTGGATACCATATTCTACCTAGTTCTTGGAGTGGCTTGATTGATTGGTGTGCCACTCACTGGTCATCCCCAAGAAAGTCAATCCAGTTCCTAGTCCACAAATTAGCCTTGTGTTCATCAATCTACTTTATTTGGATTGAGAGGATCTCGAGCTTTTAAAGGTAGGTCAATGGCTCGTCAGTTATCGCCAAAGATGATTACAAACAACATTAGGCTTAAATTATCCTCTGTCAAGTTCAAGTAGCCCATATGTCCAGAAAGATAGCTGCTGATTGGGACTTACTATCTGTTATAGACAGGACCTAATAGAATTAATGTAGATGGGAGATGGACTCTTAGTTAACTCCTTTTTTGTTGGTTGACATCTTTTGTATAGATTGTTTATGTGGTTGTGATCATCATGCTCTTGGCTGTTTGTAAGGCTTAGGCCCGAGTGTAGTGTTCAGTTAGCTTTTGCTCTTCAGCTATATGCTGGTTGTTTGGCTCTTGCCTTGTTTGTACAGGTTTTCAACTTTATATACAATTACCCTTTACTGGAAAAAAAAAGAAAAGAGGAATAAACACTATCCCTTCCCTAGAGATGCCTCGTCCATCCCTCCCCCTTTTTCTTCTTTTCGTTTTCCATCCCTTCTAGGCTTCTAGCATACGAAGAGTAAGCTATTACGTGCAAAGGAGGCCTTAAAAGAGGCAGTTTGGTGCTTGCTTGGTGTCTAATGGTAACAACACCATTTCATCCATTTAATAACATACAACTCAACAAGGCCTTTTTCCAACTATTTGGTGTCGGCTACATGAATCAGTTTTTTCATCATTTTGCTTTATCTAAGGCCATAGCCTTCGTTAAACAACATGCTATCATTTCCAACTATTGGTGGCTATCTTTTTGGGTTGGGGTTTTGCTTTGTTGGAAACTGGTTTTTGTATGGTTATTCAATGATGCTCCTCATATACCTCAGTAAGAACCTAAGAAGCACGGATACAAATACGGGACACGAACACAACACGACATGGACACAGCGACACGACAAATCGTAGAAAATTAGGATATGGACACGGCGACTAATAAATATATCTTTTTATATGTATGATCCTATATTTTAAGAGTAGTATTATTTTTTATCAACCTAACAATGAAAAATTCACAAATCATAATAATTAATGAGCTATAAAAATAATTAGTTTATCGTTTAAAGAACTACACAATTGAATATACTCCACAACAATAATAATAGTTGTTTTTTAAACAAAAAAAAAAAAACTTGAAATATTATATGTTATGTCCATATTTTATTAACAAAATTCAAAGCAATCATATTTACACTTTAACCTATCTTCTTTTTTAAAACTTTATTAAAACTCTATAACGATACGACATGCGTGTCGGACACGTGTCCATGGCATGTCTATGATGTGTCTTTTGTGTGTCCCAAAAAAAAAAAATTTCATACGTATTTTGCCATGTTCGACACGTATCGGGACATGTCTGACGTGTGTCGGTATCCGACATAGATTCTTTGACCTTTTAGGCATGTCTGTGCTTCCTAGGTAAGAACCAAAATGGTATACTCCATAACTCAAGCACTCCCAATTTGTGGGTGTATATGTTGAATCGGGCTTTAATCATGCATCTAGTGTGTATATTGGTCATCATGTAATGTGTTTGCCTTTCTAACCCTGCTGGGAGGAGTTTCTGCTCTTCATTCTATATGAATTGCTAGTGAAAAGGTTTTTTTGTGACTGTAATTTCAGTTGAAATTCTTGGGCTCTTCGTATTGCAGGATGCATATGTGCTCTGTAGAATCTTCAAGAAGAGCAGTCCTGGCTCAAAAAATGGTGTGCAATATGAAGAACGATTTAGTGAGGAAGATTGGTATGATGAAGTCGAAGATGCCCCATCCTCAGCAGCATTTGTACTGCCCAATAACCAGAACATTTCTGCTGTGACAAGCATGTTAATACCTGAAAAGACATCTAGCATATCTATGCCCGAAGCTGGTCCATCTAATGCTGTGCTTTTTGCTGAGGAGGTGCCTCAACCTCCTGCAGATGATTTTGATACTGATTCATTGTTTGCCTCAATCTCAGAAGACAGCACTTTGCTTTCTGTTGAGAATAATAATAATTTGGTGCGTAGCCTGCTGCTCTTTTGGCCAAATAGAGAGCCTCAAGTATATTTCCTTTGCTAATGATAGTGTTCATGTTTTAATGGCAGTTGAAATTCAAATAATGATAGACTTTTTACTTTTCTTTGTTGTTTTCTCTGGATTTCTAAGTTCTTGGAACATATTCATTCATTCAGTCATATTAAGTGAACTTTCCTTTCATTTTTCCTTTACTTAGAACTTGCTATCCTGTCTTATGAGAAGCTATAATTCTTCTTTCCTCTTTTATTTTTTTTTTTCCGTTTTGTTTTTTGAGGTGGTGAATATGATACTTTTTTGGTGACTGCGGAAAACTGGGAAATGCTGCTCTAGTTATCCAATAAATATTTGTCATAAAAGGGCATTACCTAGTTTTGGTCCCACTACAGCAAGGTCCTGGGAAGGGAAGACCCGAGACATAGCTAACATTTTGGTATTTCAGAGAGTGCTCTGAAGGTTGAACTCACGCCAGTGGCACCGAAACATGTTGTATTGATGCCAAATTATTCTTTCCAAAATTGTTTATAGATGTGTTTCTTTTATTATCAATTATTCTGGGAAGGGGTTGTTTTTTGCATCTTTGCAGCAAACATCTACTCAGAAAAATGCTGTAGCAATTCAATGGATCATCATAAATTATTAAATTGCAATTGCCATTTGTCAAGGCACATTCATATGTCATAATCTGGTTATCAGTTATGAACTATTTGTTTATAATAACTGTCATTTCTGTGTTATATGGATATATTTGGAACCTTGTGCTAACATATTTTGAATAGAAGTTAAATTATATTTTTTGTTTAGGGGTGCCTTTGTGCAGCTAGTAATGACTCTCTCATCCTTCTTTCTACCTAATCATGACTGAGTTATTATAGCTTCTGATGTTATTACACTGTTGAGTGTGAGTCCTTACCTTTCAAGTGTTTAATACTCGCAATTTCTGTGCTGTTCCACTATTGCTTTTGAATATTTTTGTTAAAAGAATTTTTTGTAGATCTTGTAACCTATACTAATGTACAATTTTTTATTGTGTTCGCTCACAGATGCCAGATGATTTTAATCATGACAAAAACATTGGAGATGTATCTTGCTTGTATGGGAATTATATAAACAATAATCCATTGGTCCTGAGTGACTTGGCAGAGCTTAGTGAAGTTTTGGAATTGAGTGGCTTGGCAGAGCTTAATGAAGTGTTGGAATTGAATGATCTCGAGGTCCCATTAGTTTGTCCTACTGAAGCTAGGGGATCTGAAAGCTTCCTTACTGACAGCTTATATTCATCCTCCAACCGCTGTGACTACGAGGAACAAAACTGTTACCCGGTTAATTCTATTGGTCCTATACAGCATGTGTCTAGCGTGAACGAGTCACCTGTACCTCTAGAAGGATATAATTGGCAGGGGGACTATCCTGATGTATTTCAGAATGTAAGCTTTCAAAGATTCTATTCTTCTGATTTTTTTTCCTAGTGTATATATACATAGACACGCTTGAAAGTTTTTTTTTTTCTTTTTCTTTTCCATTTATATTTGTGGACTCATTTGAAATTGCGCACCAACCAGGAGAATGATATCAGGGAAAGTGCAAATCAGGGATGCAATGCTACTTCGTACAATGTTGACTTTATACCTTGCAGGAAACCTGAAGAGGGTATTAAACATGCTGTGCAAGACCGGAAAAGAGGTAGATTTCGCTAATTCCAGTGAAAAGTTGGATGGTTGGAACCAGCATTCCTATAATCATGTTCTAATTTTTGTTCTCTTTACGAGTCTTTATAGCAGAAAAATTATGAGAAACTGAGAATTTGGGTGGATTATAAGGCAGGGGATCTACTGATGTTCTGTACCAATTGATTCTAGTTTGGTCATGTATTTTGGAAGCCAGATTCTTCTGGCCGGTGTCTTGTAAGAAAAATCTTTTGTTGATAATTTATATGGCTTTTCTTTTACTAAGGTGTTGTATGTTCCCATGTAGTATTTGTGTTATGGATTCATGAATCTCTTATTTTTGATCAGAGGGTGCTGCAGGTACTTGCTCAGCCTGCAGTATTTATTTTTATATGGTCTCTAAGGCAATGATCCTCATTTTCTTTCATCATTGTTTGTTGTATTTGGTCTCAGGTAAGCAGCAAAATAGATCATACTCAAGGGTCCAGCAATTGTTGGGATCCATCCCCACTCGGCCTGCATCAGCTACAGAGTGCCATTATCCTACCACTGAAACCGAGAGTTACAAGGAGAGTACTATATTTTCTCTTCATGGCTCCTCCATCCATGTCAATGCTGAGGTGTCTTGTTGGGGAGGTGGGTGCGCTGGGAATGCTTTAGCAGATAAGTTTGTGGAGTTCCCTTATGTGTGGTGTTGCAGAGGTAAACTGTGTGGCATAGATTTGGGGAAGAAAGTGGTTGGTTGTGGCAGCGGGCTTGCATTTTTCCTTTTTCTTAGGGATGATTTCAGCTTGATGTGGATCTTCATAGTTGCAGCATTCACTAAGCTTGGCAGATACACGTGGAATTCTTCTATTCCTTTACATGGTAGCTATGTCATATGGATTGTGATGCAAGTGTTGTGTTCATTTATATTGGAAATGTATAAACAGGGTGATATTCTAAATGATGACGAATTGTACACCAAACTTCCTGTCTTTCAATTTCAAGTGAATGTTCTTCCTTATAACATGGTTGATGGCTGTGTCCTGTAAGCAGATTGTTTGTTTGGATTGTGGAGATACCTACCTTGGATTCTCAAGGAGTATCTTTTTCACCATTATCATCTTTGCTTTGTCTTAGTCGAATGGAGATGGTCACATAGATTCTCTCCTCTCACTTTTTCCCATTATCATTTCTGATTCTTAAGGTCTCTATTTATTAATTAATCCCATCCAACTTCTTAATTTCTATTTCTTTTTTAAATTTGAATAAATGAGATTTTCAATCAGCTACTAGAACAACTTCATATGTATCAAGTCTAATTGGTAAAAATTTCACTCATACTAGTTAGATTTTGTACATTTAAATTTTATTTTTTTTAATTTCCCAATGAGAATCAAATGTTAATCTTTATGAAGTTTTATATTATTTTATTAAGTGTTGTAATTTCACAATTTAGTTTGAAAACTTGTTTTAAAATATTGTACCACTTCATATCGAGAAGGAAAAAAGATATTCAGAGATGTAAAGTATTAGAAAGGTGCAGAGGGGGTGTGTGTATGTAATTATGTTTTGAAGAATATTGAGGATTCCACAAGGAGTAATTGAGATTATCTTTTTCCATTATGAGGACCCAAGAAAATAAAGCCTCTACTCAACTCAGCATTATGGTAAATCACTCATTTTGATTTCCTTGCTTATATTAGTAGCAGTAGCAGTAGCAGAAGAAGCAAGGTAAGGTAAGGTAGTAAAATTTCAAAATAAAACGCAAGGGTGGTAATTTGCTAAATGCATAATTCACTTTTAACTCCAAGTTATTAATGTTTCCTAACTTCGACAGCACCTTGTATTTGTCCCAACATAACCATTTATTTGGATCCTTGAGAAGACCAACAGAGTTGAAATGCTCCTCCTGCTCATACGTTGTGAGACAATGGTGGAGAAAAAATCTCGAGCTTGTTCATCAGGAAGATGATTTGTAGATATAGAGCATTCCTTTTTTAATGATGAATTAGAAAACTTTCACAAAGTTGGGAGTTCCTTTGCATTTCTCCTCATAATACACCAGTGAAGGTGTTTCCTATTTTTCACTTTCTTTCTTTTTCTTTTTTTTCCTCTGAATTGACTTTGAATGTTTTGTGAGAAATTAAAGCACTTGCTATTCACTGATGAGTGAGAGAAGAATTGCTTGCTGCACGCACACTTGGTTTGAGACATGTACAAAGGAGAGAGAGATGTATTCCAATACTTTTTGTTGCTTGTAGTGAGTTTACATACATACATACATACATACATACATGAATATTATATCAAAATACGGATTGAAGCATTCATTGATTGATATTTGAAGAAACACAGAGAACACATTACATGCTATATATATACTACACATGAAGGGAGGCTCAAAGCAGAAATTAGAGATCAATAAAAGTGTACACATATTCTACTACATCCACATGCTCATGCTGCTATTCTCTCTCTCTCTCTGTTTTGACTACAACAGAAATCTCCCCAAAACCTATGATGAGATATTATTATGATCTCTCTCTCTCTCTGTGTTTTGACTTCAAAAATCTCTTTAAAACCCAGCTTCTTCACTCTTCTCTCCTCTTTACTACGTAACTGCTGCACTAGTCAGTCTTGCACGAGTAGGGTAGAGCATTCATTCACTTCACTTCTGCTTCTTCCCTCCAGCCAGAATACGTTGAATCTGAAGCCCTCTGCTGAAAGCTTGATTGAAAAGCAGCCTGGTTTGGAACTCTGACACAAATGGGAACCAGGCAAGGATGACCACAGGTACAAAGATGATCATCCCCATCATGTAGTCGTACCCTCTTGCTAGAGCTCTGACAGACCCCCACATTCCCAGGCCTTTCACCACTGGCCTGCATGCTTGTGCTACCTGCACAAGAAATACCACAATGATATTTGTGTGTATATATTTGCTGTGTGGAGGGGAAAAAGATGTATGGTATATACCTGCAGAAGAGCCCATCCTGTTGGCATGAAGGCCAGTAGGCTGGCAAAGATGTCTCCAACAGTAAGATGAACGAATGCAAACAGAAGCGCAACAATGACTATGAACCCAATAAACAGGCATAGCTTGAGAAGTCTGAACATCAGCTGAAAATCTGCACTGAACTTCTTTCTACCCATGGACACAATCTGCAATTTAATAGATGCATCATTTCTCAAGTCTTACAAGCACAAGAAGAAAAGGAATAATCCAATATTTTCCATCCAGAATACTGTTAAGAGAACAGACTGATCTTCAGAATTTGAGCACTGACCTTCAGTAAAATCATCACACCAACAATGACAATCCAAGACAGACCATAGACCTGTAATCAAAGCAGCAAATCAGACGGCAGTTTTAATATTTTGAGCACATTATTGTCTAAAGACATCTGGGAATACTTGTGCCAGTTAGGCGCCAAGAAAACAGCTTCAATGTTTCAGAATGAGATTGCAAAACTTCAACTAAATGCTGTATATACAGGCATACAGCGATACAGAAGGGGGGATAATTCATATGGCTAGTAATAAATATGGAACTTCATAGTTTCCAATATTTTTATTAGGAAAGCGAATTAAAAGGTAAAGCAGAAAATGCAATGTCAAAGATGACTCAAAAACTTACCACAATGCTTTTTTCACCATTTGCAACTTCTAGTTGATACACAATTCCATATTGGTAAAACAAGAAGCGCAGGGTAAGAATTACTTCACATACTTTCCCAACAAACCCAGTATGCTGCAGGTGCTCCTGCTCCTCCTCCCACCATGACTCCCAGCTCTTATTTGCAGGCACACCAATACCACCTCCACTGGTAATCCACTTTGTCCAATCCTCCCAGTCTTCCACTATCTTTTGCCACTCGAATCCCGATGGGTTAAAAATGAAAGGAGCAAACAACCACGAAGTAACTAGGAACCAAATTGAGAAAGTGATGAGCAAGTAAGAAAGAGAATCAGAAGCTGCTGAATTATAAACTTGATAAACTATAAGCAATATCAGCATCTCCAATGCTTTAACAAAATGGCTCCTTGAGTACATCCTGTAGTTCTCAGCAAACTTTTCATGACGCACAACAAAACCACGACCAGTAGCTCTGTACTTGGCTCCACCATGCAAGATTGTGCGCCCAAAATAATGAACCTTTGTCCCAAGAGAGAAAGTGAAGAAGACGGCTGCTAGCTGAAGCTGCATGATTATTATGTCGCCTAATGCAGTTCTGAACCCTCTCTCAAGCCCAATCTCCATAACCATGGGCAAGGCCATCAAGAATCCTAATTGAACAATGGACTGTGTAGCCATAGCTGAAATCAAAGCATCATTTCCTCTAGCCTTAGCTTTTTGAACTATTGCCTTCTCCAATCCACTCATTGTAAGGTAGAGTCTGCCGTATAAGAAAGCATATACTGTAAGCACAGTCATCTGCACAGGATCAAGAAAAAGTGTGTTATCAGGAAAATATACAATGAAGAGACTTGCAAAACAATGAATATTCAACTTCTTAATCAGAATTTTGTGCCATAGGCAATGAATGTCTCTACAATTTCTAGAGTTGTCTTCTAAATTGAACTAACATCTAGGTCATTTTTATTGAAAAAGCTGATTTAGATATTGATAGAATGTTTACAGTAAGCTTAAAAACACGTATTAACAAATAACTAATCTTATCTGTAACTCTTGGACTGAGAAGCTTCAAAATTTATACCTCCCATGAATGTCTAACATTTACAAGAAATATTGAAGTTATGAATCCTATATTGTGCTTGTTCAGAAAGTCACCAACACCTGATCTGTCCAGTATCTACATTATTACACTTAACTGCAGAAAAATTTGTTTTCGATTGCATATAATACTGCTACATAGAATTTTAGAAAAATCAATGAAAATATACCTCTTCAAGGGCTGTTTGGACATAAAAGTGGTTTAAAAGTAAAATACTAAAAGGTGATTGTTGACAGATGCATAAATGGAGGATTTGTTTAGTTCTTAACCGCTTCAAGCAACATTTGACCTATGAAGTATAGCACAGAGGAAGAACAACAGTACTACAAATATATGTATAATGCATGTGAAAGCATGTATGGTGGCACCTGACAAATATATAAAATGGTTCACCAGTTCTCACAGAAGAATGACAAAGCAATTAATGAAGCCTTTCTAGCAATCAATTGAAATATTCTTTTCTTTTAATCTCTTTACCTGAAAGGATTATACTACTATCAAGTATGGAAAAGAGAATGAACAAGTTCAGACAAATGATCAAAACTAAGTAGTATTATACAGAAAAAAGGCTGTTGGTAATCCAAAATTTGGCGTGCCAGTTTCAGCCCCTGTAAAGCGACATTATCCAGTTTTGGCCCCGCTACAACACGGGCCTGGGGAGCGAGGACTGAGACAGACCTAACCTTTGGTATTTTACAAAGTGGCTGCTCTGATGCTCGAACTCACCCCAATGGCACTGATGTTCAGCCCCTGTATTTAAATACTTACAGTTGTGTTGTCTCTCTGTCTGATTAGGAGCTTTGTTACGACAGACACTGCGAACCAAGAACAAATGAAGAATCAAGCAGAAAAGTAAACACGCCACACACAGATTTGTGGTTCGGCGTAATGCCTACGTCCACGGTGAAGATCCGGTGAAAGATTTCACTATGAAAAAATCAGGAGATTACAAGTTTCAGCCCCCAAATCCTAGCTCTCTCTCGCGCGCTATCTTTCCAGCAGTTTTCAACGCTCTCATACCACACCCCAAATCCTAAGCGCCCTTATATACCAGGCTACAAAGAGAGTCCTAATCTGGGTCCAACACCCAAAAGAGAAAAACGAGTCAAATTTTTTTCACGGGGGTCCGGGTGCAGCACCGGGTAACAATGAGACCCAGGCCGAAACAAAATTCGGGACACAACATCACAAATTTGATAACTAAATCCATCTATATCTGTACCCTTATAATTGGCAACTCTGAAGCAAATAGAGTGCTACATATGCTTCATTCCAAATAAAAATGTACACTCTAGAGATGAGACTTATGTTACCTTGTTATAATATATTTCAGCACTTAATTCAGTTTTTTAATTTTTTTATTATCATATTTCTTATTTTAATTACATTGGCAACATAAATGAAACTCCAAAGCTAAGTTAACTTCCAAGTCAGCTTGATTTTAATAGTGTCCATTTCAATTAAGCATGAGATCTGTATGGAAATGGAAATTACCATTGCGCTGATATAAAAGCCAGTAGTCGTAAAATAACATGAAAGCATGCGGAAGAAGTCAAAGCGATGGCCTAATCGGTAGATATCCCGACTGAGCGTTTGCTCCCCATTTCCACATGCCACTTTTGCTTCAAAAAGAGATATTTGATTGAGGCCAACATCTCGTCCCTTCCCAACTTGAATATACTCGTGATGAGTTACATTTCCACGCCTTAGTGTTGAATTAAAACCTACAAAGGCAAAATATATATCAAATCATAAGCTAAAATAAAAAACATGCCTTAGACAGTAGATTTTTAATAATATACCAGCAAAGATGTCCTCGCTTAGGTTGATGCCGCAAGAAGCTTTGCTGATGCCACCTCGGGTAATGTGGAAAATTCTATCGAATACATCTGGATGCCCATAGTGGAATCGGACCCTAAATCCAACCAATATTAAGGAACAATATACATGTCATGTTGCAAGTTACAAGAAAAATGGACCCCACACCAGAAAAAAGAAAAAAGAGACTGATAAAACAAAAAGAAAGTACAGAATTTGTTCCATGGAAATGAACAGCAGTACTTCTGTGTTTGTGTGTGTTGGGGGGTGGATGGAGAGAGATTTGATATAATGGATCTTGAAGCATTTTCTATTAAAGCTTTGTAGGCTATACAACTAATATGTTTCTGTACACAGACCAGCAGGATTGGACTAAAACATGTCGTCACTCATTTGTTATATAATCTTATCCAACTATCTGTGGTTGGTTTTTCAAGAAGTTTCTTAAATAAAAAACCATAACTAAAAGAAAAAGACACAAAATAAGAAACATACTTCAAGGGTCTTGCAAGAACTCTTTGACCTATGGTGACAAAGCTCGTTTCTTGATTTGACATAAACCAAGCCAAAGAAGAAACACTGCAGTGCAACGTAATAACATATTAGTTATAACTAAAATCATCATGTCTTAGATCAACTCATAGCTACAAACAAAACAGATTATTTTCCAACCTTCCTGTGAAGATATGTTCACGAACACCAAGAATTGTAGGTGGACGCACCCCATGATCCTCATTAAATTCTTCAAGTAGGTTGCGCATTTTAAAAGATTCCTCCAAGTAATTGTCCTACCACAGTTATTGGGAACCAATATAGTTGATAATTGACCAAAGAAATCATAGTCAACTGCAACAATTTCATACTTCCAGTAGTTTACCTGGTTCATGTCAATTGTCTGAAGGGCTTCTCCTCGAGAAAAAACTATAGCATGGTTCTGATTTTCAGGCTTTCCTTCTCCTATCTTTGCTGCACCTGGCAATTTTATGCGGTAGATTTCCTGTAGGGAGAACAAACAAGGCAACCAGGTTTGAGTTACAATAAATTAACATGGTTATCTGTCCAGAGTTAAAAAGATAATTACCTGATCGAGATTTTCAACAGCTTTGATCAATACAGAATAATACACCTTTTGTACCTTTCCACCACCTTCTCTTTCTTCAACTTCATCAACTTCATCAATATATGCTACACGGAGAGATGGATTGCTGTGTTGGAAGCACCGAAAATCAGATCCTCAAATAAAATGAATCCTTAAAAAAAATTGGAAAAAATGCAGGAGAACCCGCTTCTGGTTCCATAGTTCTGATGTGAAACATACTTAACCATCAAATTCAAAATGTCTGTTGCACGACGATCTCCACTCCGCTTCTGATTCCCATAGTTCTGACAGGTAGCAACATATGTGAATTTCATGTCGGCTACAGCCTCCAATTGAGCAAATAGCGACCTCTGACTTTTCTTGTCTTCTTCAGATGCAACTGTGATAGCTTTGTAACCTTCTCGTATCTCTGTCCAGATTACATTAATAAAGTAAGAAATCAGCACCTTAAAAGATTACTAATCACTATATCCTAGGCTGCATTATGAAAAACAGCATGAAAATTGAAATGCATTATAAAAATAAATAAAGGCAGAACCCTCACGTCTTATGTTTCTGTCAATAGCACGTATCAGAGGCAATCACCTCAATTGTTTTTATTTTACAGTAAATAAATAAGAGTCAGAGCAATTAATCAGAAATAGCCTTCTGTTATTTGAAATTCTTTTACTCTTTGAATCCCCAAATTTATGAACTAAGTTACCATGATAGGTTAAAGTGGCAAGGAAAGGATTGCTGTCTCTCACCCTAGCTTGGACAGAAAATGAAGGAAATTTATGGCTGTCAAAGCCAAAGAACAAGACAGTAATTTCACCACAACAAAAATATGTTTGTTCCTCTAAACCTTAAAAACCCTAGTTCTGTCTACTGCACTCATAGGTACTCAGTACATTTCCAGTTTCTGGTCACAAGAAAGTGTGTTTTATTCAGTCAATAACAAATTTAATCAGGATTTTTCATGGTGCAATCATCTAACTCCACTTTGTATCCAAATCATTGCTGATATGACAGAAGCTGACATCGTGATATAGGGAGTATGGAACAATAACATGCCTTCTAAAGTAAAATATGTTAGTAGTTTGTAAACTGAATCTTTCATTGCATAATTCATACTTTTTAAGGCATTTGTCCCATCTGCCAATCCATTTACACAAAGAGCATGCTCAACAGGCTTAAGCTGCAGGAGAATGAATATCCTCTCTCGCAGAGTAAATATTGAAAATATGCTCTTACCACTTTCAGATGCCATGTCAAGAAAAGCCTGAAGCTTCAAAGCCCTTCGATAATACATCATCCCTCTAACTGCATCACCAACACCAATTAATGACAGGCAAAAAATGAAAGGAAAACTTAAAGGAAGAAATGATGCATGAGGTGCCTGTTCTGCAGAGTGTCTGTCCTCTTAAGGAGACCCAATGACGTAGTTGCAAGATGTTCTCTTCATTTTCCAAAACCTCACTCTCTTTCTTACAATTGAGTCTCTCCATGAAGTTATTCCATTCATCTAAAAGAAGTCATGAGGGTACCAAAATCAGCAAGTCAAACATTACTAAAAAAATATGAAACCAAAGTGCCATGCAAAGAGGAAATGTTGCTGTTGATTTTTATAAAATTTGAAACCTGGGAAGATCTTTTGCAGGTAATATATGATTGATACACCATCTTCATTCTCCATCTCAAGCTCACTTCTAGAATAGACAGTCTCCTCACTGTAGTATGGAGTCATGACACTGCCAATGCAAAGTAATATAATTATGATTATGTGACAGTTGAAGACTTACAATAGCTTGAAAGACGAGTACTACTCAGGATAGGCCGTAAAGCAACCTGACAATTCTTTTCTCTTCTCAGAAAATTAATTACGTTTCTCTAGTAGTTTATGATAGAAATTAATATTGCAAACAATTGTTACTGTTACCATCTGATGATGATTATGAAATACATCAACTGTTCATGACTGAGTGCAAATCTTTCCCAGCTAGCTCATGATGTTAGTCAACATGCTAGGGTGTGTGCTGTATACAAGGGAAGTTTTAAATGGTCAAGTGATTGAGGTCATGTTAGTTCAATGAGCACATGGCATGTCCAAGGACAAAGAATGACATGCAACAAGTGATTTCCCCAAACCAAGCAAACTTCACATTATGACAATATACCATATGAAATATAAACTGCACTTGAATGAGAGCATTTTGCGAACTCGAGGACCACGTGGCATATCCATGAACAATGAATTTGTAAAGAATGCAATCCTTCGACATATATTTATTTATTATTATTATTTTATTTATTTATTATAAAAATATTTTGGAGTTTTTCGGGTCTCGAATCTTTTTCCATATATTTTTTTAACTCCATTTATAGTTTTTCTTGGCATCTCAGAAAAAAACTTCATCAAAAAAAGTTATTTAAAAAAAACCATTATGACTCCTCAAGCACGGAATGATGTTTTCTCCTGTCAGACCTGTGACTTTTACTTTTGGCATGTCCAAGGACAGAGAATGACATGCAACAAGTGATTTCCCCAAACCAAGCAAACCTCACATTATGACACTATATCATATGAAATATAAACTGCACCTGAATGAGAGCATTTTGCGAACTCGAGGAGCACGTGGCATATCCATGAACAATGAATTTGTAAAGAATGCAATCCTTCGGCGTGCTTCAAGGTTCGTTGGCACATCACTGGCAGATTCTTTTACCGTCAAAAGGAGATAGAGGCGTCTTATCTGTAACATTAACAAGCAAAATTATGCATTACATGTTGCAGAAAAAAAGGATTTAACATATGCGTGTGTGTGTGTGGGTTAATAGTCTTTATACATATATACCTGCTCTTCCCATTGTGCTGTATCTACAGGAGGGAACAAAATAGCAGGTTTCGAGTTAGTACTTGCAAATAGTTGCTTTCCAGAATCCTTACTACCATGACCAAGTTCTACAACTTCACTGGACAATTTAGATTAAAATAAAAATCATTATATGATCAAACTGGTGAAAACTAGGAATATCCCACTAAGCCTTTTAAAAACGATTTTCCTATTAGAATGCTAAACAATTCACCAACCGGATCTCATTCACCATCATGTCACGAGTTACTACTTCTAACATGTCTTGCAGCAACAACACCACAATATCTCGCTTGGATGGATCAGCATCTTTCTGCAACATTCAAGGAAGTGCAAGTTTTTAATACACAAAAATGAAAGAAGTATGTCACAACTAAACTGTATAGCAGATATGATTGATTATCCTTTCATAAAAACCCACCAGAATTTCCACAAGCTCCACGAATTTCTTGCAAAGACTAGGTAAAGAACTCATTCTGAAATTTGCAAGGAGTGTCCTCTTCGAAATGTTACTTTCAACTTCATTTATAATGATGCCAATCATCCTGTTGCATAAAAATTAGACTTAGAATTGCAGTCGTAATGGCAATACTGTAAAACCCAAGAATACTACCACCATTTTAGTTCTTAAGCTTCTCTAATAATCTAACTGATTATGCAAATTGAAGAGAGAGAGAAAGAGCACTTCTGTAAGCACTAATCATGCACCACCTAATGTGAATATCTAAAAGGGTATGTGGTATGAGCATCAGATTCTTCTGTAGGACACAGATAAAACTGTAAGTATAAAGCACGTACACCATGAAAAGGCATAGATTGAAGTATGAAGGGTACACAAACACGATGCGTCTAACAAGGAGAAAGAGCTTACATAAGATGAATTCGGTCCCTTATTTTTTTACTAACTCTTTTTTTTGTTGTTGTAAATCCTTTTTTTACTAACTTGAGTTTTAGCAAAATACAAATCTGAGTACATATCAATATATATTAACGATATAGAGCTGAAAAGCATTTCTTTTCAGTAAATAGACGAGTCTAAAAAACTGAAATTAATTGCAGATATATGTTAATGGTATGCTCTAATACCATGGTATGAAATTAATTGCTCAAGAAATAGAGTACCAAAAGCAACCTTTTTTCAGTTTCTCCAATAACCAAGGCATTAAGGACAAGTTTAAAAGATTCGTAGCATTCAATCACAGCACATTTCATATATTCATCCGCACATATACGCTTCCATAGGTCAGCATCTTTGGGCCGAAATTGAGCTGCCATATCCAATGCAATCGGTATCTGCAGAAGTCATCAGTCAACAACAAAAACAGGAGATTCAAAAAAATATCAGGGGACTCTGCGCTGACCTTGCTAGCAAGCAAAAAGGGTGGCCACTGAATTAGTTTCAGACTGGGATCTGATGAATAAGGAACTAGCAACAAATCCATCTCCCTGTAATAAACAAAAAGACAGTTTTAGTTCCAATTGCAAGATAAACAAAAATGATAATGGCTGAGAAGAACAAAAGGCAGTTAAGAGGCCTTTCCTGTCATTTATGATATCTTCTTCACGAAAACTACATATTACTTCATTCCATAACTGAGCAAATTTTGCAGCTTCAGTTCTCCTGCTTGATGTAACCTACACATGATTAAAAATATAGTTATTAAATCTATATGACCCTAGCCACCTTGACATGTATTTAAATATATCGAGTATGGAAACACAAGATGCAACCTCAGCAAAACGCTTTGAGAAGGAAAATCCCCTTTTCTTAGTCTTATCAGAGGGCACCAAGTACGTGTTGAATGCACCAGGTAAAGACTGGAACCGAGATCTTAGCATGCCCAGAGTTCGAATCTGTAAGAAGTAGTTGAGATGAACAATATGAAAACAGCTGATCTCAACAAAATCAAATATGAACATATGGCCAGCCATGGTGCAAGTGTCATGCTGCTGACTTAAATTACCCTGATCACGCCAGAAAACTTGGATTGTTTTTTTTTGTTCTCTTTTTTTTTTTTTTTCAATTGTCACAGGGCTGAAAGAAAAGATTAGTTTATACCGCCATAGGCCCATAGTATCAATGTGACGTTGCTGACTTATATTAACATGATGATGCCAAAACTATTGAATTTTCCTCTTCTGCCTCTCTCTCTCTCTCTCTCTCTCTCTGGTTTTATATATGTACAAGCCTCAATATTTTAGTTGTTCCTTATAAATAATAGTAGTACACCCACTATATATTAGCTCATTAAAGACTTCACAGTCTCCCAGAAAAAGACGTGGTTTTGAGAACTTGGAAAGGAGAAATAAACAGTGCTCTTTGATCTCTGAAAACACCAACCCTGTGAGTTCGTCTTCCAAAATGTACCCTGACTTAATTTGCTTCTACAAGAATTAATTTTTTAAAAGGGATTCGCTAACAGTTCTGCGATCAAGACGAGCCCTGATTGTCAATATTTAATAAAAGATTCCCTGACAAATGTGAAAGTAGAATTCAAATAAACATGTCGAGTAAAATGAAATTTTCATATTCGAAGGTCCAAGTTGCTAGTATAATATATGTGGGTTAATCAATTTGTACAATTTCAAAACAAGACCTTATAGAAATAATAACAATTTGCAGACAATTCACTTTTAATGAAGTATGGTACTAGTACTACATGATATCATACCATAAGGAACAATGATTAAAGCTACATACAATTGTTCTTTTTATTAAATAAATAAATAAGAGAGAGAGAGAGAGAGAGAGAATGTTTAAACAACTACCTCTCCTAGACGATCAAAGGCCCCAATAGCACCACCATAGATAGTCGAGAAGATAGAATACCATATTTGAGTGTCCATAAAATAAACCTGCATAAAACTTGTAAAATCATATGAGATAACTTCACCATGAAAAATTTATGAACTGATTATCTTGAAGAAACTGAGAAAACTAATAAATCATTTAAATGAAATGAGGGAAATGGAGATAGTAAGACACACCAAGATTACTGGTAGCCAGAGTGAGGCAACTGCTCCATAGTTGTTTGGAGCTGCATTGACACGATTTTTTAACATGAAACTACAAGTTGGAAAAAAAAAAGAAAAAAAAATAAAGGAAAACAATCAAGAGTAGATGAATACCGTTTGGGAAAAATTCATGCCAAGCATATTGAACCTTACGAATACTCATTATGTCTTTTGTTGGCTTGACAAGAGGTTTTATCTGAGGAAATATACACAATGGGGCTAAGAGAGAACCCAACTACTTCTTATATACAATTTTATAAGAACAACAACAATTAAGATGTAGTGACTTCCGCTCTTATACTCAACTAAACTTGGCAAATTCTTTTCCGGTGCTTTTTGGAAAAGAAAAAAGAAAGAACGAAAGGAAAAAGATGTGCACCTACCGTGACGAAATAGCTAAATGCGAACTTGGAACACAGAAGTAGTGCCCAAAAAATAGTGTACCTGAAATTGTAAATAGATGCGAACAATGAGAATTTCAAACAACTAAACTAATAAAACATATTGCAGCAGATAATTCAAATATGACAAATTGTGTATTCCTTATTAAACTCACTTTATGAGCGAAAATTGACTTTCATGCATTCCCCTTCCAACATAAATTCTGGGCTGCAGAGAAGTGAACAAACAAAGATGAAGAACTATTTATAGCTACAGTATTAGAAAATTAAACAAAACAGAGTTCAAAACCATGCAGTGTTCTAATTTTACAACGATCTCAAGGCAGAATCAATTAATTTTAGTTAATGATTAACACTCTCAAGATATAAAATGCATAACAAAGAGAAAGTGTGGCAGTACAATTGTTCTAAAAGCAATTATTATTTTAAAACTAGTGTGCTATGGAGCTCAAATTACTGGTGCAGCAGTCATAGACCTGTTCAAGAATGATTACATCGAGATTTATATTTTGCATCTAAAAGAAACACCATATAAACTTTATGTCTAAATCAATCTACTCGCCCGATCTATGCTCTTTCTCTGAATACATTCCAAGCATATCTCAGCTAAAAACATCAAAATAGGGTCAAAACCAAATCATATTTAAACAAAGTCTAAATAAGGAATATCAATTCTAAAGGACCACCAAATTTTACACAAGAAATATTCCTTCCTCCTTTATTTTGGGTAAGTGAAACCACTTCCACTTTATGCAACAGTGATATAAGTTCAGGACAGAGTAATATCTGTGTGCAGGCATACATAAGCAAGTGGAATTCACCATTAAGATCAAAAACCAATATATCATAAATGCTTGAAAAAATCGGTAATACTTGTGAATCTGGTATATACTAGAAAATATAGAGGTTCCTTTTTATGAGCTAAGGATCTATTGTTACAATTGATAATTAACTTCCAGTCCTATGTTCACATTGGATCATGTAAATCATATCACAAACACTATCACACCAGTCAAGCAATTAAAATAACTTAAATAAAAAAAATGTGGTACAAGTATAAGAATAAAGAAGAAGAAGAAGAGGCCAACAAGATACCTGTGACCACCAAAGAAGAAACCTTATGATATGCCAGTCTGAGTTCTCAATCCAACGTCGGAGCATTGGAAAGACAAATAACGCTGCTGCCAGTAAATTTGGAAGCAAATATAGAACCACAGCCAAGATGTATAAAGGAGGAACTCCCTTCACTTCATTAGCAAATGACATTATATCTTTTAACATGTCAAGGGGAATTTGGTTGGAGTGCATATAGCATAGTGGAAGAATGATGACCCATGCGATACTCACAACTATCTTGAGAATGTTTCTCAGGACATCACTGAACTTCCATCTATGATAGCCCGGGAAGTTCAAAGTAAGGTCCAAGATACCTAAACTCGGAATAAAGAAAGGAATGAGATATTAATAGCAACCATGTATCGATACATAAACATGCAGAACAACCAAGCATTCAGTTTCATATCTGCAAAATCAATAAGATACCTTTGCACATTTAAGGTCATCACGCATTTCAACAGCAGGCTCTAAATTCAAGTACTATTTAAGGTAAGAAAAGCAAGATGCAGGAATAAGAAATCCATGATGTTACTAGCACCATCCATACTCCCCCAATCCCCCAATCCAAGAAGGAAAAAAAATTGTTCTGGAAAATCCACTTATGGTAATATGTTTTGGGTGAATTATGGCCGGTCGGAAACCTCTCTTTTACTATAACATGGTTAGCTTCACAATTTGGTTCAGACTGCTATCATGTTAGCAGCAAAAAGTGTCTATTTGAAAGGGGAAAAAAAAGAAGAAAAATCTCAAAATATTGTTCTCTTTTGGAGTGTCATTCATTTCGTATTGCACCGGATGCTTGAGATTAATTAGCTAGGAGCCCTCTCAAATTTTATAACAACACTTTGTTTTCTTAGAACTGCTGGGAATCCATACCAAGGTATTTTAATTTTAGTTTTTAAAATTGTCAAAATGAAAGTTAACAGGTGGCTCGGTCCTTCTCCTAACTTAGATGTTCTTCTCTCCTTCATCCCATTCACTTCTCTTTTGTTTCACATTGTCATCCATTTCGCTTTCTTCCTTTTTCTATATTTAAACAAATTTGAGGTATTTTCTAAAAATACTACCCCGTATGCCTAATAAATGGATTCCATTTACACTTTTGGGTTATCATTATATTGATCATTAAGTCAAGTGGCAAAATATGGCCACTTCTTCTTTTAGTAGCATATATTATAAAATAAAAATTTATAAGTGAATGAGTCGTGGGAAATAAAAATCCGCAACAAGTTAGATTATACTTGTGCAGTTAAAAGTTCACTAATTCAGAAATTCATCGAGTCAGAATATATGTTGACATTCTCCACAAGCAACAGTTGTGGGAGGCTTAATGAGCTGTTTGTGTTCTAGTTCCAGTAATGAATGTCTTCATCTATCACGCAATACGAGACTACTCAAAAATAAGTTTCACAACTGTTCAATAACTAAATGAATGCAGCAACTACAAATACATGAATAAGTTATACTTCATGTAATGAAGTGTCTTCATCTATCACCCAATGCGAGACTACTCAAAAATAAGCTTCGCAACAGTTCAAGAACAAATAAATGCAGCAATTATAAAGTACATTGAAAAAAAAGTTCTTGCTTTGACCCAAAACTGGTCATTTAAACTAACGGGGACATGGGAACATTACCCAGTTCTGAGTCTCACCATAGCAGGGTCCACAGGAGGGAGGACTTGAGACATAGGTCCTTTAAACTAAATATTCTCAAAATAGCATCAGGAAGGAGCTACTGAAAATGGTACATTTCTTAAAACTTATACCTATTTTCCACTAAACAACCGCTCTACTTGTATTATGCATGAAAGAAATTGCACGACCCAATGATTCAAGAGTTTCAGTTTTATAGTGCTCCAAGATGATTTTACAGACATTTGCTGCAGTTTTTAACATATTATGAGTTTAAAATCCAGGGGTCCAAAAAAAAGAAGTACAAGTAAAGAAAAGCAAATACATTTGAGCAAAAATGGAAAAAAGATAGAGATACACAATCCCATGTGAAAGTAACATCAGTGCTTCCATGCAAAATTGCATGTCATTTGAAACTAATTTTTACAAGTCAAGAAAATATTTTCATTTCAATTTTCTCATTCTGTCTTCTTTTATCAGTACTTACAATGGAAAGGGGAAAAAATGAAAGAAGCAAGCAGGTTCTTGAGCTACATAGCTTCTTTATAATGTTAAAATTTTAAGGAACATGCTACCATGAAAAATCAGAATTTTATCTTCATTATGCCAGCTATCAAGTAAGAAATTCATACTCTGAAGGAGGCGAAGAAAGGCAGCTGTGATGAAAATACTAGAAACCTTGTACAAGACATCCTTCGAAAAAATGTTTGATGGAGAAATATCACTCCATGCAAAGATAACCATAGCCTGCAATAGAAATGCTTAGCTAATCATTGAGACAAGTATCTAAAATGAGGAGTGAGAACAACGCTGGTCAGTAATTCTTCCTCTTTTCCTTTACCAAGCCTTGAACCCTGGCCATTGAGTTTGAAACATACTACATTACCAAAGAGGCAAGGAGGTTCGGTAATACCTGTAGAGCCAGTATATAGAATGTCCACAGCCGATCAAAACTTCGAAAGATATGCCAAAATGTCCGGGTCTCAACAAAATATGATTTTCCAGTGCTTCCAGCCTTTCTTTGATTTGCTCGTCTTCCCTGCCATAGCAGTAACATCAAGCAGAGAACCAACAAACTAATTAACATACAGTAATATATCTTCTTAGAAAATAAGACCACCTGCGCCATGTCACGTGTTGATTTAAAGAAATCACCATCATCGCGCATAGGCCAACCCAAAGAGAAGCAACTGGATGACCTGAATAACATAGGGCAAAATTATATATCAGAGCAAATGAAGAAACCCAAGCACCCATACAATCTCAAATAAAAAACTTAAATTTTGATTATAATTCCCTACATACCAGAAATACTCATTTAAATCATCATAATTGCACCAAGCTGAGTGAGGGGCTGATCCATGTTTGCTCTTCTTGGATTCCTGCAATATCATATGCACCAGTGCATCATGTCTAAAACAGAAAGACAAAAAGTTAGACAACAGTGTGCATGTTTGCAATAGGAATTACCTTGTCAATTACTCGATAAATGGGTGTTATAACCTTCCGCAGAAAAGACTCATCATCCCCACCATAAGAAGGCTTAATATTCTCTCCAGTGACAATGCTGACATTACCAGCTAACAGACCATGGAGTTCATATGCCATCTGAACAGATAGAAACATTGCTATGACACATGTACCAAAGTATATATATATACTTCACTGAAACAAATAGTTGGTTGATAGAATCCAATGCAGTAACTAGAAAGATGATGAACTACTCACATTATGAAAAATGTAGCATAGGCACTCCGGCATAAAGCGTACATTAGCTGCTTCACCCCAGATAAGAAGATATAGGCCCATGTAAAGTATCTTTCGCTGTTGCACTTCTTGTTGGTCTTGAGGGAGCCTACAAGGATGAACATTTGTATATTTAGCATCATATACTCAAGTTAATGCATAAGAAGCTTAAATTCAAACTAAAAATGAAAAAGCATGCAAAACATGTCCACTAAGCAAAGTAGATGCAGATACAATTATAACTCACCGTAAACTGTGCTTTCTTCCCAAGAACTTGCACCATGTCTTGTAGTTCTTAAAAAGCTTATTCATGACTGCATCAACAGCTCGATCATCAAGCTGGATAAGAGGAATGGATTAAAGATTAATTTCTGCCCAGGTTGGAGAAGAAATTCAGGACAAAGTATTAAGTTTAGGCATGCAGTAGAATAGCAGTCAGACAAAAACAAATCAGCAAGAGAATCTGAGAAAAGGCGTTCATATGGTAAGAGAAGTAACTATGGAAATTAAGGATACCAATGTTATCTAGAGCACAGATAATTGTAAATGTTGCGAAACATCCAAATGCAACACAGTTACGAATAGATATGAGAAATTGGTGCATGCCTGGTTAAGAGGCTCAGGTTTTGGAACAAGCCTTATATGAACATTGGCAAGTAGCAGAATCAAATGCTCCCTCTGGTTCCTGACATTGTCCCTCTGTAAATACCAAAATAATCCAAAAATTATTCATTAGTTTTCGAAATTCATTCATTGATTCTAAGGGGAAAAAATTATAATTATGTAGATCAAAACACGTGCCTGAAACCCAAACATGGCCCTTAACCAATCAAGAAGATCCACATCCCCTGCTTTCTGCCTTTGTGGCTCAAATGAGGCTGGCCAGTTCAAGCCACGTGTGTTCCACAGTGCAGCAACAGAAGCCTTGACCTAAAGTATACCAATATGTCATATCATGCAATGCATATACATTTATTTTTTATGTATACATATATTTATGTACGTGTATGTGAATGCATTTGCATTTGTGGTACCTCCTCGAGCTGCATGATGGACTGTGACGCACCAGCAGAATCCAGAGGAAGGATGTTATAAGGTGTGTAGATCTCCTTCTTAGCCTGGACATCTTTTGCTGCGGCAATAATCTGCTCACAAGATTAACATTGCTTATGTCCTAAAGGCAACCAGTTGTATAGCAAACTTATGGTAAACACACCATGATAGCAGTACATAAATCAACAAATATAGATAGAAAGCAACAACAAACAAACAGGGGTTGACCTCCGGAGCAACATCTTCGACTTTTTCAGTCTTGTTGACGGCGCAGAGGACTTCAAAAAGCACACCGGCAGCCTGGTAAGCTTTGCCGAGTTGGGCTCTGTAAAAAAATAGAAAGATATCATCAGAACCATGAATCAATTAGCTTCTATTTGAAGGAAGGTCTTATCGTGGAGCTGTTAAAAAACCAATTGTGTTTTAAATACCTGTCTGCTTGCTCTCCCTTGTCCAGAGCTCTAATATATCTCTCATAGTACTGTTGGTAGAAGCTCTCAATTTCCCGTGCATCAGTCTTTTTTACCCGAGAGGCAAGACTCGATGCATTGTCCTGAATCAAAATTGCCACATTAGTAGTTACTCCTTATCTCATGCAGTGTTATCATAGCTGTTACTATCGTCTTCAAGACCAGCCTCCACCATTTTTTTCTAGTATCGCACCAAATTGCTCAGTTTCAGCAAACAAGCTAGAGTTGATTAGTAATTATCATATGAAGATGAGATGACCTATATGAGAAAACATAAAATAGAACGCAAAAGGAGTCACATTTTTCAAGTATCTTAATTGATGATTGTGTTTATGCTTTTGAATGATTGAAGTACATGGTAGTAATAGACAGTGAAACTGATCGAAGTGGACTCACCCTGTGCTCTTTTTGTTTTCCCCTCTGTTTTTGCTCTGGCTCGGAAGAGGGAAGAGAAAGGAAAGGCAGAGAAAATAATTTAAACCCCTCTGGTCTGTTTGAGTTTCAATGATAACACCTCTGGTCTGTTTGAGTACATGGTACCAATTGCTTGCTGACTACAACTGCCCTAACCCCTCTACAAAATCTCTCTCATCAAGGAAGAGCTGTCCACTCGACAGTAGGATGAGCACATATACTGACGTAACTGATATACATATACCCTATTCAACGGGAAATATTGAATACCCCAGTCAACCAACAGTATATACCGTAGTACTGAACTAGCCTCAGATTTCACTGAATCGACTGTTTAAAATACAAGGTTTCCGATATTTACACCTACAAAAAAGCTATTTTGAGTGCTTTCGGTGATTGGATCTATTTGGACCCCCACAAATAGATGAGGGGTCTAATCTCTATCCTCTCCCGTACAAGCACCCAAGACAAAAAAAATAAAAATTCAACTGATTTGTGATTTTCTGAAAATCATTTTACAAAAAATAGTTAATGAAAAAAAGAACACATCTTACTATTTTATAAATGTACTTCGCCTCTTAAAAATAAATAACACAATTATTTTTCAAAATTAATATACACCATATAATTATTATAAAAACACTCCTACTTTTAAAGGGTATTTTTTTATTTTTAATTAATAATATCAATGGAGTGTTCTCAATGAAAAGTATAATTATTTCTTGCGGTTTGGAAAAAGACAAAAAAGTAAAATATCTAATTTCAAAAAGCAATACCTTTTTTCACTTATAAAAGGTTGATAACAAGTTTTTAAAGAAGTGAATATGTCAGGACTTAAATTTTGTTATTATCATAACAGATATTAAAAAAATTTGCTCTTCTGTATTTCTATGTGATAAATGCATTTTTACAAGCAAGAAAAAGTTGCTTGAAAAAACAAACGTAACACTTTTTTAAAATACTTTCAGATATTTTGGAGAGAGGAAAAAAAAAAAGTAATCCTAGTTTAATTACATTTTGGTACTTTTTCTACTATGCGATGATGATCATTGTTCGTATGAGAAAAAAGAGAGTATAACCAATATGTGATTGCTACGTACTCAGTTTCAAATAACCACGACCGCGCCTAATTACCATTCTTCTCATCAAACTTGAACACGTTTTGCGGTAAGTTTGTAACTAATTAACTCTCTCTCTCTCTCTCTCTCTCTCTCTATATATATATATATATACACTCCATAATTTACACACACATACATATACATATATAACTAACTCTCTCCCTAGTTCAACAATCGTGAAACCCGGAAAGTGATGTCTGAAAGCTGAAGGAATTGTAAACCCTAATTCTCTAACAAACAAAGCGAAAGAAAATGTGAATGATAGGTAGCATTATTACCCGCTCTAAACGTTGAAGGAGTGCTGTCTTGAACTGTCGCACACCGCGACCGCTTGAGCTCGGATCCAACCTGTGCGCTTTCTCGAACGCGTAGAACCGACCTTAATTCCCATCCAAAAACACACTTTCAGATAAAATTAAACATACAACTGAAACATCATACACACACACACACACAATTTGATATAAACCCTACTAATCCAAAAATGTTAAATTAACTAATGAATGCATGATATATAAGGCGAGAAGATATATATATATATATATACGTACAGAGATAAGCGACGCGAGGACGCTCGTGCTCTATCTCGGCGGCAACGCGGAGGATGGGCGCGATGGTTCCGAGGGACGCCGGCACGACTTCGTTGTCAAAGACCTCCATGGAGAATGTAGTTGTAGCAGCGCTGCGTGATGGTCGCCTCGTCAGCCCCTGAGGACCCAATTCATGGGCCGACGCCATTGCCGCGACCTCAGCGACCCTAAGTCCTACACTCTCTTCAAGCTATATTTGTATATGTATACACAAACACATCAACAAGTACACAATCAAAAACTCAGAATATATATTCTTGTATATATATATATATATATATATATATATACATATCAAGTTCAAGAAGGCGATGTGAAAGATGAATTGAATCAAGAAAGATTGGAGAATGTGAGTTGAAGCTTACGTTAGAGTTTTAGATGGCCTTTCGGGATGATATAAAACAGCCTTCACCTGCAATTACAATCAACGTCGACTCCGATGGATCAATATATGTATATATCAAGATTAATATATAGAGAGAGAGAATTGAGAGAGAGAGAGAGAGAGGGGATAGTACTGGGAATTAATCTAGTGAGACATAAAATGAACCAACCTAACGAAGGCCGACGAACGGAGTCCTGTTGTTATGGGAAGGGAAAAAGAATTTAACGAAGAGAAAGAGAAAGAGAGAGAGAGGGAGGGAGAGAGAGAGAGAGAGGAGAGAGAAAAGAGCGGGTTGGTGGCAGCCAAGAGAGAAGAGAGAGAGAGATGAGGTGGAAGGGGGAGGAGAGAGAGGTGGCTGAGCTGGATTTGCGGAGAGGGTTTGAAGGGTTCTGGGTAGTGATGAATGGGCCTCCGTTTTTATCTTTACAGTTATATGGAAATCGATGGAAGACATTGGTTTGAAACAGCATTGACTAGTGGCCGTCGATATATGCATGAGTCAGTTGGTCAAACGGTTCAGGAATATTGGGGTGTGGTGTTGTTACAGTAGATATATGTGCTAGCATGAGCTAATAATCCAGCTACCTCACAACGTACAACGCAACTAAAAAGACTAACTAACTCTGTTTAATTGAATCCACGTACGTACAAATGAATTGGAATACATACATATATATATACACACACACACGCACATAGAGTAATTATCTCTTGCTTATCGGTGAATAAAAAATTTTATCCATATTTTGATTAGTGACCATTAGATTAAATCTAACGACCACAAAATAAATTCACTTACCTGTTTTACTAAAACCACAAAACTACTATAAGTATATTTTAATTTTGAAATATTAATATTACACTAATACCTTTCCTAATGTAAAAGAAATTGTAATTCATTTCTTAATATAAAAAAAAAAATTTAATATATCAAAACAAACAATTGGTAATATTAATCTTGAACGTCTCGATTCTTACACAGGTATAATACAACTACACGAGTAATACTGATCTTTATAACGAACAGATCAATTTTGCCTTCGATTCACTGAGGCAATATTGACAACTACACAGAAAAGAGAGAGAAGATAATACGATCTGATTGACAATAAAAATATCCAAATTTAAAATTGTATATATAGTCCGGTAGTCCCAATATCAAAGCATCAAACAATTTAAATCTAACTGTGATTTTTTTTTTTTTTTTGGATTTTTCTCTTTCATTCATTTTCAAATTTTTTACTTATGATGTGAAAACAGGTACATATTTCAAGAGTTACAAGCCTAAATGTTTTAGTTTCATATCATAAGTAAAAAAATTATGCTGTGTGATGGAACTGGTGAGACTTGCAAGCAGAATGAATGCTTTTATTCAGTCAAGAATGGACTAATTATGAATTCTTTTATGAAGCATATGAAATTTTTTTAAAGAGCTATAATTGTTAATGTCATAGAAAGAATACTTTTAGCTTGTGATGTTTGCTAAGCTCCTGATCCAATCAATTGAAAAAAAACTTGAGCAGGAACTTCTCAACTACTCCAATTCAATCAGAAATTTTATTATATATTTGAGATAAAAAAATTTATATTTTCAAGAAGAGAAGGGATTAAAAATCAGAATTTTCAGAAATGGAAGAAGGGATAATTTTTATTTTTGGGAGTTCTTGATTATTTCTCAGTCGTATTACCAATTGTTTGTTTTGGTATATTAAATTTTTTTTTTACATTAGGAAAAGAATTACAATTTTTTTTTTTTTTACATTAGGAAAGAAATTTGTGTAATATTAATATTCCAAAATTAAAACATTTAGTAAAATAGATAAGTGGATTTACTTAGTTGCCGTTAGATTTAATCTAATGCTTACTAACCAATACATGGAACTAAAAAATTGGAAAGAAAAAGTGATTTTCAACTTCATGTATTGGATTTGGAAGTTCAAGATAGAGAAAAAGAGTTGGAAAAAAAAAAGTGTCTAGTTAATTAATTATTTTACAATCAAACCATGTTTCTATGGGATTTTTTATTTCCTGTTTTTTTTTTTTTAACTTTTTATTTATTTTTTATGGTTTTCAGGGTGGGAAGATATATGCCATTTATAGCAAGCAATTAAATATCTATAGATGCTTTTCTATCCTTGAATTAAATAGTAAATAAAGTAAGTGATAATATCAGAAATTTTTTACGTGTAATTCCCAAGAAAAAAAAATTACAGAAGCAAAACAATTCACTATACTGAGACATAATACAACGAGTTCTAGTAGTCTTCGAAACTGTTTGTCACAAGAGTCCAGTGCCTTCGGAACAACCAACAGCATTGATTCACGCTAACATAATCACCTCTCACGATGATTCACTTCTTCAAGTGATTGAAGTCGTCTTCCTAACTTACGAACGTGAAGATGAAGGAAAAATCACGTCGCTTCTTTCCATGACTAAACTCGCCTTCCTAACTCACGAATGTGAAAATGAAAGAAAAATCATCATATCCTGACTGTACAAGATAATTTGTCGTATGTGTGCAAACATATTCCGCCAATGAGCAAAGAGAAGTTTTTATAGGTGAGAAAATCAAAAAGAAAAAAAATATATATATAGAAAATTTGTTGTCAAACTTCTATTGAATATCTCAAGTAATTTAGTTGGAAAAGAAATTAAAAAGTTTATCCAACAAGTCAAATCTCGTATCTGTTAGGACTTGTGCAACAGGTCGGTAAATTTTCCAATCCATTAAACTCTGCAAGTGGCAAAAATCGCAACTTCTGAGATTTCAAAAGGTGAAAAGTTGAACCCCTTCAACTTTTGAGATTTATATAAGCAAAAAATCCAAGATGATGTCATTATTACTTTTTCTTTTGAAACAACAGCATGATCACTCTAGTATACTTCACGTGGGATATATATATATATATATATATATATATATATATATATATATATTACCTGGTGGTGTTTTAATTTCCAACCGGTTGGAATTTTAAAAAATAAAAAATATATATTAAATCCAACTTTTAAAAAACAATTTTAAAGATAAATATAAATTTAAAAGCTTTTTGAACTATTTTGAAAGTCTTGCTCTAACCCAACTAAAGTGCAAGTGTACACCTCACATCCATGTAGTAATTGATGTTCTGGTTGAATTCACATTCGAGTTATTTGTTGTTCACCTCCCGTGATCGGAATACAAATTAAAGACAAAATTACAACTCAATTAATTCAAATTTTGACATAAAAATCTGTTAATTAAAAAATAAGTTTATCATATACTAGTCACCATTGAGGTAAATATTTGACAAAATTAGATGAGAAAGTAATTTAGTGATTATGCATATTTTGTGATCGATTTGATATAATTATGTGTCAAATCATAGAAATTCAATGAAAAGATGGAATGTATCTGGATGGAGAAATGTCATTTGGCTCAACTTTGAGGACGACTAACTTTTTTGTTAGGCTTTAAAACACTAAAAATATCATTATATGGTATTTTTATTTTTAATTCTCGAAGTTTCAAGCAAATGCACCAACACTTGGCAATATTATTTTTAGTGTAACTCGGACAATCAACCTCCTCTTTAAAAAAGAAAGATTATATCATCTACACTAACGTGCATTGCTACGTTGTATGGTATTGCGATAATAAAATAAGAAATCTATGTGATTGATAATGTGAGATTCACATAATTTGATTATTGTAGTACTTTATTCTCTGTTTTACTATTTTTAAATTGAAAAAACTTAGCATTATATATATATATATATATATATATATATATTCATTTGATTGAAAATTCATTCTTGCATACTTCAAAATTGCTCGGACTTAGTTTATTATGAATGAAAATTTTTGAGTAATATGTTTTTACATGCTTAATATATCACGTTTATGAAGCTCGTAATAGGATGTTGAAATCATTTGTACTAGAGACGGCCCGGCGCATCTAATATATATATACACTTTTTTATGTATATATATATATATGAAAATATTACGTAATGAATTCTTTGAAATTTTTAATTTTTAAATAGAATAATAATTTAGAGGCCGATTAGACTAAGTTCAATTCTACTTTTATGTAAGTCGGTTGGTAATCCCATAACATGACATCATCGTGACATCATGTAATGGAGTCCGCCACTCCTCTCACTTAAAATTACTTTTGTTGTAGTCCGATTCGGGCTACCTATCATTACTCTTAAAAATAATTTTTAATTTTTTCTTTCTTTTCTCTTTTACTCTTCAAATTCTTTTCATTCCCTTAAAAAAAGTACATTTCATTTCTTCGATCAAACTCTAATTTTTTTTTCCTTCAAAGTTCTCTTTCTTTCTTCTTCTTCCTCTTTTGTTTTTCTTTTTTCGTCTTCTTAAAATTCTTCTTTTTTGCACTTATGTTTGATATATGTATTGTAATTTTTTTTTCTATTCTTATTATTTAAATTTATTACTGTAATTTTATGAATTCAACGTGTTTATTTTATATTTTTGAATTTTTATTGTATTTTTTTTTTGTGTGATTAATGACGTACTTACTATCATGCTGCATTTTTACAGGTTATGTTAGTTGAAAACATGACTCGTAATTTTGGTTTTTATATTTGTCAAGTATTTATTTTTCTATTATTTTACAAGGATTTTTTATATTTGTCATGTAAGTTGATTTTTTATTTTATTTTATTATCAAATACACTATGCTCCAAAGATGAAACTCTTGTTTCGTCCTCATTTCTGCATCTTTCAAGTTATATTGGTCAAGTTATATCCTCATATTAGCGCTGCTAGCGCAGCATGTGATAATGATATATGAGAGCCACTTGTATAATACGTGAAAAAAAAAAACTTTGATTATAATTCAATTGGTTCAGTTTTACAGTCATTACTTTTAGGTTTTACATTACAGTCGTGAAACTCATGATCTCAGTCATTCAATCGAGATATATGCATACTGATCTTATATATATATATATATATATATATAGAATAACAAGCGGCTCTGTGAGCATTGACCACGGGGATATCTACCATCTAGTTTGAGCAGTCAAACCCGTTGCGCATGGTGTGTGACCTGTTCAATACAGCTATTGATTTATGTTCCCACTAAAAATTGGACAGTCTACTGGAAGAAAAAAGTCTCTGACTGTTTAATTTTGCTCTTAAATGACGACTTGGTCAAGGTGGTACTTTATACGGTTTAACCCTTACTTTTGATGATAAATGCCCCCAACTGTAAATGTAGACCAGACTTCAGATATTAATTGACACAAACTTTAGGACAAATTCAAACAATCAAAATGTAAAGTAAAGGTCTTCACGATTGACCATGAAGCAAGTCAATATAGATATTTAAACATAACAGAAAATATTTGATACCTGACAGAACTAACAATGTACATCTTCTGATTAAACGATGAATAATTATTTTTTATTATTAAGAGAAATTGATAGCACGTATCTATTGGTCAGACTATTATAATGTTGCTATTAAGAGTATCTAATATATTTTTTTATAACTAATAATATGCATAATGAAAGTTATCATCAAATTAAAAAAAGTAAATCATAGTATTATATAGTTGTTATTCTTGAGTATCTAATATTTTTTCTTTGAGTAATGATAGGATAGTAAAAGTTATCACCGAATTGAAAAATGAATCATTTTCATCCTTAGATAGTGTAAGTGAGACTCACACTTTTATAATTCAATGGATGGACACTCTCTTCACTACACTTCCGGTAATAACTTTTCACTCTACAAATCATTATCTTTTATATATATATATATATATATATATATCTAGACACACACACACACGACTTGTGCTATCTCGTAGTTGACATTGACATCCGTGAGATCTTGATAGTCCGATCACATGAGTTCACATTACGAGACAGTCTATATCTCACAATTTGGCCAAGGCGCGTTGTGTGTGAGTGTGTGTGTGTGTGTGTGTGGAGGGAAAAATCCCACCAGTAGGAGTAGGTCACGTGGATGGCACAGATGTAATAAGTGAACTACACATGGCATATGACAGGGCAGTCCAAACAGTCAAAAAGTCATACACTGACTTGGTCAAAATCAATGTAATCCAAATCCACGATTATGGGATAAAAAATTTTGTTACACTCATACAATTGAATATAAATTCATATGCCTTGCCCAGGAGAAGGGGCAGGGGTTATGAGTTTCCATTTAAAGCAATTCACTTGTGTCTATCACTATATTAAGAGCTAGATTTTTGCATCTAAAATGCCTATACCTAAAATGCCTACACCATCTATACTGAAGGTCGTTTTCAGGTCCTTACCTAAAATGCCTAACACCCTCAGAGAAAGGCGAGGTCCTGAAAGAGATCCATGAAGGAGTGTGTGGCAATCATTCCAAAGGAAGGTCTCTGACCCATAAAGCTCTCACTCAAGGACATTTTTGGTCATACATGGCTCGAGACGCAGCCGAACACACTACACTGGACTGGTGCAAGAGACACTGGACAAGCGACCACACTGGTAAGCTACAGGGTGCTCAATCCCATATCGCCTGGGTGTGGAGAAAGGGATGTGCTTATATGTAGTGTGCTCTCTCTAAATGGTATGAGGTCTTTTGGGGTAAACCCAAGAACAAAATCATGCGGGCTTAGGCCCAAAGTAAACAATATCATACCATCAAGTGGAACGAGCTATTACAAATGGTATTAGAGACGAACCCAGCCGAAAGTGTGCCAATGGGGACCTCGGGCCTCCTAGGGGGTGAATTGTAATGACCCTTGTGGGCGGGTGCAAGAGACACTAGGCGAGCTACCACACTGGCAGGCCACAAGGTGCTCAATCTCACATCGCCTAGGTGTGGATAAGGGAATTTGCTTATATGTAGTATGCTCTCTCTAAATGGTATGAGGCCTTTTGGGGTAAAATCCAAGAGCAAAACTGTGCGGGCTAGTGGAGCGAGCTGTTACAACAAGCGATACGTACTATTGGCGACGGACTTCTTTACAAAGTGGGTCTCATCCATCACCCGTGTCCAAGTAAAAAAAGTTCATTTGGAATAATATCATTTGTTGCTTTGGGCTTCTAATCAGAATTATAATGGATAACAGAAAAAATCTGGACAACGAATCTGTACGAAAGTTCCTCAGGGAATACAGAATAAATCAAAAATTCTTATCCAGATCATACCCACAAAGAAACGGATAAACGAAAATCACTATCAAAACCATTTTCGCCAACCTAAAAAAGAAATTAGAAGATCGAAAGGGACGGTGTTTAGAAGAATTGCCGAAAGTACTTTGGGCCTACCGAACAACTCCAAAACGATTGATCAGAGAAAGTTCATTTAGTCTTACCTACGGTTTTAAGGCAGTCATACCAACTGAATTAATAGTACCAACCCTCAGGTCTGAGGCGTTCAGAAAAAGGGAGAACGAACATCTCATCAATCAAAATTTGGATTTGCTGGAAGAATGAAGAGATTTAGCCCAGATTCATATGGCGCCATACCAACAGACACTAAGGAATCACTACAATAAAAAGGTAAAACACAAATCTTTCAATCGTGGAGACTAGGTCTTGAGAAAGGTGACAGAAAATACCAAAAAGCTCAATGCAGGAAAACTAGGGGCAAATTGGAAAGGCTCGTACAAGATCATCAGGGTGATCAGAAAAGGCGCTTACAAACTACGAAGGATTCGAGGGGATGGAGCAGAAATCAGAAAACACTAGAATGCAATGCACTTAAAGAAGTACTATGTATAAAGTCAAAATGCAGATCAGAAATTCTTCCCTTTTAAAAGGATGAGACATGAAATTTTCTCAGGGCCACCTTTCCTTGTCTCAAGACGGTTCTTTCAAAAAAAAAGAAAGTTAAGGCATTATCAACTAAACGCCATAAAATAAGAGAAAAAAGGCGAAGGCATGATTAGTCGAACGCCATAAAAGAAAAAAAGCTAAGGCAACATTAGCCAAAAGCTAGAAAAGAAGTGAAAAAAGGCTAAGGCATGATCAGCTGAACGCCAGAAAAGAAAATAAAAAAATCTAAGGCATGATCAGCCGAATGCCAGAAAAGAAAATAAATTTTTGGTTAAGGCATGACCAAAAATTAGTTACGGTTGTATTTTATTTGAAAAAGCAGTTAAATGATGCACCAATTTATTACAACACACAGAGTTCATTTCAAAATAATAACATCTTCCATTTGATGAGTCATAAGGTTCATTACAAAATTATTGGAAGAAACTAGAGCATCAATTACAGAAGTTAAAAATAAATTATATATATATATATGTCTAAATATTAGCATCAATGTCCAATAGAGGCAAACCATCATCAACCGAACCAACACCAACAAGGGCACCCATACGGAAAGCCTTAAAATCTTCAGCAGTAAGCGGGGACCTCAGAGTCTCCCAGAACTTCAACAAGAACATTTTATTGATCAGTAACCTCAGGGTCCTGGTACTTTTCATTAAGAATCCCCATCTCCCTATCATACTAATCAGGACCCTCAACATAGGAGCGTTGTTCAGGTGTAACTATTGCATTTTCAAAGCTAGTTCTTTATGCCTCGGCATTTTGAATTTGAACTATTCTGATCAGTCTCTTATAGAGTGCTCTGGATCTATCTTCAAGGTTGCTAACCCGATCGAGTAGAGAGGAGATCGTCAGCCCAGACTCGCTGACTGTCGACTTCGCCACAGCCCTTCCTAGTTCAACGACCTCCTTTTTTGCTAAAGAGAAACATAGAGGGCCTTGCTTCTCTCCAACTCTGCTATCAGAGCACTGTATTTAGAATGCTCAGTATCTTCAAACTCTTGAGCGACCATCATCTCAGCAAGGGCAACCTTGGCTTCATTTTCAGACTTCTTTTTCTCAATCATAGTCATTTTTACCTTCAGGGCCGCCTGTTCAACCGATCGGCACATAGTCACCACTCCAAACAGGTTCTGTCGAAAGGTACCAGAACAGAATTAACTCACATGTAAAAAGAAAAGTTGACACAAAAATAAAATTTAACATACCCTCATGGCTATGCCACCAAGGTAAGCTCTAAGAGAGGCAGAATCATTGAGAATTGAGTCCTCAACAGAGAGGAGCAATCCACGAGCTTTGACCATCCGAGGAACCCAGATGACAGTCGTACTGATCGAAGGGCCAACAAAAGTATTACCGAATCCAAGATTGACCGATTTTTCCTTCGCCATTTGAGGAGGAACGACACTGGCGTTGACAGAAATAACTGATTGCTGATCAGAAGAAGACGATGGGGTGTCAGTAGTCCTCTGGATCTTCTAAGCGAGGTCACTCTATTCGAATTAAACAACCGAGGGAACCTTGGAGAACTTTCTCTTTGCCAACTCATCCTGAGCGTGTTTTTCATTCAGTGAGATTGCAACAGCCCTTTCCTCATTAATTAGTTATTTCCTCTTCCGGTGTGTGGTTGGTGGCAGCTTCATTTCCTTAATTCCCGGAGCACTCTTGGCAATGACTCTAAGGTTCTCAGAACTCAATAGTGTCTTTAACTGAGGTGTGTTACTCCACACCTTATCCTCAAGAGTCTTTAGCCGAGCTCAAATCTCTGATCAGGGAAGTGAGTGTTTAACTACACCAAGGCAAGAGTAAATTTTAGAGAAAAGAATAACTTCACATACTGCACAATTGCAATGAAGATTTAGGGTGAGATCAAAAGTAAGTATACCTACGCCTCAAAATTTATTCAGGATTGGGTATTTATCAGAAGGGGCAACTCTCCAGTTACAACCCACAACAACAAGTTGTTCCTTCCAACCCTTGTCAGAAGTAGGATGACCTAGCCATAGGGATTTTGTAGACCGAGGATAAAAGTGATATCTGTATCTTTCATTTTTTGTCGCACACATTCGGTAACAGGCTAGTAAGTCATCAAAACCTAGCTCCAATGATCTGTCCAGGTTAAGCACCAACACACTCGAAATGACTCTAAAGAAATTAAGGTTGACTTGAAGTGAGGTGAGATTCATGTGGCAAATAACTAGGTGGTAAAAAGGGTGTAAGGGGAAGCGAAACGTGGCAAGATGTTTTACTGAAAATAGCATCTCCCCATCATTGATCCCTTCGTCAGATTGAAAATTAGAATCCAGAGGGTAAAACCTAAGGGAAACATTGAGTGGGACCTCGAAATCCTTTTTGACTCTCTCTAGGTGCGATGTAACCCTAACTGAATCAGAGGAATCAATCTCATTTGGATCGATATACCTAGAATCGGCATCGTCGCCACTATCAGTTGCATTAGAACTTCGAGTAACCCCTTTATCCTCGAAACTATCAACTATCATAACCCTCTCAGATTTACCCATGGTGATGTACAGAGAAAATGGGATAAATCAAAACAAGAACTAGAAGAGATAAAGGCACAAACCTCAGTGGGACGGCGAAACACATCCTGAATAGGGTTTTTGAGTTCCTTCTTTCTTCTCACAGGGTAGTAGGGCAAGAAACAAATGTAAAGTGACCCAAGAAGAGAGTCATGATTATATACGATGCAAAATAACGACGTCTGATGACACGACATCATTTCTTCACGATTTTCAAGGGCAAGTGTCTCTTTGGTTCAAGAGATGTAACTGCCGCCGCAAGAGAAATCATTTTCAAATTTTGCACACAGAAAATAAAAAGAATTTGGGGCAAAGTATGAAGGAAAAAATCCCACTAGTACGAGTAAGCCACATGGAGGGCACAGATGTGATAAGTGAACTACACGTGACATATGACGAGGCAGTCTAAACAGTCAAAAAGTCATACACTGACTTGGTCAAAATCAATGTAATCCAAATCCCACAATTATGGGTTAAAAATCTATGGTACACTCATACAATTGAATATAAATTCATATGTCGTGCCTAAGAGAGGGGCAGGGTGTGAGTTTCCACTTAAAGCAATTTGCTTGTGTCTATCACTATATTAAGAGGTAAATTTTTGCATCTACAATATATGTATGTGTGTGTGTGTGTGTGATTGATAAAATTTAAACTATTATTAGGTATCCAAATAAATATTTGAAGAGCTAACGAGAATCATCCAGTTTTTTTTCTTAAAGTTTAAATTACGAAGAAAGAAATAGAAAATAATATAAATTAAAGAAACAAAAATATTAGGAAAAATTAGGAATCATATTTAGTGGACATTTTTGTTAAATTTATGGGTAGCTATGCTTTTTTCCATATATATATATACATTAGAAAATTAAACAAAATATTTAAATTGCATTATATATTTGTAGAAATATAATATGCTAAATTAGATAAAATTAAAAATCAATTCTTATAGATAGTAATTATTCAATAAATTATGTATATAGTATGGTACAAGATTAGTTCAACAACGCTTGTATTTGATAACTATTAATATCATGTTATATGTGTTAAATGCCTTCATTGTTTATTTAACAGATCTATTTTGTTGTTATCATTTCTTTTGAATTTTCACAATCTTTTAAATTAAATTTCTTATAAAATCATTAGCCAATGAAAACATTTTATGTTAAATAAATAAAAGAAGATGAGAAATGCAAGAAAGACAGACATAAAAACAGAGGAAGAGAAAATAATATAAAAACCTGAACACACAGTACTACTTGTTTTCTTTTACAATGTTACATCAGTACTTTTCTTATAACATTAAAAAAAAAAATGGAAAATCAAAACCCTTTAATATACAAGAAGTGTGCATCTTCTCAGATCATTGTCTAAGCTGACCTATTTCAATAATATAATCATTCTTAAATAATTTTTAAAATTCCATGATTGTCCAATCTAGACCGTTGAAAAATGTTTTTGTGCACATTTGGAATCTGAAAAATATTTTTTAAAAAAAAAACCAGTTAATTAAATATTTTAGAAATTAGTTTCTCATAAAATGTTTTTGTGCACATTTTGAACTTGGAACTTTTCTTCAATTACAGAAACTTATTCAAATGTATTCCAATATAATTTTTTTCCGAAAATACATTGCATGTTAAACTCATCACAAATGCATTTCCCTATCAATCTATTTCTTTGCTTGTTTGTGTGAGTATACATGTATATATATATATATATATATATATATATATACATGCCTTTTTGAGTGCTCTTTCTCATACTGACCTATCATCATCTATGCACGTTTATTGCAAGTTTATCTATTCCTTCATCCTTACATTTTAGTCATGTTGGATTTTATATATATATATATATATATATATATATATATATATATATATATATGACTTGAAATATATAATGCCCAATACAAATGACTGAGAAACTAATGCTCTGTGGACTATGGTACTGAGAAAAATAAATCTCAAATCTGTAAAGACCTAATGTACAAGTATATGATTTTACATACTCAATAGGCCTGATATAACTTTATATATATATATATATATATATATATATGACTTGATATATGATATTAGTGAAACCATTAGAGGTGGTATTCTGGTATTTGATATTGCCAAGAAGTTTCTTGATCTGATCAGGAAGGAGTTCATGGCACCAAAAAATAACTACAGAATTATAGTCTGACATTACTCATGTCAGTCAGATATGATGACAATGGTTCAGCGAGGGAGCACATTTATAAGATGTGCAAGCTGGTTAATGATCTGAGGGAGTAAATAATTGCATTTGATGATAAGTTATTAGTTCACATGGTGATATATTTTCTACCAAGGTCTTTTGAGACTTTCAGGGTGAATTATAATTCACATGAGATAAAAGGAAAATTTAGAGCTATTAGCACTTTGTGTGATTGAAGTGGAGTGACTCAAGACATTTAAAATTGAGTCAGCTCATCTTACCATGAGTAGTAGCAGTTAGAATAGTTTCAAGAATAAACTAACGGTAAGAAAGAAAATCAGGTAAAATAAGAAAAGGGAAAACAAAACAATAAAAAAAATGCATTGATCATGGGGATGATGAATGTTGGTTTTGTAGAAGTAGGACATAAAAAGAAAGGTTATTACATTTATAAGAATTGGTTAAAGAAAAATAAAACAGATGTGAAAATTCTCATGGTAATATTTGAGCCAAACTTGGTAAATGTGCATGTTCACAAATGGTGGATTATTTTGGGGTGATCATATATGCCTCTTATTTTTCTGTGGATTTGATACCTTCCAAATTAAAATATGTTTGTTTTTGGCAGAGAACATTTATCTGTGTTATGGCATTGAAGATTGAGGAATGTCTCTTGAAAAAAATTTGAACGCTGGATCATTAGACCACTAATTTTTTATATTATAATTTATGTGTTGAGTGTGTCAAAAGGAAGATGCAGAAGAAATATAATTTTAAGGTCAGTTGGTCATGTGGTCTTTTGGACCTTATTCATACCAATGTTTGTGATATGTTTTCCATTACTGTCTGAGATAGTCAAAGGTATTTTGTTACCTTTATTTGTGGTATTTTGAAGGTATGACTATATATAATTAAACCACCAGAAGTCCAAAGCACTTGATGTGTTTAAAACTCTATCAGGCTGAAGTTGAAAAGTAATTGGATAGAAAGATTAAAGGTTTAAGATTGGACAAAGGTGGTGAGTATTATAGGAGAATGGATAAGTAGGGTGTGAATCATAGTGTTTAAGTACATATCTCAAAGAATATGACATTGTGTCATAGTACACCACTCTTAGTCCTCCTAAGCAGATAGAGTTACAGAATAGAGAAAAGGCACATGTTAGGTGGTTGTTATTCATAGCATTATTAGTCATTCTTCACTTTTGAGAGTTTTTTTAGTATAAGCTCTCAAAATAACTATTTATATTATTAATAGTCATGTAAAGAAGCTCCTGAAATACCCTTCACACTTTGAACATGCTCTCTGATATTTGCATATGTGGGGATGTCTTGCAGAGGCAAAAATTATACAATTCAGATATTAAGAAGCTTGATCCTCGCATCGTCACTTGTCATTTCATGAGGTATCTTGAGAGATCAATTGGTTATGAATTTCATTATCCTTCTAAACCAATGGAGATTGTTGAAATATGTCATTGCGAAATCTATTGAGGATGGGCAAATCTAGTGGGAGTCTAAAGCTTTGTAGTTTCTTTTTAGTAGAGGAGTAATCTTCAGTGCCCATTCCATTTACTTCAGATTTTATTTCATTTTCTTTAATGGTTTTAGTTAGAGTTTCTATTCCCACTCCTTCAGTTGTTCCTTTGTAGCCTCTTCCTTCAGCTTTAATCCAGTTCCTGAGCTCGTTCAGCTTAGGAAATTTTCTTGGACTTGGAGGTCTGTTATACTTAATAATTTTAAGGTGCATGATAGATATAAAATGTGTTGATTTTTCTGAGATTTCCTATCTAGTTTCATCAAATGACTATTTGAGAGTCATTTTATGATTGTCACGCATTATGATATTGAGTTGCATTAGATGGATGTCTAGACATCGTTCATCAATGGAGACATTAAGGAAATGATATACATACCTTAATCTAAAGAATGTCGTGGACTAATGCACATACCTCAAGTTCAATGGGGAGTTAATTTGTTATTCTTGTCCTATAAATTGATAATATTTTGTTAGTTAGCAATGACATCCATGCAAAATATGCACTTTAGAAAAATTTGGACTTTCTTAAAAGGTATGTATTGATAAAGTATTAAATACTTTTGAGATGAAAATTTGTGCACCTAGATTCCACTTGTTAAAAGGATTTTTTTTTCTTCAGAATAACAAATATCTCGATAATGATTTTGTGAGAAGTCAAGTAGATTTTAGCAAAATTTACAGATTACTCATTGAAAGGAAGTGAAGAAAGTTTTGAGGTATCTCCAAATAACCAAAGAGTTCATGTTGGTTTACATGAAATCAAACTGTTTAGAGATAAATGGTTATTCTAATGATAATTAAGCAGGTTGCTCAAGTAATAGAAAATTTTATTTTTGAATTTATTTTTATATTGGCTCATGGAGCTAGTTGTCTTGTGAAAAAATCTCTCAACAATGTATTATCACATATTTCGCTATATATGTATAGTTGGTCAGTTGTTATGAAGCAACCAAACTTGTCATTTGGTTTACAAATTCTATTACAAATTTAAAGATTGTGGACTCTATCCACAATAATTTGGTATTTTTTTGTGATAATGAGGTTGTTATAAAATATGTAAAAAATGAAAAGTTGACCAAACGTAATAAACACATTGACATAAAGTACCTTTTCGTGTGTGAGAAGGTTAAAGAAGGTTCTATTGAGGTTTCCTACATAAAATACTAATGCAGATCCTCTCATTAAAGGTATTTAGCCACAAATTTTTAAGGTGCACATGATCGAGATATGTATTCGAGAGTCATTGTGTTATGATGTATGATATTTCTTTTATATTATATTACATTGAAGTTAGCTTTCAGCTTATTTTTGCCTTATGGTGACAAGTATTTTTCTTCAGTTTATTTACACCTTGTGGTGACAGATATTTGCATGCAAAATGAAGTTATGATGCATCATTATTATTATCTTCATATATATGGTTTATGCATGTGCTATTATATTTGTCTGAGAGTGGTGTTACATTCATGAGGGTGTTTGGGCTAAATGTGAGATTGACACTACATCGGTAAATCCAAACATAATTATTGAAGTTTGGCTGGGGAGTGGTATTACACTTCATGAGGTTGTTTGGTTAGATGTGGAATTATCACCACATCGATAAAGTCAAACATAATTATTAAAGTGCATGTGGGACTGTTTTACACTCCATGAGGATAGCTTGGGCTAGATATGAGATTGGTTCCATATCGGTAAACCCTCACACTAGACAGAAGGTTGATAGTTTGTCGTAATATGTTCAGGTGATATATCATGATGGTATGAAATAACCTGTGCATAACTTGGGTTAGATATGAGATTGACTCCATATCGGTAAACCCTCATACTGAACAGGAGGTTGGTGGTTTGTTGTAATATGTTCAGGTGACATACCATGATGGTATGAAACAGTCTGTGTGAGCTTGGGTTAGATATGAGATTGGCTCCATATCGGTAAACCCTCACACTGGACAGAGGTTGGCGGTTTGTTTTAATATGTTCAGGTGACATACCATAATGGTATGAAGCAGGATGGATAGTGAGGTGTGCATTTAGACCATATATAGTTTGCACATCTCATGAAATGCAGTAAAAATCACTATATTTGCTCGAATTTTAGATAGAATTAGTTTTGAGACCATTGAACTGTTTAGACTAATATATTACTTGTCTACGCATTCATGATCCACTATTGAGGAAGTCTATGGAAGAGAGTGTTTTAAAGTTTCAACCCATCTGTTTCGATAATTGTATTTTTATAAAATAAAATGAGTGGCCACTCGACTTTTCTAAAGTGTTGCAATCTACGATGTTGTTTTACAAAATTTAAAGTACATGAACTAGGTGAGAGATTGCAATGTAATTGTTGTTACTTGATGAGTTGTAATTAGTGTTGCAGACTTTCTTATGCACATTCAAGCCACGTTTGACTGTACACAAGTCCTTTAAGAATTTTGCATAAGAGGGGATATGTTGAATTGCATCAAGAAATGGAATATTAATTTTGACTTGTTTAAACACTTCCATAATCTCATTATAGTGATTCCCCTTCTTAGGCTTTTGAAGTCTTTGAGGATATGGTGCAGTAGGAACAAAGTTCCTAATTGGTGGACTTATTTGAGATGGTGGGTCAAGACTAGGGATTTGGATTTCTGATTCAACTTCAGATGTAGTTTTGTCCTCCCTTCCTAAATTGCTAACATGGTCCTTTTCAATTTTCTCACTATGTATAGACATTTGGACTCCATTATCAACTTGTTTACCTGATCTTAGAGTTGTGATAGAGTGAACCTGCTCATGTGAACCAGAAGTAGACGGGTCACTAATATGAAATTGGCCATTTGGGTTAGGCACAGGTTGACTAGGAAACTTTCCCTTCTCCCGCTCTCCTACAACAGTGGCTAATTGACCTATTTGAGTTTCTAACTTAAAAATTGACTGACTGGTCTGTTGCATGAACTGTTGGAGAGTGTCCTCTAAAGTTGGTCTTTGTTGAGGTGGGGGAACATACGGAGGGGCCTTTTGGGACATAGAAGGATATGAAAATTGTGGTTGCCCTTGGGGTTGCATAGGTTGCACCCCTTGGTTGTTCCGAGGTTGGTCTTGCCTCCAAGAAAAATTAGGGTGGTTCCTCCAATTAGGATTGTATGTGTCAGAATAGGGGCTGTCAAATGGTTTTTTTATAGGAATTTAGTGCATTGGCTTGTTCGGCTATACACTCATGAAAAGATGCAATAGATGGACAAGTTTGAGCTGTATGGGAAGAACTCTCACACAATTGACACACCTCACTAACTGCACGAACATAAGAATTACTTCCTTTACTAATCTCTATAGCCTCCACTTTCCTAGTTAGACTAGCTATCCTTGCACTCAAATCGGTCTTCTTTCGGACCTCATAGATTCCTCCCTTTTTGGGTTCTGAGAGAACTGATATAGAACACCTTTCAACTCTCCCTGAGTACTCCCATTGTTGAGAGTTCTCTGACAACACATCAAGAAATTTCCATGTTTCATCCTCATTTTTAGACATGAATTCTACCCCATCTCGTGACTCAATTAGTTAACGATTATGGGGTGACAACCCCTCGTAAAAGAATTGAACTAATTGCCACTTAGCAAAACCATGATGGGGACACTTAAGGAGAAGATCATTAAATTTTTCCCAACACATGTAAAACTCCTCACCCTCTCTTTGAGTAAATTGCATGATATTTCGACGAAGGGAGTTAGTTTTGTGCATGGGAAAGAATTTGGTAAGGAATTTGGTGCATAACCCATTCCATGAATTGACGGACGCGGGTTCCAGTGAGTATAACCAAGATTTTACTTTTTCTTTCAAAGAGAATGAAAATAACCGCAATTTAATTGACTCCTCAGTAATATTTTGAAATTTTAGTGTGGAACAAATCTCTAAAAATTCCTTGACATGGAGGTATGGGTCATCAGAGCTAAGACCTTTAAAAGTGGGCAGTAAATTAATTACCGCCGCCTGTATCTCAAAATGTCCTTGTTGGGTAGCAGGTAACACAATGCAAGATGGGTTTGTAATATGTACGGGAGTGTAATAGTCCTTAAGGGATTTAGTTTCAACAGGATCTGCCATCTTGGGCAAAGAAGAATCTTTAACACTAGAATTTTTCACACCCTTTTGAAAGGTTCTCTCAATCTCAAGATCTAACAAAATGACTCACAAAAACACCAACCAAATAAACAAGCAAAATTTTTTTTTTTTTCAAATTTAATTCAAGGTTAGTGATTTCTATTTAAAATTTTTTTTTTATTTTCCTAAAGAATTATCTGGACTAGTTCCAAAATAATTCTTACCTAGTCAGACAGCTTCTACTCCCTTTCAGAGGAACTAGATCATTACTAGTTAAGCCCCACCAACAATACAACCAGGAAAGTTTCTAAGATAGATTGGAGGGGTCACAAACGGTCCCACTTAAAAACCAATATTCTCAGAACTTTTCTAGACATTGTAAAGTTGGAAGGTGCTCACTGGAGTTACCAAAAGTTAACTCTGTCCAAGAGGGTCCTATAAGCTATATGAATTCTTATGGCCAATGTCTACTTGATTTTAAATTTAAACTAAATTTGGCTTGGGATAGACAAATGCAAGGAGATTTTTAACCTAGTTGGGCAAGGAATTGGTAATGAAATCCAATCCTTATCTTGTTGGGGTTTGTGCCCTTACTAAAATTTTAATGCAAGAATGCTAAATTAAAATACACAAACAAAACCCACCATAAAAAAATAAAATAAAAAGTGAGTGAGTGTGTGGTCTTTCTTCTTCTTTTTTTTTTTTCTAAATAGAGAGAGAAAAAAGAAATAAAAAATAAAATAAAATATAAAATAAACTTGAAGAAAGTGTGACCCTAAGGCTATTCTAAGTTATTCTATCCTAAAGTTCTCATGCAAAAAGTTATTAACCTAAAACAAAAATCTATGTTTTCCTAATCTAAGAAAATAAAAATATAAATAAACAAAAAGAAAAAAAAAAGTACTTACTTGGATTCCTAAGTAGTGCCCAAGAACATGCGAAAAAGGCAATTTTCAACAATACCACCTATAGAATTCAAGAAGTATCAGGTAAAACAATAACAATAAAATAAAATTAAAACTAAACTAAGAAAAATAATAATAAAAATAAAATTAATAAAACTAAAACTAAACTATAATAATAAAGAAATATTTTTTTTAAAAAAAAAAAAAACCTAGAACAAATAATTAAAATTGGAAAGATTTTTTTTTCTTTTTGATAATAATAAAACAAAAGAAAGAAAGAAAAAACTAAATTATAACTAGTAGAAGAATTAAATCAATTGAAATTTGATTAGTTTTCTTGTTTGCAATTCCCCGGCAACGGCGCCAAAAACTTGATGTTGTTTTAAAATTGTTAAATAACTCGCAAGTGTACTAATCTATTGAAGTATAGATCGGCAAGAACGAGGTCGAACCCAAGGGAATGCTTTGAGAAGAAAAACTAATACAAATTCAAATTAATTTAAAATTAATCTAGTTTAAACACAAGTTTAGTTGATTTGAGAGAAATTAAACTAACATGAAAATAAAATAACACTTATTGAAATCAAATAAAGAAAATAACTAAGGTTTTGGATTCCACCACCATTAAATCCATGAAGCTTCTAATATTCATTTATTAATTCTCAAATTTGGAGTAGCAATCAAGAAATCAATCTATTGCTTACTCAAGATTTAACAATAAAGCACTATGAATAATATATTAAAAAGGTAGATTTTCCTTCGCTTTACTAGTGTAAAATTCTAAGCATCTTATGTATCCAATTTAATGAAAAACATAAGATCAAAGATTATCACTTTTAAGAAATACAAACCCAAGCTTAGATTAATTATAATACTTTCTAACTATCACATATACATGATATAGATGGTGAAAGAATTATAAAATAATTAATCACAAGAAGCAAAAATCATAAGCAATTAAATCACACACATGAGGATCAATTAATGAACAAAAGAACTTCACTTCATTAATAGAGGTTTCCTCCTCAATCCTAGTTGAGGAGTTTAGTTACACATGATAGAAGAAGAAGATAACAAAATAATAAAAGACATAATGAATAAATAAAACCCGGATTGTCTCTGTCTTCTCTGCCTTGGCCTCCACTTTTTTCTTCCTCAAAACAGCCTCCAATTCACTTCTTTATACCCCAAGAGAATATATAAAGTCCTAATCCAATTAGGAGATAAAGTCCTAATCCAATTAGGAGATAATTAGGGTTTTCCCGCAGCCCTAAATAGGTATATTTTTCTGCTGACTTTCGGCCCAAGTTTTGACCTAGTAGAAGTTCGATTCATAAAATTTACGTGAAATACAAAAGTGTCCAGAATCGAATTTCGTTCAACTTTTTCGGGAATTAAGTTAAATTGATGCTCGGAAATAAGGTTTTCATTTCATTTTTCAAAACGGGATTAAAACTGGATTAAGTGTAGAATTGGGCTTCAGGCCCGTAACCTCCTTAAGCAGTTATAATTCTCTTGAACCTCTTCCTTGGGCTGATTTGAGTTGAAATATGGACTTGAATGGACCCATTAAATGTAGGCTTCATATAACCTTCTTGGATATCATCTTTAAAAGCTCAAAATTATGGTTTTATCTGAAATAATCATTAAGGCCCTGAAAAAGATAGAAAACACAAAAATAGAGTAAAATCACATATAAACTATCATTAAGAGAATAAAATATGCAAATTAAGTGGCTAGAATGTGTAACATTCAATGCCGATCAATAACTTTATTCAAAGTTTTAAACATAATTTGTAGCCAAATTGCACTAAATCGTCAGTACTATAAAAAAAAGTTTAAAATATTTTACTCTGCTATTGTTTTAAATAACAAACACTCTAAATTTACATAAAGTTGCAAATTATTCCTTTCTAAGAAATAGGAGTTGAAATTATGATGTTAAGTGATTATGCGCAATGTATGTGAAGTATGAGCTGATTGTTTTGACAAAAATATCCTACACAAGGCGGACCCAGAATTTTAGTTCGGGGGGTGTAGTGGATTTGGTGAGGGAAAAAAAAACTAGTATAACAAATATAATTTTTTCACATAAAAATGCAAACAAGAAACAAAAAAATGGCAAAATCACTATCTTTCAATGGGTAATGTCGTATTCTTAATCTAATTTCATATCAATACTCATTTAAAGTGGAACAAAAATTATCTAAATACTAATTGAACTATGAGCCATGACAAAACGAAATCCTCTCTCCAAGCGTTTAACTAACAGAGGCATCTCTATTATTACTTGTTATCCAATCCGATGTCTGGTTTAAGATCCAATGCTTCAACCCACTTCAAATTGAGTGAAACAATTCAGCCATTAACGTATGAATCTTGTAAAACACCATATTTGATTTTGTAATAAGACAATTCAAAATCGAAATTAACTATCTTTGAATGACCTATTTTTTTAAATAATCAGAACTTTACTAAATTCAGTAAATTAAAGGTCCTAGTTTGAGAGACGCTTATCAAACATTAAGAATATTTAAGAAATACTCAATTGAAACATGAAAGTCAAAAACTCCCATTAATGATTAACTTTTTTAAGTCTTAGGGAGATTGAATAAGATATCAATATCAAAATATCATTACATTTGGCCCAAAGAAAGAAGAAAAGAAAAAAAATAGAGAAATTAACAATCGCACGAGGTTCAGATTTGGGTTAAGAGAGAAGAAAAGAAAAGATTAAAAGATAGAAATTTTGGGTTAGGAGAGAAGAGAGAGGAGATGATTTGATACACACCTTTGCGAAAGATGAACGTTTGTGTCACTGCAACAGAACAAGAGCTTGTTGCGTTATATCTTGCCATTATTTTTTTTTCTAAAACTTATTGGGTTCCAAGAGAATTGGATTTTTCTATTTAAAAGAAGTGTATTAACCCAATAGATAAAAATGTATTGAATTCCAATAGAATTGGACATTTTTATTTAAAAAAAGTGTATTAACCTAATAGATGAAACAATCCATCTAATTTATAGGGTAAAAAATAAATAGAGGGGAGCATTTTTAAAAAAAAAAAAATGGGGGGGAGGGGGGTGTCAGCCCTTGTACGCAAGTCTATTTTACCTTTTGTGGCTGAGAAGAGTAATTTGTAATTTTTTGTAAATTAAAAGTGTTTGTTGTTAAAATAATAATAATAAAAATAAAAAAGAGAGTAATTTATAACTCTTTAACCAGCCGTTTATCGCAAATTTGATATGATTTATAATGCCCCTTGTGCCTAGAGAAAGTAATTCTACCTCTAGGGGGGTGAGAAAACCTATCTATAAAATAGTAATAAAGAAGAATATTTTTCTCTATATAAACAAATATAAATTGTAGAAGTAACAAGAAGATATCGATATGGTAGAGAGAGATGATACCCTACAACTCATCAATCGTAGTAACAGATATCAAATGACTCACAAAATATCTACAACTTGCACAAATGCATTAAATTATGAACCCAATTATTGATTTTAATTTTTATACATTTAAATAATATATAGATTCTTAAATAATAAGGTTGGCAGTTGAGTGTTTTGCACCTACCGGAGTTATATTTGGGGCCAAAACCTCTATAAAATAATCTTTTTAACCACAGACGTTGTTTTTGTCATTTCTCATGCAACTTAATTTCTTCTCATACAAGAAACCACCTCTCTCTCTCTCTCTCTCTCAATCAATCGATTTATTGCAAAGTAAAAGTATCTTGTAAGAAAAATGAACTTCCAGGCAACGACCTTATGAATTGACTTTTGCATACTCAAATTTTTGGACGTTACTTTTATTAAAAATAATCAACAGACTGAGTAAATAGTAAAAAAAATCATTTTTTTTGAAATGCATCAAGTTATAATCAAAGTTATAATACAATAATTTTTTTTTAATTGGTTAATATATTCAATATTCTCACACCAAGAATGACAAAATAACATTGTCCTGTTTTCTTTTGAAATAGTTTTAGAAGAGTTTAAATAATTTTAAAACAATTATGAGAATGAAAGAAAAAAATTCGTGCGATTACGAAATGAGAACGAAAATAAACAATTTATATTATATATTTACTATATTACACTTATATATATATATTATTATACACATACAAAATTATATATTTTATATACGTACAAAATTATTTTTATATAATTATATCTATAATATTTTACTTGTTGAAATTTATTGATAGTACACATGTAAATTATTATGTAACTTATAATTAGCAGATAAAAGTATATAAAGTCTAAAATAAAATATAATTACAATTAAAAAAATACTCTTTTAAATAAAAGAAGCTTTAGAGATAGGATTCACGTCCTGCCCCAAACACGACTTGGTGGTAACGCAATATATTGTCAGAGAAGTTGATATAAATGTCTTTACTTCTCGATGACACATGGCATGATGTGGATGACATGGAGAGTGACGCACTGCTGGTGCACAATAAAGGTAAAGACTGCACCGCACGTGATTTCTCTCACTTAGAAAATGAAAAGAATGAAAAGAAACTACTACATGGAGAGACCCAACTAACGCACACGCTTATTCTAGAATATCTCTCTATATTTTCTTCGGAAATTAATCTCTCTCTCTATATTTATATTCGATCTCTGTCTATATGTGGTGCTGTGTTCGTTTATCCAACTTCTCTAACATATATCTATCCGCATATACATGTAATTTTCTCTTCTATCGCTCTCTCTCTAGATATACATATAATTTTCTCTCTCTATATAATATAAACGCGTTGTACGGTTGGTTTTGTAGCACCCACCGATGTAGATTCTCTTTTTAACACTAACATGCATTACAGGCAGCGAAGACACAAGTAAAGACACATACACACCCCCCTCTCTCTCTCTCTCTTACTCTCTCTCTCTATCCAAAAAATTTCCATGTCAGACTCTCGTTTAATCCAATTACCACCTGCCGTCTCCCAACTCGCTTAGCTGTTGCTCACTGTAGCTTGGCCCCCCACTCTCTCTTTCTCTCTCTATTCTCTCTCTCTCTAAAAGTCGCCCAGTCTCGCTATCTTGTTTTCTTCTTCGAACTTTTTTTTCTTCCTCATACTGCACCTTCATATAAAATCGAAACGCAAGACCAAAATCCAAATTTTCTCTCTGGAGTCTGGGGTCTCTCTCTCCCCAACATATACTCAACCCCCTCTCTTTCTCTCTAAGACTCTTTCTCACTAGATTAGCAATCAAAATGCCTGCTTGGTGGGGAAGAAAATCTACAAAGAACAAGCAACAGCAGCAAGAGCAACAACAACAACAGATACAGCAATACCCACATGGAAACAATCAGAATTTGATCAAATCTTCGATCGGAAATGATAAGAAAGGCAAAGACAAGCCCAAGAGCTTTGACGAAGTCTCTGCTGTGGTGTTTTCGCATAATTCGCCGCGAAACAGCAAGGATTTAGGTGGTGGTAGTGGGAGTGGATCTTCGGGGTTTTCGGGTTTCGATTCCGATAGGGGGCATCCTCTGCCTCGGCCATCGATATCGTCAACGCCGTCTTTGGGGATCGATCATGGAGTTGGGCTGGGATCTGGGTCGGTTTCGGTATCCAGTGTGAGCTCATCTGGGTCTTCTACTGATGATCATAATCATCTTGATAACGGTCTATTGGGTGTTTACAGGTTGGTGTTATTAGTACTCTAGTTTTGGATTTGAGTTCTGTTTGGTGGGGTTTATATTGAATTCTCCAAAATTAGGCTTTAGGGTTTGGTTGTTGGTGTTTATTTGTGTTTATATATGTGATTGTTTTTTAGGTAGTTGATGTTAATATGTTGATTGATTAATAAAAAATGGAACTTAAAATTTTTCATCATTTAACCCCCAAAAAAGGTTTTTTGCTAGCAATCTTACTTTCTCTGCCAGGACAATTTTTTAATATCAAAATTTGGTTGCTATCCATATGTCATATGGCCTTTTCTCTTTATTCAATCGAAAGACTAGACATGGGTCTCTCTCTCTCTCAATAATAACTTCTTAATTATTGGTAGAAATTTGACAGCTATATTTTGAATCTTCACAACGAACCTTTACATTTTGATGGACAAACTTGTTGGAAAATAAGAGGCCATGATTTTTTCCGGTTGAGAAGTACTACTCATTTAAAGGGTTTTTGCAATTTGAATCTATCAGTGATCATTTTAATTTAGGATGACTCCAAAACTTACTGGCACAGGAAATGGTTAAATTTGGAGTTTTCTATATGATTAGCATAGCATACTTGATTGGAAAAATAGAAAACTCCTGGCCTTACAGTTACGTCAGTTATTCTTCCTCAATGCTGCTGCTTATAGCCTAGAATGATAAATTTCATAATTTGTTACCAGAGGACATGGGGAGACCAAGCTCATCCCGACACCTAGAAGCCCAGGTCCAGCTTCAAGAGGGGCTACCACGTCCACATCACCTCTGCATCCGCGATTTGGCAGTACGAGTCTAGATTCCCCAACAGGAAAGCTGGAAGATGGGAAGAGTGAATATCATCGGCTGCCTCTTCCACCGGGGTCTCCTACTAGTCCTTCTGCCTTGCCCAGTCCAAGAAGTTGTGGAGTGACTGAGTACGCAAATTCTAATTTGTCAAAATGGAAGAAAGGAAGGCTTCTTGGAAGGGGGACCTTTGGGCATGTTTACCTTGGATTTAACAGGTAACTGGAGTTCGTATCATCTATCTATGAATATTATCAAATTAGATGACGCAACTTCATTTAGTGTTCGATAACTTCGATTAGTTTTTGATTGAGGCTTGATATAGCTTTATTTCTGGTCCCCATTGATGGGAACTTGAACATTTAGAAACTCTCTGAAGCCTCAAATATTCACTAGCTTTTGCACTCATGTTTATAATTGTTTGACTAGAGAGAAATAATAATATCATTAAAAAGAACATCTAAACAATTTTTAACTGTAAGAAAAAATAGAAGCCATTGTTATCTCTTATAGTCATGTTTACCATAACGAGAAACAGTGAAGTTTATTAACATTATAATGGTAATTCAACAAACCACTTGGTAGTTATATGTGCTTAATTAGTTTTAAAAATATATTCTAATGAGTTTTCTGCTGGTGTATTTTTCTAATGTTGTATTTGCAATTTAAACAGTGAAAGTGGGCAGATGTGTGCAATAAAAGAAGTCAGGGTGGTTGCAGATGATCAGACGTCTAAAGAAAGTCTCAAGCAATTGAACCAGGTCTTTTTTTCATCTCTCTTTCTTATATTGGACACAGTGCTGACTTCCATCATACTTCAATTTCTACTTGTTCCTTCTTTATAGTTGACTTCCGAATTCTGCATTTAAACGTTGTAATGCCATATGATTAATTGCAAGTGATTGGATCTGTAACACATTGCTCTTGTCAACAGGAGATCACTTTGCTTAGTCAACTTTCACATCCAAACATTGTTCAATACTATGGAAGTGAACTGGTATGAGCTCACTCCTTCTTGTAACCTCTTCATGTCGATACATGTGTACTTACATTATATATACATTAATAATGCTTCTCTCAACCTACCCAATCCATGTGAAATGACTATAAATGCCAGACCCTAGTTAGCGATAACTCTGTAATGCCATGTTTTCAGGGTGAAGAAACGCTGTCAGTTTATTTGGAATTTGTCTCTGGTGGTTCAATTCACAAATTAATTCAAGAATACGGTCCCTTTAGAGAGCCTGTTATTCAAAATTACACTAGGCAGATTCTTTCAGGGCTTGCCTACTTACATGGAAGGAATACAGTGCACAGGTAATTTGTCACAACACTAGGGAAGATTGCTGAATGATTTCTTGTATCAATTTCCTGCTTACTCAAAGAGCAATTTGTATTTTATGGCAGGGATATCAAAGGGGCAAATATATTAGTAGATCCTAATGGTGAAATCAAGCTTGCAGACTTTGGCATGGCTAAACATGTACATCTCATCTTAGCCCTACGGAAAAGAAAAAAGAAAAGTTCATTTCTAGCATTCTAAATGGAAATACATGGCAGTTCAATTTTTTACAAACTTGTGCCAGTGCTTCTATCTAGCAAAAGCACTCATTATTTTTAATATTTCTTGGTCTGGTTGCTGAGAAAATGGAGAAAATGGTGAAGGTTGGGACCCTACCCTACACTACCCTACCCTACCCTTATTTTAGATAACCAACGCTTTCAATTTCTCCTTTCCACCCATTTTCTTCAGAACCAAACAGTGCACAAGGGCTTATATGAGCACAAAGCAAAAACAAATAGACAAACTCAGTGTAATTTTGTTTTGATGAAACTCGGAAAATATTTTATATATCTTTTTCCATTAGTCCATAGTTGTTAAACGGTGATTCATCTCATGAATCAATATCCCATTTTTCCGAATTGAGCTTCAGAGTTCTAGTGGAACCATGCAGTGTCAGACACGAGATATATTTTTTTAAAGAACAAGGCCTTTTTCAACTTATCCAATTCATTTGGGACCCTGCATATTCACTCTTTTTCCTATTCAAAGATCAGCCCCCTTTGTCTCCGTGTTTCACATTGAGAATTATTTGTAGAGTTGCTGTTATCTCCTTCTTACACATCTTCTCTTTGTTTCCCGGGCCTCTAGTGAGTTACAGATAGAATTTAAAAAGGTCAAATCTTTGATGATTCCATCTTCTATCCCAATTTCTCAATGAGAAATTGGGTGAAATTCTATAGAATCAAATGTACTTAAGGAATGATGGAAGGGAATAAAAATAAAAAATAAAAGAGAGGGAAAAATATTATATAATAAATAAAAATGAAGTAGAAGAACCCAGATTCGAGATTAACAAATTCAAACTTGAAAAAGATCTTTCTAGTTCTCGAAGAATGAGGGGCAAGGGGATAGTTTGATAATTTGAAAAAAACAGATAGGATATAGAAAGCAAATATATATTATAAAGATGAAAAACAACATAATAATATAAAAGTAGTTTAATGATGTATCATGTCAACTACCAGAGAATGGTTAAGGCACTTGTGAAATTCACCAACTATCCTCTTCCATTGTTTTTTTACTTTTTATCTTATTAAAAAAAAAGTGGCACTTATTCTGAGTTGAATTAATTTTAACAACTTCTTTTTTTGAGAAAGTGACTTGGTTTCGTGCTGAGAAAAGAGTTTAATCCCTTGCCATGTTCATCACACAATGTCAATATGTCATCATCTTAGGGAAGACAGGTCCTTTAACCAAATTGAAAATCAAAGCATGGGCATAGAGGAATCTACAATTCTCTTTAAATAACCGGCTACTGCTCTTGACTGTCTTGTTCAATGCTTTCTTGCTAACATTTCCAAAACTTTCTTTTCCCATAACATATGCACGTATAGTCACTTTTTTGTACCAACCGTTTGATATCTTCATTATATCCACCTTGTCACTATCATCTCCATTCCTCTTTTCCTTTCATATAAATATTTTGAGAAAAACTGTCAACATCTTCTAAAAATTATTGATAACTGGAAACATTTGGAGTTCCAACTAAGTGGTTGTTCATCTGATAACACTACCTAAAAATATGTATTATCACAATATTTACTTTATAAATACATTTTGGCATGGCTATGTTTACCATCATCAATGATGGTATGACTTGACTCAGGATTGTGACTTTGATTTCTTCTTCCCTTAAAAACCATTTTTAGGTAAGAAACCAAGAAATCCAGACAGTAAATGACATACTCACCTCAATGGCCAAAACAACAAGACCTTTTCAAATCCTTGAAAAGTTGGATCCAAAAGATTCTCTTCTTAAAGTAGGAATATTTAGATAGATAATTTTTATGTGGAGTTGATAAATAGCGTGCTCAAATTCTCTTGAAAAAGAGCCCTAGAGATTACCTATAGCATACCAAATATATATATAGGAAATGAATAGTTCATTCTAATGAATCATAATAATTTTTCTAATCGTGATTCCTTTAGTGAGATTTTTAGGTTTTTTTACAAGGGAGGCCTGTTCCGTCGGTTGGCGGATGGGGGCGGGGGCCCCCAGGCCCCAGATAACATCTATATCATCAATGCTTTCTTTCAAAGGAAGTCCTTACTGGATGGCACCTGAGGTATCTTTCTCTCCCTGTCTCTCATGTTGAGTTAACAAAGAATATTGCTAGTCGCTTTTACTTTGTAATTTGAGTTTACAGCTGTTATATCTAGAATTCTCCACAGTTTTTGTACTCATGTTTATATTAAACCTCAGGTTGTGATGAATACAAATGGCTACAGCCTTGCAGTTGATATATGGAGCTTAGGGTGTACAATTCTTGAAATGGCAACATCGAAACCACCTTGGAGCCAATTTGAAGGGGTGAGACATTGGATTTTTTCCCGACCATTTATTACAGACTCATCTTTGTGTATAGGCCATCATTGAAGTGCTTGTAGGACCAATATCTTTTTGTTATGTTGACATGAACAGGTGGCTGCAATATTTAAAATTGGAAACAGCAAAGATATTCCTGAAATACCAGATCACCTTTCCAATGATGCGAAAAGTTTCTTGAAGCTATGCTTGCAACGAGACCCAGCTGCACGTCCTACAGCATTACAGTTATTAGATCACTCTTTTGTTCGAGACCAAGCCACCACAAAACTTGCCAATGTCAACATAACCAAGGAAGCATTTCCTTATAAGTTTGATGGAAGTCGGACACCGGTAAAGCCTTCAAAATGCTTATATATTTCTGCTGAATAACTTACTTTGATATTTTACCTTTCTTGTATTGGGTGACTTGGGTCCATATCTCTGTGATTTCTATTTTGAAGCAACTTGTGTGCAACTTTGGTGATGTGACTGTCATAACTTAGAAGTATAGTTATAAAGATCCATTCTGTTCTGGCCCTTTCCTGCTGGAATGTTCCATTATGGTGGAAAAACAGAGTAGACACCCCTCCATTCCATTATGGTGACTATTTCAGCCTGTATTTTCCGGGCATTATGGTGCAGGATGCAGGTGCTCAGATTTCTTGTAAATATAAGCAACTCAAAAGGCCTGTTTACAAAAGCTAATATATATAGTGTTGATCACCATCTACTTTAAAAGCTTAAGCTGTTAGAGAGGGTATAACTTAAATATATAAATCCTTCAACACGCCCCCTCATGTGTGGTATTCTTTTGGTCCAACACGTGTTTCAATTTTAATTATTAGGGTGACGGTGATGTTTGAACACAAGACCTTGCCTGCTCTGATATCATGTTGACCATCATCTACTCTAAAAGCTTAAGCTGTTAGAGAGGGTGTAATTTAAATATATAAATCCTTTAACATATAGAAAAGGAAACAAATAGAAAGCCCCATTCCAGACTATTCATGTGCTTTAATCTATCTGTTAAGTTTCCTTTTTGTTGGAAACCCTACTACAAGCGTTGGATTCATCAATTTCATCAGTCGAGCTCTTTGCTTCTCATTTCTCATCAGCGGCAGTTTCGGGGTCCTTTGCTTGCTTTCGTGTCCTTAACAGTGTTTGCCTTTCAGTTTGCTGATATGTTTGTGTATATATATTGTTTTAGGAATGTAAGAACTTCATTTACCTTTTTGATCTCCTTTGATTGCTTTATATATCCCTAATAGGTTTTTGCCTTGGGGTCTCTTTAACTGGTTTATATTAATTCTAGTTGCCTTCTATTTCCATATTCTTGTAAATTGCATATGTAATTTATTTTACTTTATCCTTTTATCTCTTTATATTCTATCCCAATAAGTTTCTCTTCCCTTTTTTTATTATTTATTTATTTTATTGTATTTGTAAGTACTTAAATATATTTCATATCTAATTTTGTAGAAGCTCTATTCATCCTGATGAACAATGCTTGTTGCAGGAAGCATTTCTTTTTACATTTCTATATTTCAGTATATGTGTTGTGCATATACACATTTCAAATTTCTTAAAAGAGATAACTATTTCATAGCAACTCCTCAAAACACTCCAGTACTAGTAGGTTCTGTTCCATTGAGAAAAAGACAAGTTCAACGAAATGGGATCCGTAAATATGATTGGAAGAGGCTATACTATTTCATTTTGACCTATTTCAATCCACAGTTAACATCTAAATGGAAGCTCTATGATCATCTCTGCTCATAAATAAATTAAATGTGATAGTGTTCAGTGTTCATGTAACTGACCCCTCGTATGTAATATTAGACACTGTTGAGTTGATTGTACTAGCACAACCTTATTGACCAATTAAATCCTCATATGATCAGAGAATGAACAACCCAACAGCACAAGTATTGTAATACAATCTATTATGGTCCTATTGGTTTGATGTTATTGCAAGTATATCTACCAGATTTAGGAATAGATGTTTGGTGATCATTATAGAACATGACACTCGTCTGATAATAATTTTACATAATAGCTTGTTTTACAAAGTGATTCTCTCATGTAGATAAATTACTGCAATACTCAAATATACTCTCGGGTGGTAATTGAAATTTTCTTCAGAAGCCTATGATATTTTATCTTCCATATGCAATTTGCATGCAAAGTGTATGTCAATGTTTATTTGTCATGTGTTCATATGATTGGCTAAAATGTTTTGTTTTTCAAAACAAGAAATTCGGGAAGAATTTTTAGTTACTAATTACATTGTAGGTAGATTATTGGCATGTCTTCGTTAGCCTTTTTTTTTCCCCCAAGTCTCATTAGCCATTTAAGTTCCTAGTATTGCAAACTTAAACGATCTTAATTTCTTTTATGTTTTTCTTTTTGGTAAGTATCTCAATTTGTAAATCAATTGTTAAAGTTTTGCTGTATCATGCTAATTTACTCATTCCTTGTACTTTTGAAGCCGGCCACCTTAGAGCTACGTTCCAACAGAATGAGTTCCAATTCCTGTGAAGGAGATTATGCAACAAGACCAGCAACCACAACCTCAAGAGCTTTGAGAAGCCCAAGGTAAATAACCGAGTCACCTCTCGCCTTGACAAAGATCTATAAACTTGGTATCTACTCATTCTCTAGAGTCATTTAACATGTAAAGTAACTCTGCTATCATTTCTTTTGTGCACAGGGATAATGCAAGAGTGATAGCGTCTTTGCCTGTATCTCCCTGTTCAAGTCCATTACGACAGTATGGACCAGCATACAAAAGCTGTTTTCTTTCCCCTCCACACCCATCTTACACTGTGACGGCGCAAAAAGGTTACGGTTTGAATGATCACTCGATGTTTGTAATGAGACCGAATACAACATACACACTTGATCCTTGGGGTGAGATCCCCCCCCAGTTGAAAACCCAAACACCTGATAGATCACCAAGAACAAGACCTATTGGATCGGGTATCCAAGCAAAATACACGAACATTGTGTGAAAATGCCTAGAGAATCGCTTCTCTCACAGAGAATGTGATTGGGGTCGAATGACGAAGATTATAGAGTGAGAGAGTTGTTTCATCTCTCAAAAGGAATGAAAGGGATGAGATTCAACAGCACCAGAAACACGGAGAGGTATATGATTATACATTGCCAGGAACATGGAGAGAAACAGAACTACGGATAAGAAAACTTTGAATGCATGGGCAATAGATGCTGAATTTTCTCAATGTTGTAACATTCTTCTTCTTCTTCTTCTTGAATTCATGTAAATGGAAAGTGGTCATTATGATCTTAAAATTTGTGTTATATGTTAGGTGAGATGTCCACAATACGTGAATGAAGCCTGATTTGATATGGTCCAGTGATTAGTTGATTTTCTTCATATTGGTATCCAAAGATGGATATCAATTGGACATTAGCCCAAGTGAGTGACTCTTAAAATCGTTTGGTCTGAAACATCCTCATGAATTCACCTCCTCTTTTCTAAGTTGATTGAATGATTTGCTGAGAATGAATGTAATTTCAATGTCTAACATGGGTTTACCTCTATAATACACCGGGTGTAAATATATCAGATGAATTTGGATCGTGCGTTTATAACACGAGCTATAAATTTCATTGTGCGTATACAATACACACGATTCAGATTCAGTGGTGTAAATGATGTATTTACACCACGTGTATAGGTCTTTTCCTAACATAGAATCCATCAATGGCGGGTCACAGGTTTGTTTTATTAAGTCACCACTCTTTAATGTTTTGATTTAACACTTGAATCCACCACAAGCTCAACTTAGCCATAAGACACAGAATTAACTTGTCTGGAACAAGGAATCAATAGCCTGGGCAGGTCCCTACTTTAGGCGGAACTTAATTTGGGTACAATTCTTTTATATATATATATATATATGGATAAATTACTCTACGCATGAGATTTGTTTAAATTATCTTCGGAAACTTTTTGCAAAATCACTTTACACCCCTTATCATATGAAAATACCCTTAACTTATAAAGGCAATGCTTACCTTAGTGCTGATGTAAGCCAAAAAAAAATATATATGTAAATTAAACCCAAACTTAATATATATTACTATATATAAATCACACATACATCTATATACATAAATATGCAGCTCTCCCTGCCAACATCATCAGCACCTGCTCCTAGCCGACAGTGCCTCCACCATCTCTCTCTCCACCGTAGCAATCCCAACATCGACACTTAATTTGCTGGATTATATATACACATTGATATATATATATATGTGTGTGTGTGTCTTTACTGTAGAGGAATATATTGTTAGGCAAGGTATATTATGGTTCAATTTGCATACCACAATTCTTTTCAACACATTATTAACAAAATTTTATGCTCATTATTTGAAATTGATTGGCTAACAATTTATATTAGATACAAAAGTTTTATACGAAGGTAATTTGAACAAAATTTCAGAAGTCTAAGAATAATTTACTTAAATTTTCAAGGCAAGAAACAAGATTCATTCCACAGTCAAAGAGAATATTGCTAACTAGGAAAAAAAATTGTTACCATGCATGATTGTTTTTTCGGTTATAATCCTTATAAAAAGAAGGATTTTAACGGAAATATTGTTACAATTTTCAGGTTTATTATACCTACAAGAAAAAAGAAAAGAAAAGAAAAGAAAAAGAAAAAAGCCATCGCATGGACCACTCTCTAAGTGGGACGAACCTAGACGCCGGTGTCTTGCTGGGTATGAAATAGTGGGGCCTACACTCCAGTAGTAGCAGCCCAAACCAATTATGGAAGATGATGGGGCTCACCTTGATTGACTTTTCTAGAGAGTAGATAAACTCATAAACGTGTTCAATGACCGGTTGCAAAATTTCAGATGGCACACAATTATAGAAGATTCTAACCCATTCTACTTTTGCTGTTTCGCAAAATTCCCCCTCATTATATAAAAATTTCCCACCATTTCCTCAAATTTAATCTCTCCTCTTTCTGTGAAGAAAGAGAGTTCAGAAATCTCTCTCTCTCTCTCTCTCACTCTCTCTCTCTCACACACACACACACACACACCCACACCCACACCCACACCCACACAACAAAAACAAAAAGATGCCTATAGAGATGCCGAAAGGGCTACCATTCTCTGTAGATACATGGAGCCCTTCTTCAAAGAAGAAGAGGCACCATTTTCTTACTCATGCCCACAAAGATCATTCCCAAGGAATCTCCACTCACTCCTCATACCCAATTTATTGTACCCTCATCACCAAAATCCTCACCCTTCAACAATACCCAAAGGTTTATCTTGATTCTCCAAAATTTTCCCTGCTTTCAGATACGTCAATTTTATTTCTTTTCTTTCTAATTTTGGATATTTTTGCGGTTGCTTTGGCAGCTTGACGATTCATTATTTGTGGGTTTTGAAGTCGGGCAATCGGTGGCTATCGACGACCCGGATGGCGCTTTCTCTGTTACTGCTTTCGATGCAAATCACTGTCCTGGTATTTCATTCTATTTCAGTTTATTTATTAATTTATTTTTTGCGATGTTTGCTTTTATGGTTTTGGTGGAACTTTTGATTTTGTTATTACTAGGGATTCATTTAGGATTTGTTTGCTTTCTAGGCGAAGTCTCTGTTCTGATTTTATCTTTCTGGTAATTTGTTTCATGCCCCCCTGAAATTTAATATGACCTATTTGATCCAATCTGATTAATCCATCCCGCTTGATTTGCTTAAGGCCATACAATTCAATTTGATCAATCCTCTCCCCACCACTCCACCAGCTTTACAGAGTGCGCTTCTGCAATCTCCTTAGTGTCAAATAGAAAGCTTTTGACTATACAATGGCCCAGAACTATTGGATGATTATCTCATATAATGCCCTATTTTCAGCTTTCTGTACAGATTCCCTCTAAAAGGAGTGTTAGGTGTCTTACAAATGAGGACTAAATAAAATAAAAGCATCTTTGTGGGTTCCAATAATTTTATCCTATGTTGTTTGCAGCTTTTATTTATAAGAAAATACGAATTGTGAGGTAGTCTTAGTCCCCCCCTCTTAAAGTCGTCGAATGTAGAATTTGGATCAATTTCTTGCCCGTAAAATTGTCTTGCTCATACTTTTACTTCTTAAGCTATTGTTCCATTTCCAATGAAGTTTCTTACCTGTCTTTTTTTAGATCATAATGAAAGTTGTTTTTCTTACCCTTGAAGATATGCAAATATGTCAGAGTTGAAGTTTTAAAATGGCTGTGAGCTTCTTTTCGAGTTTGGTTGGGTTGGGTTTCCCTTTTATCACCTTTTTGTTAAGTGACAATTGACAAAATTTGTTCAAGGACACAAGAAGAATATAACTTGTACATACATTTAAATATAACCTGCATTCTTGGGTATTTCCTGGACCAAATAAAATATGGCACTACAGAACCGGAGTGGCCAAATCATGTGGCTTTTTGATGTTGTGGTCAATTAGCATTTATAGCAAGGGATGTTCTAAAACTTTTGCTCAAAATCCATTGCTCTTCAACCATGCTTCAAACCACCACCTCTAGGCTCTCATTTGACAGTCTAGGATTATAATTATATAGCTATTATCATATTTATTGATTAGAGTGTGTTAGGTTCCATGTTGAGAATAATCCTGGATCATCTAAGACAGTTTGTTCTTAAATGGTATCTTTTTTATTAGTGTAGTTAGCAAGTTCAATTTCATTTTTTATCTAATATTATTATTTTTGTATCGTTTTAAGGTCCTAATTTATATTGAATAATCATGTCGCATTGACAATAGGGTAATTTGATAAAATGACTAAGATGCTATTCATCATAAACATTATTTTTGATAAGGAAAAACTTTTGGATGTGTTAAAATGATTAAGTTTTATGTTATTATTCTTATCTTCAGTTATCCATTACATTAGAATCTCTCTCTCTCTCTCTCTATATATATATATTATCATTATTAACCCTAAGTGATTTGGATTCTAAGGTTAACTTAGAGGCACATTTTATCCAACATTACCATTCCATTTTACAGTATGGCAAAATGTTTCTTTGTATATGTGGAAAAATGTAAATTTGTGTTCATATATTTTGTGATTATTTTTAAACTGGTGTATGCGGCAATCATACTTTTTATTATGAATGAAGACACAAAATTGCAATGTGTAGAAAATTATAACTATATGTGTGTATCATTCAGATTCTAATTATGCTTATTGCCTTATGAATGGTGTTCTTTTTTGTTTTTTATCAATAAAAAGAACAACATATCCTTTTTTGCCCCTTATTGCAGTATCTATTATGCTTGATAGGGCTCCAACTATTAGAAAAAGAGGTGATTTGAGAATATTGTTGCATCGGTCCTTTAATATTGGGAAACACACATAATTCTTTAACAAAGTTGGCAAATGAAAATGAAAAGATTAAAATAAAATAAGTAGTCATCTTTTACTGCACAAGTATTATATTTAATGCAATTTCCCATGTCTAACCAGTTCTAAAATGTTATCTTTTGCTCATTTTTTAGAATATGTTTGTTAATGGTTACTATCTTACCTTACTCATTTTGATCTCTGGATTTTCTCTCGTGTGGTAGGGTGGGGTGTTTTCTGTGTGTGGTTGTGTTTAGGTTGCTTCATTTCTAATATATGTAGATGATCTAAATTGATATGAAAACTCTATTGACAGATGATCCTTTGTCTGGCGTGCTATTTATGAACTTCAGGAGCTGTAATGTTCTTGTTTGAAGGCGATTTTGGTAACATCCTGCATACAGGAGATTGTAGACTCACCCCTGAGTGCTTGCAAAGCTTACCAGAGAAGTATATAAGCAAGAAAGGAAAAGAACCAAGGTGTAGGCTTGATTATGTTTTCTTAGACTGCACTTTTGGAAGATTCTCCCTAAAGATGCCCAGCAAGCATTCTGCAGTCCGACAGGTATTTTTGGTTGGCTTTGTTCGATTTATGTTTCTTTGGGGTAACAAGTTATTCACATGGTGCTATTTACGCTTACCTTTTACCGAAAAAAAGAAGTTATTCACATGCAAGGCCTTATTTGGTATTTCATATTCTTAAGAGTCTTAGATTAGCACTCAAGCCCCGTACACCTTATCTTGTTTCTAAGTTCATTGATCTTACATGACAATGATATTCATTATATACAACCACAGACGAGCATTTGATAAACTGAACTAGAAAGGGTAAGCTTATGTGGATTTCCAAATGTGCAATTGTGTTTGAATCGTATGATATATTGTAAGAAAATCTATAAAATAGTTTATTATTACAAGTTAACAGAGGGGGCAATGCACATATTTGTAGAGCAATACACTGGAATTTATTTATAAACATATTGTAATTTCAGAAATCTTGCATAATGCCTCTGATTTAGGATTGTGAATCTGTACTTCTTACCTGGAACTTTGGGTGAAATTTTGATCGTGGAATCTTATCCTGAGATAATTTTGTTGAATTGAGAAACTTAGGTTTCTTGTTACGTGCGGGGGGGAGGGGGGGGGGGGGGGGATTCCAATTAATTATACTTCATATAAAATTGGCATAACTTTCTATTGCCAACATTGGTTCTGTAAAAATCTTTACAGTATTTTCTATTATAAATTGTTTTTTAATTGTTTATAATAAATATTTCTAATAATAATTCACATTTATATGAAAAGTGTATTTATGCTTGATGTATGTATCATCATCTAATGCTTTATACATACTTAAAGCTTTTAACCTCCTAACGACAAGGGCTTCCTTGCTCCCACTGATGAAAATTTTGATGCCATCTCCTGCTTGGTTTATTTGAGAAGTAAATAAACACTGAAGGGCCTTGCACAGAAGCTTGTGGACTGTTGGTCTCAAGTATGGGTGTCTGTCATGCTTAAAGCATGGGGCTCAAATTTCTACCTGCTGTACCTGTGTCCTTTCCACCTGTATTCTGCTTGTAAAGGGTTTTAACTTGTACTCTCACTACTCTTGGCATTGACAATTTTTCTGTACACGCTTAGATATTTCATTTTGTCTCTTAGCATAGTCCCACATCGCCCGAGTACCTTTTGGATGTGCAGTGTATATAAACATGGGCACCTTTTCCTTGTAAGCCGGTTTTAAGGATGAGTTTTACCCATGAGTTTAGCATGGTATGGTATCAGAGCAGGTGTACTGCAGGAGTCGGGTCTTATCTCTTGCCCTGCGTGGAGGGGGAGAGCTGAGTGTCTCCAACCCTGGCATTGAGGGAGAGTGTTAGCATAGTCCCACATCACCTGAGTACCTTTGGAATGTGCGGTGTATATACACATGGTCACCCTCTCCTTGTAAGACACTTTTCAAGGATGAGTTCTACCTATGGGTTTATCAGTATTGCCAGTATTTTCAAGCATTCTTCTAGATCCTACTTGATAGACCATTTATTTCATTCTTCCATCTGATTTTTTTTTTTATCTCAACCATGATAATCTTTGTGTGTGTTTGTGCTTAATCAACCATGAAAATGTAGCTTGAATTTAATCTTCACTGTTATTCTTGCTGCCTTTATGCAGAAATCCTTTTCTTATTGCACATTTATTGGTTCCATGAACAAACTGATTTTACTGTCACCTACAAAACTTTACTCGCGTGTATTGGAATGTGTTGTTCAATAGAACCTGTCTCCTTTTCAGCCCCCTAATTATAATTGTATGTTCAATAATCTCTTAAATCACTTCTTCGTAGATGATTGAGGTGATGGAGCTTCTATCTGCACTATTTCCCGTGATCACTTCTTCTTTAAGATAATTTAGCTGAGATAGCACAACTGGTCATTCTGATGTATCTCGAGGCCATCAATCTTAGCTATCAAGGAGTTTGATTCATCTAACTTGCTTCAGCTTAACTAAACTATCAGAACGCTGTTTTCACACTTACAGCATTTTTAGTCTTGACAACAACAACCCCCTCTATAAGTATCATAACTTAAGCACCTTATCCTGAATCCCGAAACAGTACTCAGTGTAAGGAAACACAAGTTTTTGACTGACTTCCGTTATAGTCCCATTTGTAACTAGATACTGTCTCTCTCACTTCCTTATGTTCTAATTGATGGAAAAGGTTACAAACTCAAAAATGTTGGTCCATTGTGATGATTAGCTTTTTCATTGTTCATTGATCATTCTTGCAACAATTGCTACTTCATCTATGTGAAATAAAGGTCCTTTGTGTTGCGGTTAGATAAATTGCTCTCACCTGCTGAGCTCTGAAGTAGAATTTGAGTAAACTTATATGACACTTGTGATGGTTATCTCTATGTATGCATTTTTGTGTGTGTGTGTATATTATATGAGTGTTATAGTGTTACTCCTTTCTTTTGAAGCAACTTCTTGTTAAGTGAAAGCTTTTTCAGCATTCTAAGTTGCATATCTAATAGCACAGGTTATTAATTGTATATGGAAGCATCCTGATGCCTCAGTGGTGTATCTGACCTGCGACCTTCTTGGTCAGGAAGAGATTCTTGTGAATGTGTTTCAAACATTTGGGTCTAAGATATTTGTTGATAAAGACAAGAATCCAGAATGTTTCGATGCTCTGACACTTACAGTTCCTGAAATCATCTCTCAAGATCCATCATCCCGCTTTCAGGTTTTTGAAGGATTTCCTAGACTGTATGAAAGAGCAAAAGCAAAGCTCGCGGAGGCCAGAGTTAATTTACAGCCCGAACCTCTAATAATTCGCCCTTCAGCACAGTGGTACGTGTGTGATGAAGAATTTTCAGAGAATGAAAAGACAAGAAAAGAGAGATCAAATGAAGCAGTAAGGGATGAGTTTGGTATTTGGCACATCTGTTACTCGATGCACTCGTCCAGAGAAGAGTTGGAGTGGGCACTGCAACTTCTTGCACCCAAATGGGTTGTGTCGACAACTCCCAGTTGCAGGGCTATGGAGCTGAATTATGTTAAAAAGCATTGCTTTGGTGCGCAACTAAGGTCCAAGTGCTCTCTCTGGAAGCTTCTAGACATTACTCTTGAAGATTCTTTAAATTCAGATGTATCAATCAAAGATGTGAGTTTTCCACCTGTGATGGAAGGGCCCACACCCACACAAATTACTGCAGAATCTCAGTTACAACCAGTGAAAATATCCAGTAACCAGAGACAACTGTTGATTCTCTCTCCTCCTAGAAAAAGGCAGACTGTCACATTATTTGGAAGAGCAAGACTTGGCCTGTCATATTCTACTTCTCCACACGAGGAGAACAAACTAGTACCCATTCAAGATGAGCCTCATGAAGTTTTTAATAAAGTAGAACAAGGTTTATCCATTCAAGATGAGCCTCCACATGAAGTTTTTAATAAAGTAGAAAAAGGTTTCTCATTCCATACTGAGGATGCTATTGAAGTGAAATGCAAAAAACCATTGGAGAACAATGCAGATGTTACTGAAGTGCAATGTAAAAAGTCTGTGGAGAAAGTTATAGATATCCACAAGACTGCTGCTTATTCAACCATTGGATCATCAAAGAGCTTTAATGAAGGTTTCAGAAAGTCGTACAGGTCAATGAATGTGCCTGTACCACAGCCTCTTCCCTCCTTGGTGGAGCTTATGAATGCCAATAAACGTGCCAAGAGGAGGTTTCCGTTTTAGTTTTACCTCTTCTTGCAACTTATGGAGTATCAGATTCTTAATTTGATGTGTTAAGAAACCAAGAGAATTAGAACGAGTCTTCAGATTGTGCCTGATGTTGCTTGATGTTTGTTGTTGTTCACCAATAAGACTTTCTATCTGAGATGTCATTCCAGTTGCTTGAACACTCTGTGAGAAGTGTAGGTAATTGGCAACTACATGAAGCTCTATACTGAACACTCGCCATTTTAATTATTACAGTCAGATGCTGAAAATAGTCATTGTACAATCAGCGATGATTCTTTCACCATTGAAAGGAAATTCAAATTGAATTCTACAAACAGATATTACTTTAGGAGTGTAGTTCCCAAGTTTTATATGTACTCTTTTTATCTTGTAATATTGGAACTTCATGTAATTGTATGCAAAATCTTTAGGCATTTATGTGTAGTATATACTCAGTGATGTGTTTGGTTCAAGATAGGGAAAATTGGAAGGGAAAAGGGGCCTTTCCTTTAAGTGGGACATAAAATTTTCTTTGAAGTTCAATTAAAATTCATACATTTTCTTCTGCTTGATGCCATATGAAATGTTAATACATTTATTCTTCTCTGATTTTCCTTGCAAGTATTATACTTTCCACAAGAAATTTACAATTCAACATATACTGCATTTTTCTCTTATTTGGCAGATCTAATGTTCCAAGTATAAACAGTGGTAGAAGATGCAGAAGAAAATATTACTAATATTAGCATCATCTCCAAATGAGATTTCTAAACAAATAAACTAATCACATTATATTTTGACAGATATACAGAAGTCACATACTGTATATCTTTCTGATATACAAAAAAGTAGGCATTGGATGATAAACCAAAGAAAAGAATCCTCTAAGACATTTTTTCTCAATGTCAGTGCATGAGGAAAGCAATATCGGTAACCATCATCTGATCTTAAAATTCTGCCGGAGGATCATACAATTACATTCTCTCATAATTGAGCTTATCAGACTGCAGGCAAACACAAGAATTAAGCCAACAACAACAATATGTACACCTCAAAATGACCATGTCATATTTCAAATCTTAGTTTGGACAAAGATTTTCGCGATTTCAACTGCTGAAACAAGGTCATAAGAGTGTAGCTATCCATGAAAAGAAGAAGCTGAAAATTTCGACAGTACCTTGATAAGCATTTCTGTTGGAAGCCAAGCAGGTGCGGTTGGGACCCCTACCCATGCAATCTGTAAGAACCATTAAATTATAACCTGAAATTTTATCCCGTACCCTTTTCTTTATCAAAAAGAGTATAGGCTATATTCGGTTACATGGAATTGGAATTGGAATCGGAATCGGTGGAATTGGAAAAATATTCCACCAATTCCAATTCCAATTCCATGCAACCGAACATACCCATAGTGATTTTCTGTTGAGACATAGGGAAAAAATTGTTAATCTCATCAAGTTTACTTTCTCTTCTAACAGTTTCTTAATATATGAGTGCATGATTTGATGATGTCTCAGGCAGTGCTCTGACTTTGAACTCATTGAATAATTTTGCCATGACTAGAGGTACCCTAGTCATACCATACATGTTACTGCAATAATAATCTATATATATTCTGATCATATATATATAGTCTTGGTATCATCCTAATGTATACTAATGTAGACTATCAAATAAAAGGAAAACATGCATAGACTGCACTAAGAAGGGGGTTCATACCAGTGCATACTCCCCTGTCTCAAAATTACGAATATCCAAGACCTAATAACAGTATAATGTCAACAATTAGAAGCACAAAATGGTTAACAGAAGCTCCATTGCAAAGCATGACAGTCTGCGTATATAACGGTTACTGATAAGTTCTTCTAAAAACAATCAGAGAAGATACCTCACCGCGGTCTTCATATATGTAATCCAAGCCTTTGTAGTAAGGAGGATGTCCAACAGATAGATACTGATATGCATGATATGAGAAGAAAAACATATCACCAATTAGGATTCCTCTTCATGTTCATGTCTAAATTGCCAACATGAAATTCAAAGGCAAAGAAAATTAACAAGAGAATTATGCAAATAAAAGCAGCACACTTCACATTTTTAACTAATTACAATCTGTAAATCAACTTGCACTCACATTGACGCTATTGAGATACTTCTCTTTGTCCACCCTCACAATTTGACCTTTCTTCACTGCAAAACAGTAAAGCGAGAAAGTTTAAATAATAATAATAATAATAAAAAGGTGAATAAACACTATTTTCTCTGAGGTTTAGAGATTCAAAATAAAATTAAGAGACTTTTTCGAAACTTAACTGGAATATACTGGTTTTTTTGGAAGCTTAGAAACAGTGGTTGAAGGTTGGGCATTTGAGGAGCCTTCAGTTTTTGTCTGCGCGAGCTTCTCATTCTCTGGTTCTGTCGATTTTACGGCTTTAATGGACCATAGACGAAAAGGGTTTCTTCTTCTGGTGTGTGAGAATGATGATAAGTGTGAGAAGGAGCTCTGTGAGAAAGTTGCAGAGAAAGCCATGAGAGATGGGTTTTGAAGTTCGAAGTGTGACCCTCAATAGATAAGGAAGAGTCCCTCTTTTAACTTATGACTGCCAGCTGAATATTAGCTAATCAAAGCGTGCCACCTCACTGTATAAAGGGTCTAATTTGTATATTCTCGAAAAGTAATACTGTAAATAATCGGAAATGTTAAATTTCACGAAATTATGTCATGATTAGAGTCCCTCTTTTAACTTATGACTGCCAGCTGAATATTAGCTAATCAAAGCGTGCCACCTCACTGTATAAAGGGTCTAATTTGTATATTCTCAAAAAGTAATACTGTAAATAATCGGAAATGTTAAATTTCACGAAATTATGTCATGATTTTCTATCGTGAATGATGTGACAAATGATAATACTATTGAAACTCAGTGTATGGAGAGAATACCATCAATACTAACTCATAATTTAATTTTATTTCCTAAAATAATGAAAAATAATAATGAAAAATAGATATTTATTGTTGGTGAAATTCTTATATATATAGAATTGTTACCTACCACATCATTCATGATAGAAAATTATTAAATAATTTCATGATGTGTAGTATTGCTTATAAATAAGTAGGGGTGGCAATTTGTGTTCCTATGTCGTGTTCGTGTCGTGTCGATCTATGAGTATTTTACTAAACAGCTCCACCTTAACCTGACTCATTTAATAATCGTGTCAGAAACTCTCAACACTAACCCAACCCATTTAGTAAAAGTGTTACCTGTGTCGATCCGTGTAACCCGTTTAATAAACATGTCCTATAACGACACGACTTGTTTAATAGTCTTTTTAATCCATCTAACTTATATCATATATGAGCTTCTCCACCCCTAAAAATCTCTTTGAAGATCATATAAAAATAAAGTACATATAAGTACATAAATCTTAAAATAAAACAATATTATAAATTTTGTATCTATATATAAACTTAAAAACATACTAAAGTAATTCAATAACTGGAAAGACATCATAACAATTTCATCCTTATTTTTTTATGGCTACATCTGTAAACAAACAAATAGATTACAAACAATTACAATATATATAACTATGTATATATAAATTTGTATAAAATCATAATATATGAATAACTCACGTCATAATTGTATTGTAATCGTGTCGTAATTGTGTCACGGGTTAAATAACTTAAATTCAAACTCAATCTAATTTTTGGGTGTCGTGTTTGTGTTAACCCATTTATTAAACGTGTCGACTTACCTTAAACTCAAACTCGCTTAATTCATATCGTGTTATCGTGTCGTATCTAATTCTGGCACCCTACTAATAAGGGTGAATTTTTAGTTACTGCCCATGGGATTAGAAATAGGTGGGAATGACATGATTGACACCCTAAACATTTATATATTCATCATCATCCAATAGGAATAAGTATGAGAAAAAAAAAATTAGAACCCGTGGTTTAGGATTTGATAAAAACCTGCCCTAGCCCGCCCCTATTATATATAATTATATAGTTGAAGCCTTACCTTATTTATTAAAACTATCCCTCTATGTAAATATCTTTAAAGCCTAGGTTTCTTAACTATTTACTTGTCATTCTCATATACGGTGTTTTGGTAAATTTCTCTGAACGAACTAAAGAAAAGCGAAGGGCCCAAAATCCAAATATACTATAATAAGATTTTATTAGTCGTTTGAGGCTTTACTGCCAAATCTTTATAGTGCTTCTAAAGTTTGGACTCTCCTTGAGCACCCAGATTCTCCGATCGTTGGTAGTTAAGTTTTGGTTGGAAAAATAGTATATACAAATGATTCACTCTGCTTTCATTCGTGCCTCTGCACCTCAACTTTCACTTCCACCCCTTCACTCCACCGGTCCCACCAGGTTCCGAACCCTCTAACCTCTCTCTTTCTCACACACACATTTCAGCTCGGCATTTCTTCAAACAGATATAGACACATATGTAATGTAATATTGTTGTTGTTGGGTTTCTTGTTTTTGTTGTTGTGGCTATGTTGATTGGTATATTTGTTTCTGTTTAGTGCAGGAATGTTTTGACCGAGGATTTTGCCATTGAAGGTCGGAATCTGAATTTCTCAGTCACAACGAGGCAGGGGAAGTTCGTACCAATTCTGAAAGATTGTTCGGTTCGGATTCCTGCGGGGCAGTTTTGGATGCTTCTTGGACCCAATGGTTGTGGAAAATCTACCCTTTTGAAGGTATACCACATTTCACTCTGTTGTACTTGCTAAAGTTGTAGGTGATTTTTTGTGTATATAAGTTCCAACATTTTTTGCAATCTGCCAAACTATCATCATCATGATATGTTCAATTAAAATAAAAATTTTCTACGTAATAATCGTTATATCATGTATTACACAGATCTTGGCGGGTCTCTTGAATCCGATTGATGGATTTGTGTATGTGAAGAAACCCAAGAGTTTTGTCTTCCAGAACCCGGATCATCAGGTTAGTTCTGGTTCCTGCCCATTAGCTACATTATTTATTTACATCATGGAATGGAGTTACTGAAGTATTAAAGATGGCCAAAGACCTTGAAACATTAATGGTATGGCAATGCTACATGTACTTAAATTCATGGATTTAATATTTGATTGGAGGTGACCATAAAAGTATAAACCATCCTTGCTTTTAGATGCATGACACTTAACTTCAAGGAAGTGAATCAAATGGGATTGCAAATATTAAGAAATTTATGTGCCAAGGATGGAATACATATGCAGAAACACAAACCAAGGTGAAATAACTTTTAGTCTAAGCCCGAATTGATTATAAGTTTTAGACTTCAAAACAATTCAACAGCTTTGAGATTTGTTACATGACTTCATATTCTTGTTTAGTTGCATCACAAATTCACAATAGAAAAAAGCAAGTTGGTTTTTTGCAAGGTATGTAGAGTTGTATGGGAACTAAGAGCTTTCAGTAACCCATAGTGAGATTTTTAGAATCTGTTTTTAGATGAAGGATTAGGATAAGTATGATGTTGTACATTTATAATCTTTAGTGGAATTTTAAAGGATTGAAGCATCAAAACTCACTGATGATTTTGTTGTTAAGGTCAAAAGAGCATTTCAGAGCATCATTTACTTCGTTTCTTCTAGGATGCTCAATCTTTATTTTATTTTATTATATTATATTTTCTGTAGGTAAGTAGCATGCTCAAACTTTGTCTACTTAAAGCTATTATAGACTTATAGTTGTGCTTTTTCATGCTTTTCTCCTGAAGTTAAAATGATAAGATCTTATGAATAAGTCTACGGTGACATTTTACAAATAACAACACGCCCTCTCTTTCCTTATTTACTTATTTGTTTACTTTTATTATATTTTTGCACTTACTTTCTCAAATCAAACTATACATAACTAAGAAATTACAGAATGGTATGTCCCTTACACTCCACCCCAACTCCATCTTTCCTTGTGGCAGTTATATATCATTTCAGAGTGTGATTAATTCAATTGTGTTACTGTGCTAATTTTCTGCTAATTACTTTGATAAGATGATGGAATGTACTTTTTATTTGTAAAACCGTTAGTGGACTGAAATTGCAAATCTTTCCATTTCCTATAATAAGTGTGTGATCTAAAAGAGAAATTCATATGAACCGGAAGTACCATTTTTTCAGTAAGCATTATTTTCTTGTTTTTTGGACGTGAAGGTTGCTTTCGGTGTTGGCCATGCCAATCTAGAATGTTGAGAGCTTTGAATGCCAAACTTTGCATATCACAACTTCTCACTCCATATTAAAAGAGAAAAGAACATGATTGCCGTACAAATTTGTAGGATTTAAGGAGCAACAGTGTGACTGACGTGCATTGTATAACTGTATTCCATTTAAACCATAGAAGATGATTTTCATGCGGCATCCTTGAAATTCATTTTCTTTCTTTTTTCGTCACCAATGCTTATTTTGTTTCACAACTTCAGTGGTTGTTAATTTTGTTTTCCCTTTCTTCTGGGTAAAAGAGCACAGTATTACTTGTGCAAGGATATGGATGTTGCCCTGAGATTCTGCCTCAAACTGTTTTCTTTGGCACCAGCCTCCTATCCAACTGCCTTTTGGTTTTCATGAAGCTATTAACAAACAGAGATGGTTCCTGCAACACGAATATAAGGGGAAAAAATTGTGTACCCCGATTGTTATGCGATATGTTGTTTTGGCAACTTCTTTCCATATATTCTTCTTATATGATGAAAGTGTTGGCAACCAACCATGAGAACAGGGATTCAAGGTTAAGAGCACCTACTTTATGAATAATAGAGGTTAGGTATGTACGCATCTCACCCCTTCCAACACTTCCATTAGCAGGAAAAAAACTAGATAATTGCCTTTTATGATGAACTACTGGTTCAAATTTGTGATGACCGATAAAAACTGCTCACAGATAAATTTTGGTTACTTGGCTTCCAAGGACTTGTCAAATTGGAATGAGAGATAATCCTGCTTCTGTGAACATAACTTTTTGAGAAAATGTAGCAAAGAAAGAGTTTTGCCACACTAACACAAGTATGTGATCCCTCACATTGTCTTTTAGCAATACATCTTCAGTAGAAGCCAATTTTTTGTTTTTTTGTATGAAGGTTGTGCTTTTCTTCTCAGGCACTGGTCCTATAGCTGAATGCACTAGTAATATTGCAGCATGTTTCAGTTTGCAACCCATAAAACATGCTAACAAGTTCTAATAAATCATCTTTTAGTGAATTGAGCCAACATTTTCTACAAGAATGAATAACCTTTCATGAAGCTGCAGAGAAACTATAAAAAAGTGCTTGCATGAATTACATGAGCACTATCTCTTCCATTTTGCAGGTAGTGATGCCCACAGTAGAAGCTGATGTTGCATTTGGCTTTGGTAAATTCAACATGGCTCGTGATGAGATTAGGTCAAGAGTGGAAAAAGCTTTGGATGCTGTGGGCATGCTTGACTATTTGCAAGTATGTCATAACATGTTATGCTTTTAGTTGACTATTAGAGCATATATTGAAGACAACCTTCCTTTTTGTCAGAGACCCGTTCAAACTCTAAGTGGTGGTCAGAAACAAAGGGTTGCCATAGCTGGTGCTTTGGCAGAAGCATGCAAAGTATTGTTACTGGATGAGCTCACAACGTTTTTGGATGAAAGTGATCAGGTACTACTACTTAATGTCAATGATCAGGTTGCATTTACAGTATCATTAAGCTGTAGATGCAAAAAATTACCATGACCTTGTTCATATACTCTTATAGCACCTCATGTCATGTTTAAAGAGAGCTACACAGCACTTGTCTGATAGATGTAAAATGTATATTTTATGCTTTTGTTATATCTTAGCATGACATAATATCCATCATTATTGTGTCAGAATTCAATTAAAGGAGAGGAACCAGGAAAACATAAATTTTCTTAAATTGTTAGCTACAAGTTTGGGTTTCTTCTCATTAGATCCCCAAAAAAGAGGGAGAAAGAGGGGAGAGGGAGGATGCTAACTTTATGTGGTGATGTTCAGCAGCATTAGTTCACAGCATAACATACTAGTGGTATATGACTGCGAACAGGATGTCTCTAACAATTGGCGTGATCAGGTTGACACAACTTAGATTCTGTTGCCTCTCATATCCTGTTTATTCTCAATAAGTCACGCACACACCTGTCTTTGAACCCTGCACTTCCCCCTTTGGTGGTGGTAGGAGATAACACTCAAGCTAAAAGCTGGCAGTTCTGTCGCCTCCCATATTGAGGTGTTGTGAGGTTACGGTAACAACAGTTTACTGCTACATAGAAAAATGTATTTTTATGTGCTTATGATAGTGATGCATCTTGTTTTTCTAAGATCCTTAAGAAAATGTATTTTAATATTTCTACAAATTACAACTTATTGGAACAGTTTATTAATATGTTATGCAATTTCTGAAAAATACAATATGCCATTTTTTGCTAGATTGGGGTAATAAAAGCAGTCAAGAACTCTCTGAATAATTCTAAAGAAGTTACTGCATTATGGGTGACCCATCGTTTAGAGGAACTCGAGTATGCAGATGGTGCTATCTATATGGAAGATGGGAGAGTTATCATGCATGGTGATGCCTCAAGCATACTGGATTTCATTGAAGCCAGACAAGCCTCTTATATTGATCAAATAAATTCTTGAGGGCATTTTTTTATTCATTTTTCATATTTCCTAGTTTTTTCGTGTAATGGTCAATTATCCACAAACTTATATAATTTCTTTCCGTGAAGCAGTTGTGTCTATTTTCAGTATGTCCATGGTTGTGTAGTGATGGGGAAGGGGCATCATTGAACTTTTTTTTTTATAGCTTTTCTTTCTCTTTTTCGTTTTTTTTTTGCCAAGGACATGGCAAGATGTGAAAGGTCATCAAGTGTTATTAGAGAAGGGTGTTGTAAAGGGACAGTTCTCATAGTTAAATGAATTCAGGGAAGAGCTTCATTACAGTGAACAGAAAGTATGGTTTCCCTTGACCAATTATATAAAATCATGTTAGATTAAAGATTCTACCCACCAAGGGGTGAATCTGCTTGCTTGATGTTTCCAGCCATTCAGTTTCAACCAAATCATTTGTATGGTAAATTTCAAAACTAGTATTTGGTGTGAGTTGATATCTTGCTGACTTGATTTTTAAGATTGATGTCGTCTAATTAATTTTTGTTTGGCTCCTGGAGGCAGTATGGTAATCAATGAGAAAAAATTGCAGTCTTGCTATTGTTCCTGATTTTTAAGTTGTCTAAAATGATTGAGCACATCATCTTGCACATCGTGATAATACTGCACAGCTGGGATGGATAAAATTGCAGTTGTTTGCCTGCACATGAGAATGAAGATGTGAAGTGTTCTGGTTGTTCTCATGAAATTGTTAGAAAAGGGCACGAGGCTCCCGCCATTGCGGGGTCTGGGGAGGGTCAAATGTACTTGCAGTTGTGTTCTGATTGTTAGTCAAGAAAATGTTAACATGACCAAATTACATGTTTTTCATGAAGTCTTGTCATTTGAAGTTTGAACCAACAGAAGGTACTGGGCCAATTCCATAGTAGGCTGGCTAGTTCTGCTGTTACAAACAGCAGCTGGCTAGTTTTGTAACAAACAATGAAAATCTAACCTTGCTTCTGAACATGGCCAAGTTAATGAAACTTATTGATTCCACCTCTTATATTGGATGTTATTCAGGAAACATGTCCAGAACACATACTTAATTTGAACCCTATCAGGTTTTTCATGGACAGTATAGACTTTTGATTAGAATCAAGACCACTTGATTCAACAAAATATTTTCTAAACTATTCAAGATCAGCTACATGGATCATGTTTCATAATTAGACTTTTTGAGTGGCAATGTTTGATTCAAAAATCAAAATAGTGAATTGCATAGCTATCTCTATCTAAAACAGTTTGGCATCGGGGGCACAAAAAATGCTTCCATAAGCTTGATTTTTGGCTGAAATGGTAAAAAGACTCCTAAAAGGTTTGAGGCTAAAAGAGAAATGAAATCGTGGGCGGCAGGATTCGAACCTGCGCGGGCAGAGCCCACATGATTTCTAGTCATGCCCGATAACCACTCCGGCACGCCCACTTTGTATGAACGTGCTGATCAAACTTAGTATTTGACTATGTAAAAGAACAGTTTAGATCAACTAATTAGTGAATTGTGGTTGGTAAGTTAATATATGTAGCAAGAGAAATTAGATTGAAGAATAGGATGGTTATGAAGATAGTTATGAGAGATGCGTGCTCATCATGTTACTTATTTGGGTATCCCAAAAAAATGTATTGAGCACTGAGCAGACGTGTATAATCTCAATTATTAGAAAGCAATTTTAAATTGTTGTACTTAATTGAATAGGAAAAGATCAATGCTCTAAAAGAAATTTTCTCTTCAATTGTTTTTGCATGGAATATCACCTTGACACACCAAAGTATTGTCACAGGAGTAAAGTTATTAACCTTCTACTTTCTTTATCAAATTTGTTAATAACCTTTTTATTTTTATAAATGCACTATTTAGGGATTGTTTGGTAAGGTTGTCATTTCTTGATTTCAATTTTTATTTCTTAAAAAATGGAACCCACAATAAAAACGCCTTTGATAAACACATTTATATTTATAAAAAAGTGGAATCAATGTTAAAATTTTGGCAAGCCCTTGGGCATATTTTGGAAGCGTGAAAACCAAAGACTTGTTTGATTTGTCATTCAAAAAACAGTTCTCAAGAATTCAAAAAATAGAAAATTACTTTCAAAAAATTATAAAAGATAATTATATGAAAACAAGTTTTTTTAATTGAGTTTTTAAAAAACAGTTATTAAAAATTATTAACCAAGTAAATTATTATACAGTTATCTGAATTTCAGTTCCCAAAAATGAGAACTATTTTCAAAAAATGGACCACACAAGCCCAAGCTTCCAATTTTAAGGGTACTGTAGCCGAACTACACTGTCACGTAAAATCACGGTGAATACTGTTTCGTTTAAAGACATATACCACTTTAGGGCTTTCTCCCAACGTCTGCCGTTTCATTCAAAGCACAGTCTCTCTCATTTGGACGGTGGAGAGAAGCTTGACCGGAGATGGCCGTGGGATTTAATGGAGGTCCGTCATGGTGGTGGTTCTATTGTGGTGAAACTATTCCGGTGGAGAGCTTGATGTTGGGTCTTTGTTCATGATGGTGTCGGAATTGGTGGTGGACCGAACATTGGAGTTGCGGTGGCAGTGGTGCATCAGACAGAGCTTCGCTGGCGATAGCTATAGGTCTCTGTTTTAGGTGGACGGTGGGTTGATGACCAGGTGGGTCTTTGATAGAGAGGTTGAAGATGGTGAAAAACATATAATAAAGTAAGAGTTATATATAAATACAAATATACAGAATATAAAAAAATAAAAAGAGTATATAATAAATAAATAAGAAAATGTATAAATAGAATATATATAATAATATATAAATATATATACACACATGCAATCTTGCGCGGCTGTTACTTAAACACAATTTTAAGTCAAATAAACTACTAATTGTTTTGGAAAATAATTTAGAGAACATATTTTTACTTTTTTGCTTTTAAAATTTTAATAACAAATAACGTTATCAAACGTATTATACTTTAACAGAAATAACAATACAAAATATTTTCAGTATCTATTTTTTTTTTTCATTAATTAATTTCTTTCTTTATTCCAACCCTAAAGTGAACTACTTCATAGTTGAGCTACTTTGTAGCACGTAAATCTGTTTAAATTGGCTGTGATTCTACTTTTCGCCTAATTCGATTAAACGGGTCACTATTCATCAAACCTACTGTAATTGTTTTAAATTTTTTTATAATATAATATTATACTCTTGTGAGTTGTGAGTCCACTTTTCTTATATAGAAAATCTTGATTGGACTGACCAGACAGGCTTTATTTTGATAAAGCCTTTTCCAAAATTTCATATCCATTTTCTATAACAAAGTCCCTTATCCAAAAAAATCCAGATCACAAGACTCACATGGATTTAACCCGGTCCAAACCCGAGCCCGACTTGGTTCTGTACGCTAGCTTGGGATTAGGTTTTAAGTAAAACCTCGGTTGTATTTCAGAACAAAAAAACACAATCACTTGCTGGACTTGTGCAGAATTATTAATTGGTTGCATTTCAGAACAAAAAAACCACAAACTCTTGCTGGATGGACTTGTGCAGAATTATCAATTATCAGCGATAAGTGTGTGCACAAACACACACGTGATAAGCTGATTATCATAACCCAGTAGAACTGAAGCCGCAATTTAAACAACCCCAAAAGGCGTTCTGACTGAATTTGCTTTGAGAAATACGGGGTAAGTTTTCTTGCAATCAACTTCAATTCATGTGTGTGTGTGTGTATGTATGTGTGTGTGTATATATATATATATTGATGTTATTGTTTCTATGTGTGTTGGTATTTTCTTTTCGATGGTCTTGATATGTTTAAAAAATTGCCTCAAATTCATATGTCGTACAGAACCTTGAATTTTGGGTATGAAAATAATATGTTTTGAACCTGTTGAAATGAAATGAATGGTGAATTAGGTTTAAGTCAGATAAAGCGGAGAGAAAGAGAAAGCAGATGGTTGGCAAGTTCTGCTACTGGGTATTTGAAGTAACCCAATTTATTTGCACTTCAATATGTGTGTTATAATTATCGCTTAAAAGTTTGATATTCTTTTGATGAATATTTTTCATCTAATTCTAATTGTGTATGTCTGTGTGTCTTCTACACTTCATGTGTACAGGTTGAAACTTGTTTCCTATAGAGTATAGGCAATGATTTACAAAGTATTCACTGTGATGGTTTTGAAAAAAATGTTTTCCCTTTCGATTTAGAATGGCAAAACATGATTCATGTGGTCTAACCTAATAGATGAGACAAGTTGTTGTTGAGTTGAGTCATTAATTTTGCTAGCTATCGCCTGTCGGGGAAAAATAAGTAAAGTGAGATGTCCTACGTAACATTTCCATAATGATTCTAATATATTCTTTTGTTGTGTGTTTACTTTGTTAGTATGTCATACTTTGACCTGTGTCTTATTTGACTTGTGGAGTGGGTTGATCTTTCTCGTGTTTGGGTTTAGATGTGATTACTTGGTTGGAACAAGGCTTTGTTGATTAGGGTTTGTCACGACCCGATCCGCACCATATTCACTGTGCGGTGCTATCTCCAAATTTTGATTAAATGGTACGAGACCTTTTGGGGTAAAACCCAAGAACAAAATCGTGCCGGTTCAGGACCTAAGCAGACAATATCATACCTTGTAGAGCGAGTTGTTACTGGGTTGTAGCATAGTAATGGTGGTTTTTAGTCCTCTATTAGAAAATTTTCTACTGCCACAATTACAGTGTGATTTCTATTCAAATGGAGTAGGATTTAATGATGGTATAGATTTCTTAATTTCTGTTAGAGATTTTAAGCCTCTACTTCAGCAAACAACTATAGAATGTGTAATATTGGCCTCCTCGACTACTGTTAACCAAAAAAAAAATAAATAAATAAAAAGAAGAAAAGAAAACGACAAAAGTGAGGAAAAGACCTTATCAACTGCTTGTCTCTTTTGGAGGAGTGTGTTATTCAAAGAGAGAGAGTAGTTTCTTAGAGCTGATAGTAGAAACCTAGCTGTTTTCTTAGTTACTTGCAATTGCCTTTTCAATAAACTAGGCGTCTTTTCTTAGTGAGGGGAGCCTAAATTACCTCAGGTTTGACTCAGTTCGGCTAATGAAGATGGGCTTGTTATGTATAGAAATTAAGCTGTGGGCTGATAAATGAACCAACTTCCCTGTTGAACTCACTCGTCAGCTAGCTTGTGAAAGTTCTTTCATTTTTTCTACTTAACCAAATTCATGTTTGAGTTGCAAAGTCAAAAACAAGAGAATTACAAATAATATAAACTAGGGTGTTCTGATGAAATATCAAGTAAACATTTGAAGATCTTATTTTATCAGCATCATTGGTAAAGTGTAGGAGCTTAAATTTCCTGGTATTAAGGTAAATGTCTGATTAGTTTAATGAACTTGCTGAAATGTACACAGATTTGGTCTATGTTACATGGAATTTTAAAAAATGGGTAAGGCACATTCATGCCATACACACAATTTTTGGAACATGGGTATCGGATATGTGGTGTCCAACACGTGTTGTTGAACACACACTTAACAAGCATATCCAATAATTTAAGTTTGTTATATAATTTTACACCGAACTCTTTTTATGTTCCTTTTGTCACATTATTGCTTCAAAATGAGTGTCGGATGTCTATGTTAAACACTATATTCACAAAAAAAATTATTTTTTACTTTGACAAATAAGGAAGAATATTAAAAGATATGAATATTGGGCTGTCCCCATGTCCTTGGGTTTGGGAATTTGATAAATACAGTGGTGAGACTCATACCCACACACCTGACATGCACATACCCAATTACATGTAATGTAGGATTCAGTAGGACTAGACTTTCCACATTATTCTCGATCTCATTGACACCATGCGGTAGCAAATGTGGTTGCTAAGCAAGATAGTTCCTCTGCAACTGGACTACTGTTTCCGATGAAATAATTATTGCTCTTCTCCATGGTCCAAAAACCAGTCTCTGTGATGGTTCTGAAAGATAATTGTGAAATATATCTAGTAAATGTTTAAAATTATTCTATCTAAGTTGTTACTTGTTTGCTTCTTCTGACTAATTTATGTTTATTAATAGATGCATGCATTATTTTTAGCAGCAACTGGCGCTGAATGCTAAGCTGGCTCAAAAATTCTACCAATCTGTAGGTAGTGTTGTTGTAGAAGATGGACATAATCGAATCCATCCTTGATATTCCTGTTCAAGATCCACCAGGTGAAGAGTTCTCTTCTGCTGACTTGAATTGGACGAAGTTTGGAACTGCTGAACGTTATGATGATGTAGCCCTTATTCCTTATGCACGAGTTGATGAATTCATAATAGGAGAATGCTCTAATGTAGAATGTCCGACGAGATTCCATATTGAGAGGGGCAGAAAACGATCAAAAGGCACCTTGAAGGACTACAAGAGTGATGAATATTTGGAATATAGGCTGTAAGTTTTTTGGCTTGCATATTACTAAGTTTTTTGGCTTGCATATTACTTCACATCCACCTTGCTGCTTCAGGGTAACAAGGTTATTCTGTCATTTCATTAACCCTGGACAATATGTTTCTGAAAAACACTAGATAATTAACAGAATGAAGCCATCCAGATTATGTGATCTAAGGAGTTTGAGTTTACGATCACATTCTGACAAAATTCCTTGAAACTTTATCTTGTGTTTCTTTCCTTGCCCTCTCAAAACTTTCAGTGTTTTATGGCCAATATCAAACTGACTTCATTGCGGTATTATATCAGAACACGAAGGGTTTCACTTTCATAACAATCATTATTTAGATTTGACATTCAAACACCGAGTTTGGAACATTTTACTGAGGAACACCAGGAATAAAAAATGTGGTTTACAAGCTAAACTGCCTTTTTCAGTAGACAAATCAGTCATTTGAGCTGTAAAATTCTCAATGCTTAGGTTTTCATGTGTGCAAAAGTAGAGGATGCATATTTTGTTTCAAGTTAATATTTAAGCTCTCGTGTTCATATTCTTTCCTTCTTATCTTTGTGAAGGTATTGGTGTTCATTTGGTCCAGAAAACTATGGGGAAGGTGGGAGTATATTGCCAAGCCGAAGATATCGACTTAACACTCGAAACCGTGCTGCTAGACCTCAGTCTATGCGGGGCTGCACGTGCCATTTTGTAGTGAAGCGTCTGTATGCCCGTCCATCGCTTGCACTTATTATTTACAATGATAAGCGCCATGTAAACAAGTCTGGTTTTGTTTGCCATGGTCCACTTGACAGAGATGCAATTGGCCCTGGTGCCAAGAAAATTCCATATATATGTAATGAGATTCAACAGCAAACTATGTCTATGATCTATCTTGGCATTCCGGAGGAGAATGTGTTAGAGAAGCACATTGAGGGGATTCAACGCTACTGTGGTTCAAATGCAAAAGTAAATAGCCTTGCTTCCCAGTATGTCCACAAACTCGGGATGATTATTAAACGTTCTACGCATGAGTTGGATTTAGATGACCAAGCTAGCATACGAATGTGGGTTGAACGCAATAAGAAATCTATATTCTTTTACCAAGATACTTCAGAGTCAGATTCTTTCATTTTGGGGATTCAAACAGAGTGGCAGTTGCAGCAAATGATTCGTTTTGGCCATCGCAGTCTCATGGCCGTTGATTCAACATTTGGCATAAAAAGACTTAAGGTAATGAATCATCTATTGATGCCTATCTGTGTAAGCTTTAGAAAATGTACCAGACATTCTCACATATATTTTCTGAATGGCAGTATCCTTTATGTACACTTCTTGTGTTTGATTCAAGACAACATGCTCTCCCTGTTGCCTGGGTCATTACTCGTAGCATTGCTAAGCCAGATGTATCTAAGTGGATGAAAGCTCTACTTGACCGTGTTCGTGCTGTTGAACCTGGATGGAAGGTTAATGGGTTTTTGATTGATGATGCTGCGGCAGAAATTGACCCGATAAGGCAGGATGCTCTTCCTCTGTCTTTTCCTGTTTAATTTTACATTATTTTTGGATCCTTTATGAGAAGTGACTGTCTTTCAGGGATACATTTTCTTGTCCTGTCCTATTCTCTCTCTGGCGTGTTCGTAGATCATGGCTGAGGAATATTGTCAAGAAATGTAGTAATATCGAAGTTCAGCGGGAGATTTTTAAACGACTGGGAGAAATTGTGTACAGCATTTGGGGTGGAATTGATTCTTTGGCTGCCTTGGAAGAACTAACCCAAGATTTTGTTGATCAAACTGCCTTTGTACAGTACTTCAAGGCCTCTTGGGTGCCTAAGATTGGTTAGATCACTCTCTCTCTCTCTCTCTCTCTGAGCCTTCTTTAAAATTTTCTTTATGAAATTAGCATAATTCGTTTTTTGTTGTATAGAGATGTGGCTTACAACAATGAAAACTCTCCCACTTGCAAGCCAGGAGGCATCTGGTGCCATAGAAGCGTATCATGTGAAGCTGAAAGTCAAACTATATGATGATTCACATCTTGGTGCACTCCAGAGAGTCGATTGGTTAGTGCACAAACTGACAACAGAGTTGCATTCGAGTTACTGGCTTGACCGATATGCAGATGAGAGTGATTCCTTCCAAAATGTTAAGGAGGAATATATTGCTTCCACGTCATGGCACCGGGCACTGCAGATTCCAGATACTGCTGTTACCTTGGATGAGAGGGACCACCTCTTTGCCAAGGTTGTGAGCCAAAAAGACAGCAGCCTAATGCATCTTGTGTGGAATCCTGGATCAGAATTTGCTTTTTGTGATTGTGTGTGGTCAATGCGGGGAAACTTTTGCAAGCATGTCATTAAGGTCAATATGATCTGTGAAAATCGTCAGGGCTATCAGCCTTCTATGTCTTTCTGTTCATTTAAAGAGATTTTAATGAATCTGTGGAAAAAACCAATGGATGATTCAGTTGCACTGGATCTGTCAATGGCATGGACACACCAGATGCTTGACCAAATTCAGAAACTTGTAGAACTGAACAGTTCGAATGATATTGGCAGTGTAGTAAATAATCTGCCACTGAAATGGGTTGCTAAGAAAGGGAGAACATCTGTTGGCAAGACACCATCCACTCTTGCTCTGCCCTCCTGCTCCATGGCTAACTCTAAGAATGCTGCTGCACGAAAAAAGAACCGGAAGAGGAAGAGATTGTCTCGGTTGAGATGATTCTTCGAGATGCTAGGTAGAGGGTTCTCCTTGCACATATTTGACCCGTGCAAGCTTGTTTCATTTCAGAACTTACATTTCAAATATGACTTTAACCAATTGGCAATCATTCTGATTCCGGAGTTGGGCTTTTGTCCTTTCTTCATAAGCTTGAGCTATAATTCATCGACAAACAGATATAGGCAGTGCTGGCATCCAAACTGTATAGTGGACACTGATTGAGTTTATCTGGCAGTGGAGTCTGAAAATATGCTCCCGAAGGAATTAAAGATGTATCTACAAGCTTGTGTTTCTAGCAGATTGGTGGCAAATTCAAAGTTGATATTTTGTGAAAAAAATTAGCTATTGAAACTTGGAATCCATTGACATTGTGCATTGTCCCCTTTACTCTTTTTCCCCGTTTGCTTGAGTTCTATGATTTTCTTTTTCTTTAACATGTGGGCATCTACATGTACATTTTTGTTAGAAATAGTTAGGAAAAGAGAATGGAGAAAACTACTGATGATCTTTGTCATGTTCCATATATTTAAAGTTTCAAAACATGTACAGACTAGAGGTTAAAATGGGTATTGGAATTATTTGAAATATTTTGAAGCATGCTGATTGCCAGAGTTGAGCTTTTGAGTTGGACAAGTACTTGGTGATTATTTTTTCCTTGAAAGTATATCTCATTGAAATACTGCAGAAACTAGAGATTGGATTTTTGTGCGATTGGTTTTTGTTACCTTTTTTATTAATAAATTGGGTTGGTGGAACCCAAAAAGTACAGAAGGGAAATCCTGGGAAATGAAGAACTCAAAGTAGTTTATGCTGTTTGATTGCTGAGAAAGTTTGTTAATGTAAATGGAATTGGCTATTTTTTTGATTGGAATTGGAGGCTGAGTAGAAAGTTATTAGATTCCAAGCTTTCAATTTTCTTCCTTTGTAACCGGCATGTCAGTGTTGCCATGTTCACCAGGAATTAATGCCATTTTGGGCATCTTCTAAACTGCTTGCAGTTTAGCATTTCTCCAGGTTGCAGTTTAGCATTTCTCCAGGTTTAGACTAGCGAATTTTTTCCGACCATGGCATCCCTGATGCAATGCTCTGGATCCACATGGATTTCATTGCATTGCATCCAACGGATGCATTTCGGCGAGACAATTCACTTTTTTTTTTTTTTATATCATTTTCCTTTTTTTCACCTACCTGCGTGTGTTGCATAACAACTATATAGAATATATGAATAAATATTTATAAATTGTTCCTTTATTTCATCTCAGTTCCTAATAATTAGAATATCTCCATTCTGCATTGAGTGATAAATTTTCATTAGGAAAGCTGGGACTTGGGAGTCATTAGCCACACAAAAAAATGGGTCCTTTTGCGGCCTAGCAGACAGAATAACAGATAAAATAACACAGTTTGATTTCAAAGTGGGCCCCAAAATATCACACACACACCACAAATTTCTAGATAATAGACTGAAGGAGCGAAAATTTGCCAATGGGAGTGAGGCAATCTCACCTTATCCACACTCCCACCACAATTTTAATTACACTACTCATCATCCCACCCTTCCACATCACTCCCCATCAACTATCCATAAACCAAAAAACCAACACAACCTCTTCATTTTTCTGCTTTGTTAAGGTGAAGTGAACTCCATTCCCTTGTGTGATCACAAGTTTTTTTTGTTTGGTTTGTAGCAACTAAGAATGGCAACCATGAACTCCAGTGTGCTAGCATGCAACTATGCCATCTCTGGTGTTGGATCACCAGAACTTAACTCAAAGCTTGTTTCTTCACCATCACTTGTATCCACAGTTGATCACCAGAAATTACCTGTGATCAGGGCACAACATGCCAGAGTTTCTGATTCAAAAGAGCCACTCCGTGCCGGCAATGAAGGAAGAAGAGCTGCAATTCTTTGCCTTGCAGCTGCACTTTTCACCACTGCTGCCTCCACCTCTTCTGCCAATGCCGGCGTTATCGAAGATTACCTTGAAAAGAGCAAAGTTAACAAGGTTTGTTTTGTTTTTATAGTATAATTGAATCAATCTGTTTCACAATGACCACAAGTTATTACCAATAGAACAAACAGGATTATGATACTTTTTTCGACTTCTGATGATCACTGTAAGCTACCATCATCAATTATAGGAAGCCACTTACAAATATGTGTGTTGTAATAGGAATTGAATGACCAGAAGAGGTTGGCCACAAGTGGTGCAAACTTTGCACGAGCATTCACAGTTCAATTCGGCACCTGCAAGTTCCCTGAGAACTTCACTGGCTGCCAAGATCTCGCCAAGAAGAAGGTTTGATTTATACATATACTGATTGATTGATATTTGGATTTCATAGCTTTAAGAATGACCTTTGTGCAACCATTTTTTTTTTTTTTTGGTGTTTCTAATGCAGAAAGTGCCATTTTTATCTGATGATATCGATTTGGAGTGCAAAGGAAGGGACAAGTTCAAGTGTGGTTCCAATGTGTTCTGGAAATGGTGATTTGTGTGTTAAAACATATTCTCCCCAACATGTATTTAAATTCCATTGAGACTTGTACTCTATTTGTTGTGTGATATTTTCTCTGGTTTCTAGTTTTATAATTTTATTGCTTGACCATTGTTCTACAACTAATAATTCTTGAGAAATTATGGACAGAATGTGCCCAGAATTTTTATCTGAGATTGAATTATCACATCTGAAGTAGTCTCAATATAGGTTTGGGTTCCTTTCATGGATCCTTCATAAATTATGTTTGCATTAATTCCACAAACCTAATATGATCAGGCTGAGAGATTTTCTTACATGGCTAGGTTACACAAACACAAAGATGAACAAGTTTTAGATAGTCATGTGTGGGGATTATGGGTTTGCGTCTTAGACCACTTGCGCAACAAAATACATTATTTAGGCTTAAGCGATATAAAGTAGTTGTGTAAACAATTTAAAATATTTATTGCAGAGATAAATATTTTAGAAGCAATCTAAAGTAATTGTATAAGCAATATGAAGTTATTGTGCAAGTAATGTAAACTTATTTTGTTGGCACGTGAGAGGATTCAGGTTGTCAGAAATAAGGAGTAAAAAAGGTAAGAAAAAGATACAGGAATAAAAGGTCATACCTAGTGCACAAGGCTCTCGCTTGAGTAGAGTTTGAGAGAGGTAGATGTTGGCTAGCCTTACTCTCATTTTTAGAGAGGCTGCTTCCGAGTCTCGAATCCGAGACCTATCGCTTTTGGGTGAAGGTACTTAGTGCGACTTCTCCAAAAAAAAAAAAAGGAGAGAAAAAAATGTAACGGGAGAGGATCCTCGTTGTCAGAAATAAGGAGTAGGGGAGAAAAAGATAGAGTAGGTCACACAAACACAAAAGATGTATAAGTTTTAGGTCTTATAGTCAGAAATTAGAGTAAAAAAGGGAAAAAAAAGATACAGAGCCCTAGGAAGGACAGTAATGCCAATACCCATACATCCTCGTGCATTCAGTTGTGATTTCAGCAGCAAACACCAAAATACCTTTATACCTAATGACAACATAGCGTACAAATCATGGTACCCATTTCTTGCCTTAGTTAAACTTCAAAGATAGTAGAGTTGACAATATGAATGAATTTTCCATCACTGAATCGACATATGTTGTGGTACTCTTTTCACAAAATTTGTTGGTTAGGGTTAAATATACCCCATTTCTACATCCTGAGATTGACTGTAAGGTGAAAGAAAAGAACAAAGATCATGAACTTAAAAAGAGAAACTGTTCAAGAAAACTGTGAGCAGAACTATTTTTCGGGTGACAATGAAAAAAATCCCTCTACACAAGCCAGTCCAATTGCACTTGAAAACTTGGTCTCCACAGGAGGTTTAGGCTGTTGTCAGGCCAACAATGTATTAATACTGCAATCTCATCAGCAAGAATGCCAAGCCTCAGACTTTACCCACCCATATACCACGATTATCAATTCATATGAGTTGCAAAAACCTGAATGTGGCTCACACATGTATCTAATTTGTTCGAAGCAAACTTTTGGTATCCAATAACCAACTGCAATTCAAGTGAACCCTCGAAACCTAGTTCAATTTCTCCATCTGCATGTATCCAGTCCAATTTCTCTATCTGCATGAATCTGTCCATGGAACCTCAAGAGTATGAACACAAAGATGAGCCATTATACCACAACTGAGGACATGGCATCGGAGTTACTCCATCAGTAAAACCGGAAACATATTTACATTTCCACCTTGCAGATGGTGCTAGGCCTAGAATACTAACATTTTTCATGCACACCATTTCGAAAGGTGCATCCTCAATACCCTCTAATACTGGGGCTCTTATGGAATTCAAACTGACCACATCTCTTATAAAGATTCCCCGTATTTTTGGGACAGCTTTGGGATCCCATCCTTCATCAGGGTGGTCATTGGCACCTCTACTGAATCTTATGGGTATTTTAACTCTCTCCATTACAATGTTGCGTATGGTGATATTTGCTATATATCCCCCTCTCCCCTTATCTGTCTTTATTCGCACCCCAGCTGCGGAGTTTCTAACATACAAATCCTCTACAGTGACATTCACAATCCCACCAGACATCTCGCTGCCTATTCCGACTCCAGAACATGTTGGAGTTGTGCCCGAGACTCTCCTTATAATGATGTTTGAGCTTGGACGGGCCATGGTGATCCCATATTGGTCCCAACCACTCTTCACTGCAACAAGATCATCCCCACTCTCGATGTAGCAGTCTTCAATACACACATGGGTGCTTGAATCTGTGAGTAAATTAGCAGGAGATTAACATCAATACAATTTTATGCTTTGGATTTATCTTATTGTATATTCAGTAAATAAAAAATGATAAGATGCAACATCAAAAGAATCAAGTGGATCAAAAGAAAGAGAGAATTTAGTGGCCTACCTGGGTCTATGCCATCGGTATTTGGAGCATTTAGAGGAGCCAGGATTTTCAAATCTTTGATCACAACATTACTGAAACAAATGGAGAGTTACCTGTTAGGTTTCCACCAGACAAACCTTAATGCTCGTGAAGTTATCATGAAGATAAAGGGGAAAATCTAGGTTGCTGGTCAATTGTTTATGAGTGATATTTTATGTTTCAAATATTTTAGATCTATATGGAATTAAAAGGAATTTTGCAATGCCATAACTTCATAGTTGACTTGTCCCAATCGAGATGTTGTCTTAACAATTCTCGGTGTTGGTTTGGGAATAAATTCTAGTCAGTTTAAGGTGGTGTACAAGAATTTATTATATGTTGAGGCCACAAGTTTCAAGGCCATGATGGGAGACCATCTCTTCCTATGTTAATGAACCTGGCAAATTTATCAAAGGTATAGATCAGATGAATTCTTGTATTTGTCTGATATACTTCACTGATTTTCTTTTTCAAGGTGCTAATATGCTCTGGCAGTCACAAAAAGTACCCAAGGTGCTAAAATTCTGGACATTAATAAAAAGATACACAAATCACAACTCGTTTAACTTTTGAAGTCCGTAGTAACACTGTATAAACAAAAAGAAAAGGCATTTACTTCATTTTCTACTACCAAAATTAGTAGTTATTTGGTCCAAGATGATTACATTTTATGACACTAAAATTAATAATTCAATACTGGCTAGCAGCAATTGAGGATTCTAGTGTAGTCGAACCTGCAATAAACAGGATGGATGGTCCAGAAAGGAGAATTAAGGAAGGTGAGGTTGGAGATGAGTATGTTATGCGAGTACATCAGCTCAAGGAGGTGGCCTCTGGTGTGCTTCAATGTTCTGTTCCACCAGAGATCCCACCACATCTTCCCCTGGCCATCAATGGTCCCATTCTGTCCTGCGATTAATGAAAAATGAACTGATCACAGACCACTCAAAAATTTATTGAACTTCAAATATTTGGGAGGCTATAATAGATGAGAATTCAGACAGCCTAGCTTAATCAAAATTTCTGTCTGAAAGACAAGCAAAACTTGATACATAGAGGATACATTCTAGTGGTAAATGGTAATTATGAGCTCCATACTTGATTTTGTAAGTCCAAGGCATGTTTTCGATGCATTCCTAAAAGTACACAAGAGGCGCAACGCATGAGTCACAATATAAAAGATTAGTTCTAAGTGCCTCTGCTTTTTGGAGCTGTGCATTACTCGAAGTCACAACTCAAATTAGCTCTTTATAAGATAGATTAACCTGATCCAGTAAACTTAAACTATGAATGTGAGCTATAAAGGCACATGAATGTGAAAGTACTTGGCGCCAGAACATAAGACTGGTACAGTATGTGTTTTCGAAAGCAATAGTTGAAGAACTCATGGGAACCCTCTAGGGAACCTCACCGAAAAGAAAAACATAATTTTATCCTTATTTGCAGCCATTATTTGTGATGATTCAATAAGAATTTATAAAAATAATAGTCATAACTAAAGGAAATACTACGCTCTCTTTAGGTGGAAGAAAAATATGACCACAAACGTAGAAATAAAATTCTTGATAATCTAAGGATCAAGATAGTCAAATATTCCAGTTGAATGATGTATATTAAAGGCAAAACATAAGAATTCGAATCGTGAATTTTGATCAATAATTGTAGGCATTTTCAGCTTCATCAATGTTGACAGAGCCAATAGATTAATGATCCTAACATTTTGTATGCAAGATTCTTCATTTATTGGGGTATGCTTAAGATTATCCATCCCCTCACCACCTAACAATTAACAAGCAAAGATTAATAATACCAGACACTTCTGTAGTGCTTTTAATATAACCTCACAAATAAGTAAGGGGAGCATCAATTTGTGACAGGTTCTTGCCTATTTAACTAGTTTTTTAGCTGTCCTTCCTAGAAAATAGAGAATGGCAGCAATTATTCAAGTTACTTTCTTCTTCTTCTTTTATTTTATAATTTCAACTAATTGCAAAGGAAAAAAAGCGCATTTCAAATTTACCGGAAAAAAAAAAGAAGCATTACAACACAAGATAGGGAATAGAAAAAACCGAAGGTGAGGAAAAATTAGACATGGAATCATTAATGTATTATATGTATCATTAAGGAACACTTAAAGAGCAGTGCTGGACTAACTTTTTTAATTTTATATTTCACAGCATAGACGCGAGAATACTCTATATTGATTTATTGAACTTGAAATACTTGAAGAAAATTAGATGATAATTAAAAACTCAAAAGGGGATGCAATTTCAACTTTCATTACATGATGCAGTATTAATACCTGTAATGACAACATTAGTGAGACCATCTCCATGGATGAGGCTTATATGCCTCCCCCCCAACCTTTCTCTCCCTCTTCCATAAGAAGGCAATGGTTTTATAATAGGCCATTCTTCTGGGTCCTATTATTTAAAAATAAACAAAATAAAATTAGAAATTTTGAGTTACAATTAGATAAATTTAGTTAAACAAATCACTGAAATTGAATTGTTGTGATACAGAGACATCCATCACCAAGATAAAAATTGAAATGGGTTCATTCAGTGCATTCCCAAGATGCTTTTTACCAAACAGATTTTAAGGAAAGCAAATTCACTCACTCTCTCTCTCTTTAATAATGAAATGTTTCAAATTTCTCCCAACTAGTTTTACTGATAACATACTTTTGTGACTTTATGAGTGTGCGTGTGAATGGAGAAAGAGAGAGAGAGAGATAGAGCGCGCTCAAATGCTGCCAAAATATTAGTCTTGTATAGACTATTTTCAAACACAATTAGCAACCAAAATGTTAATTCAACCCAATAAAGAGTTTAAAATTATAAAAAAATGTTAGTAAAACTATATATTTCAATTGAATTAAGGCCATAGAGTCAAAATCTATGCACTTACAGTAAATATATATAGATATATATGTATGTGAGATTACCTGAGAACCCAATATAATAGCACCTTCTTCAAGAAAGAGCGTAAAATTACTGGTGAGATTGAAGCTGCCGGTGACCCACCTCCCCCTCGGAACATTGAGCTGGGCTCCACCTCTCTCCACGAACTTCTCCAAGTGCCGTATCGCCCGCTGAAACGCCGCCGTATTCGACGTGTTCCCGTCACCTACGCCCCCAAAATCCCTTATCGACATCACCACCTTCGTCGGCGGCGGGTGGCGGAAAAAACCGGCACAGCTCGGCCGCCCGATCTTGTCGGTAAACCCGGTTTTATCCGGACCCAATTCAGACTGTATCGGAAACACCGTTTTTGTGGTAATTTGAAGGCAAGAAACGGCTATAACCGTGAATATCAGTAGCAAGAACGCCCATGATGGCCTGGTATAGCCACCCATCATCGCACCAAACATTAGTTTTTCACCGTCCATCATATTACGTACATACATGAAATTTATGTATACACAAACACATATAAATATATGCGTTTATATGTCTATGTCTGTAATATGTATATGAGGAAGAACAGGGGAGGTATTGTTTATGAGATGGAACAATGCGTATTACGCATAGGAATGTTCGCTGGAGGCCATGAAACGAGGACGTGGCGGAAGTGTGCGTATTGCGCACTTTGTCGCATATTAGCGGGGGCAGAAAAATGACAAGAAAAAAAATAAAAAGTCGGTCTTGATTAATCTGTGTGAAGTTCGGTTCAAATACGGTGATACCGTAGTTTAACGAACAAAGTACAAACGAATGAGCATGTGCCACGCCAGCTGATGCTGATGATTAGTTGTGTGGCGGAGAACTATTGGTTGATTTTCTGTAGAAGCGTTACTACCCTCTGCACTAAATTGAAACCGGAGTGTGTAACGGTGGAGTGGACAATTTGGAATTTTGGACCTTATTGGCAACTAATGTGAATTCTGAAGAAGCCGTGCTTCACGGAAAGTCTTTATTTATGCATGAACATACTGCCAAGTAAATTTCGGTGCGAGTCTGAATGTGTGCTTATATATGTAAATTATGAGTAGCGGCAGTCGCGCTAGCGACGGTTGAATTACACTCGCACACGTGGCGATCTTATAAAGAGACACATTTAATTCATTTTTTTAAAATAAAAAAAGCTGGCATAGGTGATCCCTTCTGTCCCTTCTCCCTCAAATGGTTTCTCTCTCTAAAGAACACTCCCCAATACGCAATCTTCTCTCTCTCTCAAAATCTAAACAGAAGGCCATCTCTAATTTCTTTCCCTCTCTAAAAATGTATACCAAAAGCTCTCTCTTCTTTATCTCTCTCTCTAAATCTAAACCGGAGAGAGACACTCCACTCCTCTCCAAATCCGAACATCTCTTCCAGATCCAAGACCTTCGCCAACGTTTTCATCGCCATAGTTGGCTCTGGTGTTCTTGGCCTTTCTTACATCTTCAAGAGGACCGATTGGGTCATGGGCTCACTCATCGTCTTCTTCGTCGCTTTTCTCACAAACCACTGCATGATGTTGTTCATTCACACTCGCCAACAACTCCAAAAACATGAATTTAGGGCCATAATTTTGGTGTTGTCTGAAGTGTTATATGGATTGATTTTGAGATAGAAGGTTTGGAAACCTTTGATTTTACATGCTTAATTAATTTTATTAATTTAGGCTATGAAATTACAAAGATTTTTAACTCCCACTAGATTATTTGATTTACGAAGCCCTATGTTTTGATTGTGATTAGAGGCTGTTTGGATTACTAATTAGAGGCAGGAAATGGCTGGGTTTGTGAACAGAGCATGGTACTGTACAAAATTTGGTTTACGTTTTGGGGGGGGAGGAAGATGAATTTTAGAGAGAAACTATTTGAGGTGGGGGACATGTGGGGCCCAACTATTGCTAACTTTTTTGTTTTTAAAAAATGGATTACATGTGTTTCTTTATAAGGCCGCCACGTGTGCCAGTGTGATCCACAGTCGCTGGCACGCAATGCTCGTATATTATATAAACACACACGCTAAAAGTGTGTATAGGTGTGCATGGATGGAATGGCTTGTGGCATGATGACACGTGGGAGATTCTATTCTGGTGGGTCCCATAGATGCCCACATACCTTCAATTACGGACAGAAATCGGAAATCGACTCCAATTTGAGAGCCGCCATTTTGTCTCCGTTCCGCCAAAAACGGAAAGAATGACATGAGATGTGACTAATTCATATTTCATAATCGTCAGATCAAAATAATCAACCCAAACTTTTTCAAAACGTCAGCGTTTTTGGCTCAATAGAGAGAGAGAGAGAATGGACAACGCAGAAATGGAGACGTGTCCCTTAATTACTGGTTGATGACATGATATTATGGGTATAAGATTAGATGGATCATGAGCTTGAAGTTGTTTTCTTTTGGCAGCCTAAGCAGAGGCTCTGGTGGAACCATAGAATTGAATTCTTAAATGAGATTTTTGTCATTTCTGAAGTGAATGAATAAAATTAAAAATAAAATTGGATTTGATGGGATATAAAATGTTAAAATATTGTGTTTTGAAATTTAATAAAAAGATAATACTTGTTAGGACGGGGGATCTAATCAAAGTCCTTACCCAACCAAATTGCACTATTAGATGCAAATAATGGAGTCAACTGCAAAATTATTTTGGTTTAGAGTCATCGGTGTAAGGAACATTATCTTTAATAAAATTCTATTAAGGTATATTAAATTTCATTTTATTTCAAATACACAAAAATGAAATTCATTTCAAAATCAATTCAATTTATTTTACTTTTCCAAGTTCAAATTCTAAAAGAAATTGATGGTTCTAAACAAGGGAGAGGCAATGCCACTCATTCAAAGTTGTCTCCTGTGGGCAAGTTAAGTGCTCCATTCTATTAAGTTTGGACATACACATACAGTGAATGATTGATTCCACTTATAGTAAGTACTTGTTGTCTGTGAGTTCTTCACACTCATCATCTGGACCACACACAATACGAAACTCAAAACACACACATATATGTATTACATTTAAGCTTGAATCTGACGGTTTAAAATGTCTTTCGCTATCAACGGCTCACAATCACTTCATCTAACGGTTACGGTGGCGAGTGCGCGATAGTGCCGTAGGCACGGGCATACACTAGTATATATATATATATATCAGAACTTGGCAAAAAAATCATGAGGTGGAATTGTTAGGAGGTACAGTGAGCTCTTCACACTCATCATTCATCCATTCTCTGTTTCCTCCTACCAAATAAAACATTAAATTCTAAAAACAAATAAGGTCTTATAAATTTTTCATAAGAGAAGAAAGTACTACATTTGAGAAATATTTTCAAATGAGTTTAAATTATATCAACAATGATTTTTTTGTTTTCAAAATTGTTGTTTGTTATTAAATTTCCTATAGTGCCATTTGCTCACCAATGTTTTGTAATTGATCCTGTAAAAAAATATTACTTGTTACCAAGTTAGTAGATACTTTTGGTGCATTACATTTATGAATAATAAATCAACTATTTTCATTATTTTAAAATTATCTATTTCATATTTCCTTTAAAAAAAGAAAAAAAATGTCACGAATAAATCTATATATTTGAGATAATAGTATTAGAAAAACAGTATCAATTTTATCTTAATGAATCAAATATAACATGATTACTTTTTTTTTTAAAATACATTTTATTCAAGTAAATTTTGAATACAATTATTTGGAGATAATTTGTTAAATATAACATATATGATTTATGAAAAGAGTAAAAAAATAAAAAATGTATTAGTTATAAAATAATGTTGCAAGCACCCTCTCTCTTCCTTAGAGTGTCAAACTCAATAATTGCCACGGTGACAAAAATCTATCGTCAAATTTTTCTATTTTTTCTTTTTAAGAGTATTTGTCAAAAAGTAAATTTTCTGTTTGTCAAGTGCAAACATTGGAGTGGACTAACAAAGTTAAAACCTATTTCCTCCTCAACTCTCTGAGTTGGATCGCGAGTTGACCCGGATTCCCGTGTCGTTCCGTTTCTGTTCTCTCTTGACAGTTGCTTTCATTCTTTCGGAGGTTGCTTCTATCCTCGAAAACCAGACAGATTTCTGCTCGGGTAGTCATCTCTCTCTCCCTCTCTCTCTCTATATATACACATGTTATCCACATTGTCCTTTATATGTTTGTATAATGTATATATATTGATGTAATTTTGATCCGATCTTCTTTTTGGTTGGTAAAATTTTGATAGTTTAGATTGATGGATTCGTCATCGAGTCAAGCAGAGTTTGATTACTTGTTCAAGTTGTTGATGATCGGAGACTCTGGTGTCGGCAAAAGCAGCCTCCTTCTCAGTTTTACTTCCGATTCATTCGAAGATCTTTCTCCCACAATAGGTACAAAAAGAGGAAAATTGGCATTAACACTAGCATTAAACAAACATAAACACACACACACACACACAACACACACACACATATGATCTTCATATCTGGTAACTATGGCAAAATAATTGCATTAGGCTAAGTTGATGGATGTTTTAGGAAAAAATACTTTAATGCTCCTGGAATATCCATCACATGGGATTAAATGCTGACACACAGTGATATGACCCACGAAAGTAAATGCATTTTCACAATTAGGTGACAAGATATAATTGATTGATGACACCGGTATATTGGTGCACTGAAGCCTTTCTTTTTAGTACCCTCAGGGTCCTAAAGTTTGATGTTAGAATTAAACGGTAATTCTCTCAATGTCGTTCGAATGAATTAGAAAAATGTGCTTTTGAGTCTCTTAACAAAATGGTCATTGTTAAGCAAATACTCCGTAATTGTTTCGACTGACAGATGGTTGAGAGCAATTAATTACATAGTTGCTAATTGAAGATTTTAGTTCTTATTTTGTTTTATGAGCCGTATATTTGAAATCTTATAATTTCATTCAATTTTGTTACAAACCATTCATGACAGTTTACTTTCGGCAATATCCTTATTTGTATCTCTTTTTTGCATATAGGTGTTGATTTCAAGGTAAAATATGTTATCAAAGGGGGTAAAAAGTTAAAGCTTGCAATCTGGGATACAGGTAATACTGCATGTGATTCTTTTTTGTATTGTTGCTTGCTCTTCTTTCTTGCTATCCCAAACCTTTTGTCATACATTTCTTCAAGATTCTAAAGCTATTGGTACATGTGTATGGTACGTGTATGTATCCACGTGTTAGACGTGTCAATTCTCCAAAGTTGGTATCCGCACTATAATATTGAGTCCTTAAGCAAAGTTTTGATTGTGAAACATATATAGTAAATCAAAATGGGGGTCAGGTTTGAGTCGTTTGACTTCCTTATCAAATGTACACTATGTTCTTAGAAGTTCTTTTTTAAATTAATTATTTTCTTTTCAAATGTGAAAAAGAGAACACTATGAAATTGGGATAAGAAAGCGTATGTATTTGTTGACTTTTTGATTCACTTTATTTTAATTTAGTTCTAAGCAGCTACAAATATTAGACATAGTTACATACAAATAAAATGAGAATGCTGTGATTTCTCACCCCATGTTGCTCTGCAATCATCATTCTTTCTCATAAAATGCAATGAGGGCCAAAGGAACCACAGTTTTGAGGGATCTTGGTGAATTAGCTTCATCTTCAGTCTGTTTGATTATTTCCCTTTAGAAAAATGAAGTGAAAAAATAAAAACCCTATTATGGATCAAACAAATCCTTAGAAAATTTATAACCTTCTTTATCAAATGGGTTTTCACTTGTTAAAAAAAGATGATGCATATGTTCATTTACTAAAACCAGTGATGGGTATACTTTTGTCTATTCTGTTTTTGCTTGGCATGCAGTGTTTGGTGCAGATTAAGTGTCGGTATAGTTCATTTTAGTTTCTTCATTCTCACATTAAGGGATTTTCATTTTAGGTACTGTGCCCCAGTTCTAGATATTCACATTTTATATGACTGGAATCAGTAATCACATATGCACACACAAGCATTCATTTTGCCTGAATTGAGTAATAAAGGTTGGAATATATTTATTATATTATACTTTGTACACTTGAATATTCTAGCTTGGCGTGTTGTTTTGATTACCAATTTTGGCCTTAATAATCAGAAGTTATATCGTATGATGCAACTTTATCAGTCCGTATATTGTAGTTTCATTGCCTATAAGAAAGCTTCTTGATCTTAAATGCAAATATAATTGTGTTCATATTTTAAGATTTGTTTGGTTTAGTAGTCTCAGAAAAGATGGATTTGTTCATCAATTTGAATGGAGGAGCAGCCAGAAAAGGTTTCATTGATTCCAATGACATTACTGATGCTAAATGTTCTGTCTTGCAGCTGGTCAGGAAAGATTCAGAACATTGACTAGTTCATACTACAGAGGAGCTCAAGGGATCATTATGGGTGATTTGTTGTTCATTAATTTATTATTATTGTTTTCAAACACCACTATTGTTTGATATTCTTTTTAAAGAAAAATTGCAGATTATGGCTTATTATAGAGCTGTGAAGAAAATACCTTTTTTTTCTTTTTCTGTTTCTGGATGGTAGACGATAAATTATTTAGGGAGGGCTATCTAAACATTTTCTTGTTATCTATGTTACTTGGACTCAGGTACATGTGTCGGGTGTGGGTTTGTATCCATGCATCAAATATGTCAATTTCTCAAACAAAAGGACAAATAGACACTACTAAATATTCAGATTATTTTATTTTCTGGAGTAAAATATTTTCTTTATGTAACGTAGTGTTTAATATAAGTATTTCACTCATTTTGAAGCAGTAATATAATAAAATTGAATTATTGGATGTGTTTTTTAGGTGCATGTCCAACCAAAAGTGTCGGACACATCCCATCCGAGTATTATGTGTCCAACACGGGTACTTCACTTACTTTCGAAGAGTCCATGCAACATAGCTTGTTGTTACTCGGACAAGAATATTCGTCATGGTTAGTGAGACATATGTGAAGAACCACACCTTTCTATTGTTTTACAACAACTACAACAAACAAAGCCTTTTATAAGAAGAAGAATATTCTAAATTAATTTTGGTTGTAACGAGACATATGTTAAAAATCTGAATTTTTTAAAGAAAAGAAGTTAGTTGAATAGTTAAAAATGCACTGCCTATGTTGGTGTGCCAATCTGCTCGACATTATCTGCACTCCAAACTTTTTTGCTATGAAGATAAATTTTTTTTCCCCCTCATAGACATTCATGAATAGTCATTCAGTAAATAACCTCATTTTATTGATGTTCATTCATTTAATCACTAGAGATCATTATTGTATAGAAACAAAGCTCAGGAGTTGGCCCACACCTCCTTAACTGGAATCTGCTAATTATAATGTAGACAAATGGAGCAACAAAAAAAGAAAGAAAAAAAAGTGGAGCAACATAATGAGTATGGAGTGTAGATTACTTGTATCATCGTTGTTGGGGACATCATTTTATAGTTAAATGTTAAGATCACGATTGTCTTGAACCACTTTTTTTTCAATTTAGTATTCTATGATCCTTCACTTTGACCTCCATCTCTTAGTATTTGATATCCCATAGATCAATATGTTGTTGGATTCTTGAAGTAGGTATTTCTGCGTAGGTGAATTTCCTTCCATGATTCCTTAAGCCGCTGATTTGCCTGATTAAATTCTTGAAATAGCTATCTCTGCATCGTTGAATTTCCTTCCATGATTTTTTAAGTCAATGATTTGCATGTTTTTTTCTGTGTATTACGTAATTTGCAACCAAGCAACACCATATGTGTGTTTAGACCTGTTGAGCTGACATGTGGACATCTTCAAAAGTCTAGGATCAAGAAAATATTTAGTTTGTGAAAAGATTTCTGCATGCCAGCTCATCAAGTTCAACGATCTGGTATGGCAAACATGATTTTTTTGTTATGTTTTATTCTTATTTCTGCTAATTATATGCCTGGATTGACTGGCTGTTTTCTTCATCTTACTAAAATCTTGATTTTGGTGGTTGTAACTGCAACAGTTTATGATGTAACACGGCGAGAAACATTTACAAATCTCTCTGATGTATGGGCCAAGGAGATTGGCCTCTACTCAACTAATCAAGATTGCATCAAGATGCTTGTCGGAAACAAGGTCGATAAGGTATTTTATGGAGATTATATTTTAAGTTCTTTTTCTTCTCAACACTGGTAAATGGCTAGGATTTTCAAAACTGAATTTTGCTTGAGAGGATATTATTTTCATGCTTTAATGACTGAAGAAAATCAGAAACCCTGTGTAATGGATAGTGAATAACTGCTCTAGATCTCTCTCTCCCTCTCTCATGATCAAAGAAACAGACATAAATGTTTGTATCCTTCATCTCTGACATGATGTCGGATTCAAAGCGTTAGAATAAGGTGCTATTGAGATATCGGGCCCATATCAAATGGTCAGATCCTTGTGGATAGCCATGGATGGTCCTAGAGTTGCTGTTCTTGCTTTTCTACAACAATAATGGAGGATTAACCCTGGCAAGTTCTTAACATCTATTGGAGAAATGGGGTGGTTGGTTGGGGTTGGGGATTATGGTGGGCAGAGTAAATCTTTGTGGGGCAAATGTTCCTCTGAAAATTTGAACCTTTCTGTTCTTTCCTGTGTTGCACCTAGTGCTTTCAGCAATCATCAAAAACTTTTTATGTCACTGCTAAATGATTAGTCTAGCTCAGTAGATTTACGAGATGAAAAATCATTCCAATCAGAATAAATTTCACTATTCAATTTTGTTATGCTAAATCTCTAAATTTCACAAAGAGTTTACACTAATTATAGAATTTGATAGAACTTAAATGGTTGCAATTATTTTGGAAAGCTGATTTTTTTCTTCTTTCTTTGTGTGTATAAAAATGACTGGTAAATTGTGCCCAAAATATTTTGTGGGTTTACAGTCTAGGTTCTTGAGTAGAGGAGGTGAAGACTCATAAGAACGGGAGCCCAGATGATAACGATAAGAGTAGGTCAGTTTGGAAGGAGTGTATTGATGTCCAGATCGTATAGGTTCAGTTTTAATTGGTAATATCTGCTTGACTGATCACTATCAATGCCTGGCTTTTATAGCATCCCAGGAATGTGGAGGATATCTGAGATTTGAGCTGAAATTTTAGTGCCACTGGAATAGCCAATCTGCAAGCCTGTATCACTAGACCCACAGCTATGGTGAAAAATCAAGGAAACACCTCCTGAATTCTCTTCGGCAACTCCACGATTGATCGTGGGGTTTCAATTATGAGATTTACAAGGTGAAATTTTGCTGCTGTGAGATGATTATGAAAGCCATATAAATCGATTAATTTCTTAAAAAACAGTAGGGTTTTTTTAATCACAAAAAAAAAGGGTAAGAGAATTTAAATTAGACATTCTAGGATCATACATTCATGAAGAATGTCCTAATTCCTATTTGTTGATGGATTCTTGTCCATTGAGCATGCGTATTCAAACTTTTCAAAGAAGATTTGAGGGGTCAGTCTCTTTTAAAAAGAATTTGCTGATTTTTTTACAAAACAGACATGGTTTAAGAGTTTGATGAAAGGGAGATTGATGCACACTCTTAGTGCTTAGTATATGAAGCTGTCTCTTTTAAATGGAAAGGAGCTCCTTGGCATGTGTTTGTGGGACTCTTATGCTTTTCACTCATTTAGTGACATGAATATAACTGCATTGCAAAGTGTTTCTTGAGGTGGTTGTGTAGCATTTTTTTTTTCCTAGTTGGTACACACACCCTCCCCCAAAGAATTGTTGTGTAGCATCTTTGTCTCAAAACTGTGTTGAACACTATGTTACATGTACTCTTCAAAAGTAATGAAGTACCCGTGTCGGACACACAGTAATCGGACATGGGTATGGGATACGTGTCCGACACTTTTGGTTGGACATGTACTTAAAAAAGCATATCCAATCATTCAATTTTATTATATTATTACTTTAAAATGAGTTAAATGCCTATATTGAACACTATGTTACATAAAAACATTACTTTACTGAAGAAAATAAAATAAAATAATTACATAAAATGGATATTTAGCAGTGTCCATGCGTTCTTTTGTTTGGAGATTTGACACGTCTGACGCGTGGATACATACACGTACTAGACACATGTACCCCAGTTCATGTAATAGGTTGAACACCAACTACCAGATGGTTTTCATCTATTATGTTATATTATTCCATTTGTGGCTTTCGTACATCTCTGAATCATTTCTTTGTCTAGGAAAATGAAAGAGTAGTAACAAAAAACGAGGGGATAAACTTTGCCAGGGAATGTGGATGCCTCTTTATTGAGTGCAGTGCTAAAACTCGAGTCAACATACAACAATGCTTCGAAGAGCTTGTTTTAAAGGTACGGAAAATGATAGCTTTCTTACTGTTATTTTCTTTTCTGAATGGATGGTGTTTGTGTATGTGCATGTTTTTCCTTCAAGTTTGCGAATTACTTTATTTACAACGTTTAAAAAAACTATAAACATTCTCTCTACCAAGTTAAAAATTAAAGAAAGAAGTGTTGAGCTCAAATCGCAGAACAAAATATTGAAAAAAGAGATTTGAGATTTGAATTGATCCAAGATAGAAGACTTTTGTTTTTGCTTTTCTTTTTCAAACCTTTAAATGTTGTTACTTGTTATGTTTTAGATGTTCTTATTTGAATTTAATTCTACTTACTCCAAGGTTGGAAAATAGAGTATTGTTATTTAGATTTTGAGTATGCATTCTTGGATCACAAACAGTTATGACGAATTTCATATTATTTCATGAAAAAATAAATAATCTATTTTTAATTCTGTAGTTTTAATTTTTCAAAAAATAAAAAAGGAAAAAATGAAAACAAATCTCTGTTGCAATTATAGTATAAAAAATTACCTTAAAAGTCAAAGGAAAAGATACTATTTTCCTTTGACAGCAACTGGAGAAACAATATAAGAATTATTTCTTTTATGAAATCATCTTTCTAGATTGTATAAAATTCACTAAAAATCATGATAATTTTTATTTATGGATTCTGGGGTTAAACAAGTGTATAGTAGCTGTTGGCCAAATCAAAGAATAACGGTTCTGAAATCCATGTTCTATTATGTAACATTTGTTACACTCATGTACGTGACCGCTATTCAAAACATGGATCCATGCTTACATTTCACAGGGTTGATTTAGTAAGTTAAACTTGTCTAGTGTTGTTTATGTCCACATTTGAAATGTTGTTTTAGATTTTGTTCAATTGAAAAGATTTATTATGTAAAATGTGGGAGGAAATTCATTGAGTGGAACTTCAAAATGCGAAGGACCTGTCAGATACAATTTGGAGAACTGATTCTGACTTGGAAACAGAAAAATGTATAGGACAGAAACACCCATTTGGTGGGGTTCTTTTAAAATCATGTTGATAAAAATTCTAGAAATTGTACCCTTTTCAATAAATTATATAAAATAGTTTTCCACATTTGTTTAGACTATGAGCAAGTAAAACTGAAAATGCCCTGATGACAGGAAGGTTTTCAAGACTTTCATGGTCTTCATTTTTTTGCAATTGAAAGAGCGATGAGATTTTCTTAAAACAATAATGAATGCACTCTAAAGAATCTAAACATCTTCGACATCCACCAAGTCAAAGGCTTAAATTTCCAGCTTTCAAGTATGGTATTGGAAGCTTTGAATCCATTCCTATTATTTATTTTCTCAGTTATCATCTTTGAGGATTGATGTTATGAGTGGTGATGATGATATGCAGATTTTGGATACGCCCACCCTCTTAGCTGAGGGCTCCAAAGGTGTGAAAAAGAACATCTTCGAGGGTAATTCATCACAACCTGATACATCAACAAGCAGTTGTTGCTGATGCTGTTCATTACTCTCAAATTATTCGTATTTCAAAGCTTCAGGGCTCGTTTTCCTTCCATGGTTAGAAGTTTTACTTTGAATGTCACAGTTTTTCTTTTTCTCCAAACTATTCTTTGTACCAAGAGCTGAAGGCCTTGAATGATTTTGTTAAATTATCAAAAAAATAGTTGTATGCAAAATGTAAATGCTCACTCTGGGGTTCGAACCTCTTACCTACACCTGACAGGACACCACCCATAGTAGTATCTCTCCCACACGATCCGAAGGACAATTTGGAATGAGTCATCCGGTAGAACAACCATCATTAGGTTAACTATCGAACCTCTTCTATATTCCTAAATTAGTACCCCCAATACTTTGATGTTGCGTTTTGGGAGCATTGAATCGGTGGTTTGGAATTGAAATTGGAATTAGAGAACATTCAATTTAAATTTTGAACTAATTTTTTTTCAATTTCAAATCAAGTTTCCCAAATATAACTGAGACAGATGCTCTTACTCTCACTTCATTAAAGCGATGTTTTATATTGCAATTTGTAAGCCTATACAAAAACATCCACGGAAAGATTAGGCAAAAACATCAAATTAATCACAATGATATTTCAAAATTAAATTTGATTCATGAATAAATATATTTGTGATCCTTGGATTAGTACATTTTATTTTTTACTTCAGATTAAAATGTTAAAGATTTTTAAAAATGGCATGATGGTAACAATTTTTTGTTGGTGGATGAAATTTCTTGTGAAGAATAATGTTTTTTTATTAGTAATATGGTTCTGAAATTTTCAAACATCCCAAATATTAGGCATTATTTGAACAATTTTTTTTTCTTTCTCAATTATCATTCCAAGTTTGCCTGAACTTAGTATTATATTTATAAAAAGGGTTAAGTGCAAAAAATACACTCGTTATATATATAATGTGCAAAAAACATTCGTCCAGTTTAGTATGATCATATAACCTTCCACTAGTTGTTTCTGATGAGCAAATACTCTCATTTGACGAATTTTCATTCAAAAATAACCGTTAACTATCATGTTTGACTTAATTTTTTTTTTTAAATTTCGAGATTACCCTTTGCACTATATAGGGTAAAGTGCAAAAAACCCCCTTGCTATATATAATATGTGCAAATAGGCCCCCCATTATTCGAAAAAATCTTTGTCCATTTTTGATATTTTACATCTTTTAAAAAAAAAAAATATTGTAAGGGTATTTTTGTTATTTTCTAATTTTGGTACTGACAAATTGACTATTTGTCCTTATTTGCACAATTTGAAAACTGTAGAAGATTAATTGAACATTAAGGGTATATGCCCAGTATATAACGAGAGGTTTTTTTTGCACCTAATCCTTATAAAAAAACCTCCTGTATTTGAAATTTTTTCCAATTTCAAAATATTCAAATTAGGGTAAATAATTTGAATTATTGCTAAAAGAATTGAACCCTTAACCTCACTTTTCTTAACCACATTACTACAAAACCTAGTAAAAAATAATAAGGTAAAGTACAAAAAAAAACCCCACAATATAGAAAATGTGCAAATACCCTCGGTTGAAAATCCCCTACATTTTTCAATTTGTGTAAATAAAGACAAATTTTCAATTTAGGATAAATTGAAGAATGAAATGACTAAAGTATTCTTACTTTATGATTTTTTTTTATTTAAATAAGGGTAAAGTGCAAAAAACACTTTCGCTATATATAAAATGTGCAGAAAAGTCCCATACAGTTTATTATGTGCATATAACCCCTACATTTTTACAATCTTTGTAGACATGCCCTCTGTCGAAATTTTCTTTTTAAATGACCAAAATGCCCCTCACAACCTTTAAAGCCCTTGTGTCATGTTTGGATGCGATATTTCTTATTTTTTTATTTTTATATTAACTAAAAATATATTTTAATTATTTTATTATTTTCAAATGGGCCCTACAAGTGAAAATAAGGGAGTATTGACACATTTTTTTTTTAAATAAATAAGAAATTAATATTCGGATGAGCCATTTTTGGACATCCAAACATGGCACTAGAGTAAGGGTGTTTTAGACATTTTAGTTGTAAAATTGACAAAATATCCTTATTTGCACATTTTGTAAACAGTGAGGGTTTTTTTATTTTGCATTGCATGGAGTTTTTTTGCACATTTGGTATATAGCGAAAGTATTTTTTTGCACTTTATCCTTAAAAAAAGGTAAAAAGTGAACTAACAAAAATGATACTTTTGGATCTTTCAAAATATTCTGACAACATCATATGCAACAAGGGGTAATTTGCTTCAAATTTTGAAATTATATGGATTTATATACACATATCAAATAACAGGGATATTTTTTGCATATTTTCTATATAACGGGGTTTTTTTGCCCTTAACCCTTATACAAAAAACACGTATTTAAAAAAATTTCCAATTTCAAAATACTCAAATTGGGATAAATAATTTGAATTCTTGCTAAAAGAATTGAACCCTCAACCTCACTTTTCTTGACCACATTACTACCAAACCTCGTCAAAAATAATATATTATCGACTCGAACGAGTGAGTAGCGTGCTGACTCAAACGAGTCAAACGTTAGTTGCAAGTTGCAACTTGCCACCAAAATACAGAGACAGTAATAAAACCTCATAGAGGTCCAAAGTTTTGCATTTGCTACCTGAAATATGGGTGCATATACAGCACCCATTTCCCATCTTCTTCTCCCCTCATCACCAAACCCCAACAAAAACCCTAATTCAAAACCCCAAAAAACAAACCCTAAAAGAACACTAATGAAGCCCATAACCTCTAATACCAGTTACGCAATACAGAGGAGGAATTTTTTGCTATTCTCTCTACCCATTTCCATTTCAACCCAGTGCAGTTCTTGGTTTTCTGCCCTTGCGAGTGTCGAGCCGTTGAGCTCCGCCGGGGAGGATGCAAGTGCCACAGTCTCCCGGAGAGTTGCGGAGGCCATAGCGTTGCTGGATAGAGGGAGGGAGTTGCAGGCTCAGGGTGACTTTAAGCAAGCTCTTGAATACTTCACTCAGGTACCCAAATTGGGCTCTGTTTGGTTTCCAAGAAAATTGTGGATAAGAAAAGTTTATCTTTACAAGAAGGCTTAGGCTGAGTTTTTATGGGTCTGAAAATCACACTCTGTTCTCTTTTTACACATGATGCACAAAATATTTGGTTTTATCGTTTTTTGAACTTGCAATCAGTAGGGACACTGTGAAATTCACCATTGGGGTTTCTGAAAATGATTAAAGCAATATTATGGATAGGATGCTCATGTCTTTAAGTTTCAATTTTATATGTGGGATTATATAATTACAGGAAAATCCTCATTGAATGAATTAGAAGTTTTTGTGGACTAAATCTGGTTCACATTAGTTTTATCCCTACTACTTGTAATATGATGATAACAATCATGTGGTTTTAAAACAATGACTGCCAAGTTTGCATAGCCACTACGTTTTTGTTGTTCACTTGTGCGAGTGTCTTTTACATGATACCGCTGTTTGTTTTGCCATGGTAGTCATTTGTATCATTGACTTAAACTCAATTACTTTGTGAATATATTGTAATTGTGATCATTGTAGTAATATAATTCTGATGGCTAGGCTAAGCATTTGTCACTTAAAAGGCTAAGGACACTAGGACCTTATATTGCTCCAGACTCTGGTCACCACCCTCAGCATGAATTTTAAAGAACGCTTCACAAAATTAACTGGCTTCTTTTTTTTTTTTTTTAAAAAAAAAAAAAATCTTATTTAGCATTTTCTTTTTGTCTTGGCAAATAACTCCCACAATGCTCTTGGGGAGACTTGAACCCTCTATATTTCACTTTGAAAGGAGAGGAGATATTATTAGGCCACAAGCCTTGGTGCATATGTTTGGTTTTGGCCAGTGTAATAAGTGTTAAATCAGTTTTAAATTTAGAAAGAAAAAAGAAAAACAGTTTGGTTTGCTTGTGAAAGTGATTCAGCAATAAAATGACGACTCATGGGTTGACAAATATTTAGAACAAACATGCTTGGAATTAAGAATCTGAGAATTTAAAAGAAGCTGCCTTTTGTTGTGTTTAACAAAACATGATTTTTCTCCACGTAATTCAAATATTAATCAATCATTCAGTAATCTCTTATATTATATTAAAATTTATTTTGGAGTATCCAAACCATGCATAACCTTAATAAATCTTACTGTAGGAGAGGGAACTTGCCCCGTGTATCTGTTTGGGTTATGGTTGATGAGTAAGGATTTGAAGTAATACAGGTACTAAAACAGATTACAAGGGTCATAAGTAGACAGGGCTAGGTAAAAGTCAATGGCTGATGAGAGAGAGAGAGAGAGACAGTCTTAAGATTTCCACCAGACTGTTTAAGGTCAAAGCATTGCTGAAAGGTTAACCTCTGTAGAGGTGGCTATTACAATGCTAGGGTGGCCACTTAATGCGACAAAATGGCCATTTAATGTTATAGGATGGCACAAAAATAGCCAGTCTTAGAAAGTCTTTCCATACTCCAATATAGTGTTGGCATGTCTTCATAGGCATACATCATTCTTAAGTCAAAGTTCTCTCTCTTTGAACCAGGTCAGTGTCCATGCAAGCCTCTAGGAGAGGTTAACTTGGTAAAACCTGGAGTTCAGCCACCCAGTCAAGTACTTTTTTGACCACATGTTTCAGTATGAGCAATATTTTCAATAGTTATTGTGGCAGCACCCTGGTATGTCACCTTCCCTTTGTGAGGCTTGTTGTTGAACAGTTATTTTATGACCTCCAAGATTTTATTACAAAATTTGTGTCTATCTGGTTGATAGCCAGATTACTTGCCTTGGCCTGGGATTTAATTCATAAATTTCTTGACATAAGACACTTAAACACAATCTTATAATTTATTGTTTCATTTCCTAATTATGGTTAGATTGTATCTGCCTCCCTCTTTGTTATGTTGCTCATAAGCTTTCTGTTGAATAATGAAACTAATTTTTCAGGATCTGAAGTTGTGTGATATGTTTTTTTTTTTGGTAAGGACATGATATGTTTGTTCGAGTCTATGTTATGTGGACTTGAGTATGGGTTTTAGGTGTGGCTGTGTGTTTAGGTGTGAAGTTCATGTACTCTCCAAATATTAATGTGAGAGCAAAATTTATAAATTGTCAATTCCCAATTGTTCTCATCCAAATACCAGAGCAACAATTTAAGAAGGTATCAAAGGGAATTTCTTGTAAAATATATTCCTTAATTGTATTTGTTTTTTTTGGGTGCTTGTCAAAATAAAGTATGTTGGACATTTTTCCTCGTGTTCATGTCATGGAATTCTTTCTTCTCTTAATTGTATAAGCTTTTTGGATGCTTGTGAAAAAGTAAAGTGTGTTGGACATTTTTCCTCTTATCCATGTCATGCAATGTCGAATGCCAGTCCGTTTCACGCTTTGAATAGTAAGAAAGTAGTCTTTTGCCATCTCTTTTTTCATATTATTTCTGTTTTCATGCACCTGTTTGTGCTTCTCATTTGCATGCAAGCATTTCACAAAGGTCAAAGTTACCTTCTCCCATTTTCTGGAGCTACTAAATATTCTCAATGATCTTTGCCAACTTATATTGCCAAATTTAGGAGGATTCTGAAATTATCGGCATTTCTTGAGAGTTACCATCTTAACGAAGCGCCATCAGTATTGGCAGATATTGCTACTGATTTCTGTTTACAAATCTCCCTTGCTAAAGTTTTTTATTGAATTTTACTGCTTTACCAACTAGTTTCTCTCTGCACTATATGTTGATGCACTAAGAAGTTGGCACATCGCCCTGGCTGTGTGAACATGTATTCGAGAGGCGTTTCCCTACCTTTTTGTTTAATGTATCTCCATTATCTGGAGCAGTATGGTTACATTGTCTTGTGTGACAATTAGTGTTCAGGTCTCTTCATACAGGTGTGGATGCCCCTGTTAACTTATACATATCATATTATGTTTTCAATGGCCATATTCAGTCTGCACAATGTCAGCACAGGGCTAAAAATAAAATTCAAGAGAGAATATGTACAAATTGCATCTGAGGTATATCCAAGAAATCAAGTATCTAATATATCAGAAAGCCCACCTACCAGGGTAGCATGAAATGAGCAAAAAGCCGAGAATATGTTCAGCTTATTGATCAGATGTAGAAGAATAGGGTCAGTTATAATTTTTTTCTCTTGGCCATGTACCTTGCTGAACCTGAATAATGTATTAGTTATGAAATCCCCGAGTATCCTGCATCTGATCACATGGCATCATACCTCTTTGAATCTATTGGTTTGTGGGTTTTCTATATTTTCTTGTCACTCTGTTGGGATTTTTTTCCTCTTGTCTTTCCTCTCCTTAATATCCTCGGCTATTGAAGGCACCAATGGATTGAATTAAAACCATCCATATATCATATGATGGTTCAGGTTTAGTCAACTACTGGCATTAACATTGTAAACAAATCATGTTGCCTTCTTCATGACAGGAGTCTTGTGACCGTGGCATCAGCTGGAGAGAAAAAGCTTCTATCTTTGAGTTGAAAACATCTCAAATATGCTGCTTTCAATTCTAATTTGTGCAATTGTAATTGCTTCATTTTCTGCCTCCCTCAAGTGTTGCTCTACACCCAGGGTAGTTCCACAAATTGTCTTAAGAACCCCCTCTACCTTCCTCTCCCCAAATCCAACAATAGTGCAACCAAGAATTATACATTTCATCACCATAGGTTTTACTGATTTGAGAGCCATCATTATAATCTTCTCATGCCTACCTCACATCCTCCATTAATAGCTGGATTCTTGCTGGTTTTATGTAAGCTCCTCTTAAAAGATGCTTATCTTGTCAACAAAGACTGATATGCAATTTAAATAGTTCCTGAGTGAGTAATTGATATCCCTTCATGAATTAATACGTGTTACATGTATTTCTGTCTTTTATTTTCATCCAATTATGGTATAGAAATATTCCTTTTTGGTGGCTAGTTCAAAGACACCAACGTGATGTCTGGAAAATCACTTGTGTAACTGAAAATTTATACTTTGTTATCTCGGTGATTTTTTGAAAAATTCTGCAAGAATTTCTATTATTGGCTTGACTTCTTGATTACAGGTGGTTAAAAATTACAAAGACTTAGCATTCTCAGAATATGCACGAGTGGGGAGAGCATTAGTCTTGTATGAGGTTGGCGACAGAGAAGAAGCAATTGCAGAGATGGAGGATGTTTCCGTATCTTTGAAAGGATATCCAGGTATCTCCATAAACCTTGCATTCTCAAGCCATGTATGGAGCAATCTCTATGTAAATATATATATTTGTTTTCTTTTTTTTTTTCTGGTGAACAATAAGATTTCAAACCACCCCAGACGGATCCTACTCCTTGGGATGCCATTACTACAATGATTAGACTGTTTTATCAAGTCAAATAATCTCAGTTTAATATTCTCACTGGCCTATATTTTTTGGGGGGTTTATGCAGAAGTGCATGCAGCTCTAGCTGCAGCCTTATATGTAGACAAGCATGCTCCACTGCTTGCTGAAAACCAGTTCACAATTGCGACTCTTCTTGATCCTCACTATACGGATCTCTCATATGTAAGAGAAACAAAGCATTGGCCTCCAAGTTTGGTTAGTTCTTTGAAGCTCTTCATCACACTTTCGTAAGACTTTGTAAATTATACAACAACTTATTAAAAGTAATTGTCTTTACATGTTTGGATATTGTGGTCATTCTTTCTCACAAACAAGCAAATTCGTTGTTAAGATGATTCATTACTGTAATAATTTGGTACATACTACAGTGAAATATATACAGGGATGGATACATATTAATGCTTTTCTATTTTGTTATCTACTTTTTCCATTCTTGTTGATCTAGGTTGGGGATCACTCTAGCATGTAGGCATCGAGTAATGTCATTACGTTGGTATGTTATGACACAGTGTCATGTCTTGGAATATTTCGTGACCAAAAGTTTTGTTGAGTCCATAGGGTTAAATCCATATCTTTATCGGTTGGATCATTATCTACTAAGAAGAGTTCTTCCAAACACCAAAGAGAATGGAGTAGGCAAGCTCAGACCAAATTGTAGAAAGGGCCTTGTAAAGCTACAAAAAGGAGAATTCAGTTCATAAAATAATGCTGTCAAAATGTCCCAAATAATATGCTGCGATACCATATATGGAATTTAACGGTACCTAGAGGTAGGGTAAATAAATCATAGCCAGCTTGGATTACTTATTTCTGACTTTGATTTAATCAACTCCAATTACCTAACAAATTTTAATTGATTTCCAATTTAATAAACCTCAATCAATAATCAGACAAATTTTCAATTAAGCAAACAATCAAGTAAATAAGCAAATAAATAGCCAAATTACGAAGCAGTAAGAGAGACACTAGATTTAGGTGGATATGCCCAACAGGGAAAACCACTTGGGAATTATCTTAAGTGAACCAATCCACTATAATCGAGAATTAGAATAACATTACAAGCCAATTATGAACTCTACCCAGAATCACCAGTAGCTTGTCTACAAGTAAGAGGTGGTACCAACAGGTCAAAGTATGCGATTTATCCAGTCCTTGCGTAACCTCTTTTTCTTCTGTTTGTCTTTTCTTGTTGGTTTAAGCATTTGAGTACCTCTGGCTGGTACCACATCGGTGCCAAGGTTCTTACTTTTACAGGAACACAACTTGATGTTAAGATAGTGGAAATCATGAGCTCCATTTGGTTGGAGGGATGAAAAAATGGACGGAAGGAAGAGGGGGATGGATGGATGAGACATCCCTAGGGAAGGGAAGGTGTCTCCCTTACTTTTTGTTTGGTTGAATGGAAGAGATAGTGGAAATGATGGATGGGGTGACGCATTTTTTTTGTTTGGTTGGAAGGAAGTGAAGGAGAGTTTTTATATTTTTTTACCAATATACCCTTATTATATAAAATTATAAAAAAAAGCCTTTTTTTAGAAAGGTTATAATTGGTATTATACTCTATATGTTTAGGTAGTTATTCCTTCTTTCCCTCCTCTCTCCCGCCCAATTTCGGACGGATAAAAAAACTTAAAGCAAGAAGGGATGTTTCATCCCTCCCTATGTTCCCTTCCTTCCAACCAAACATGAGAAGGCTCATCCATCCCTCCTCTCTTCCATCATTCCTCAATTGATCCCTCCAACCAAACATATGGTAAGACTTGTACCATTCAATAAGTAAAGGCATATATATTTTTTATTTTCTCATTAATGTTTTTCCCTTGAATTTTCCTCTTTTTCAGTTTGTGTAGGAATTTTTGTTGTTAGTATGTTGGCAGCCACGGTATGTAATTCAAGTAGGAAATTTTGAAGCAAGTTCTGCAGATCAATCACTTGCACTTTTTACCGCTTAAATTGGTTTCCATATCCACCCTTTTCCGCCCACAGATTTATACAACAGTTGCTTACTTTGTTATCTCAGTCATACATGATCTTTGAAATTTCATTCCTTGATCATGATTTGTTCTCACTTTTAACTCGTGTCTTTTTGAATTGCCTACTGCCCATTCATCTTCCAGTCAAATATTTGCCGACATAAAATAATTTTGGTGAGTCCAATTGTCATTGTTTGCTGTGAAGGTGTATTTACCAGATTATTTGGACTACCAATAAGTGTGTGTTACTTTGGAATGTCACAAATCCAGAACACCGGGATAAATAGCATACATCGTCATGGTGTTGCTTTTAAGAGATATATAGTGCCTAAGCTTTGCTACATTGTCTAGAATATAACATGCCGATAAATCATCAATTGAATTTGCTGCTGTAACAGATGCTCATTGTTTATCATTTCATCTACCTAAATTGCCATAAATGTTGAGGTTGCTAGAGGAATGCCCTTCTACAAGTGAAGGGAGACCTCCATGTTGTGGTCTCATCAGTTTGGGTACTGGGAGTGGTTAACTGGGTATAATCTCCAACTTTATTTGCAAGAATTGAAACCTCAGTGCACCCAAAAATTATTTTTATCCAATCTCTCTCCATCCTCGTCAATGTTTAGCGTTGACTTAACATGCCTATGACGTTACAGGCTGATTCTATTAGGTGCCTTTTGAGCCCACATATAGACTAATAGTGCTGTTTGGACTGCCAGAAAATGTGTGAAATTGGAGACCCGTTCACAATTCAGATTTCTTGCTTTCACTTTGTTTTTAGGCCAAAAGGGTGCTAATTTCATAGTTTCGCCGAAAATATGGACCATGGTCAGTTATCACACTTGGTTTCTCGACTCAAATGGTTCCTTTGTGCTTCTGTGGGTCCTCTCAAAGACTACTTTCTGTTCCTTTTTAGTTAATTTTGGCATGCCAGAAATTTTTATTGGGTGGGTAGGTCTCAACAAGGAACAACTGTGTGCGACAAATAGGCCGGTATTAGGCTTAGAAAGTGGCTTTTACAATGACAAAAATCTCACTTTCTCTCTCTCTCATGCATCCATTTTATATGTATTATAACAATTTATGCTGTTGGGAAAAGAAATTATGCTGTTTGTATGTGGCCAAAAACATGACCCTCTTCTCCTTGTGTGGTTTGGTTCAAATGCTGCCAAACCTAACAGGTAAGTGGTGACTTTATTTCCAAAAATGTGTGGATCATGAACTGTGGATTGGTTGGACACTTGGACTGAATGTGCTCTATGTGTGTGTCACACGGGTGCACCTATTGCAAAGTTTTCAGGTGAATTCAAGCTGGACTGGATGAGGTCTGTCTGTTGAGAACATATAAAATCATGAAACATACCCAATTACCAGTTTCACCTCTAATTTTTTAGGCCATTGGGATGTTTCTTCAAAACTCTGTTGACCTACAGCTTCTTGGTGTTTAATTGAATCCAAATCTGCTGCTACAAAAATTAAACCACCTATGGGAATCAAATGATCAAAGATGAGAAGGTCAGAAATAGAGCGATGACATGGAAACCAACTCAATCAACCGAACTGATGAATCGACAATGCATTAAAGGTCAAATGATGCATTAAGTTGGGGCCTACACCTTCACCTAATATGCATTAGAGTTGGAACTCGTGTGGGTCCCAACTTAATGTATCCTATGGCCTTTAATGCATCATCGGCCCATCAGTTCGACTATTGTCTCAAAAGAGTGCAGAATCTCCGTGAATACATCCGAGCTATCTTGTTATTGTAAAGGCGTGGATTCAAGCCTCGCTGGAATTCTAAAACTCATGTTCCTCTTTCTCCAAGGATCCAAAAATTGCAATATGTAAAACTAAAGACAAGTTTGAATGGTTCCATCCACAAGTTATATAGAATTTCTATGTAAAGAAATTTTTTTTTTTCTCCTCAGTGGGACTATTTTGAAGGATCTGGGGTCATACTTTATTTGTGTGTGTCATCATTTGGACATCATTTTTGAGATGGTTACAACTAATCTAAATGGTTTCATTTAAGATTGACCAAAGGTTATGTAAAATTGCAAGTAAAATATTAAATTTTAAGGGGATAACCAAATAGATTCCAACTGTTTTTTGCATAGGGTACATGGATGTAACATCTAATCTTTTCAAAACTAATTTTCAATTTTCAAGCCACACATTTGAGAGAACAGTTAAATAGACCTCTTCTAAAATATTGGCCTCTTAAACACCCTGCCTCCATAGTTTATTTGCTACTATGCTGACATTTTCTCCTTTATCTGAACTTTTCTGAAAAGTGCAAGTCACCTTCTAGATGTATAAAGTAGAATTAATAAAAATTTGTGTTCAGAAAAACAGAAGGGAAAGAAATTCTTGCACAATTTAAATGCGGCCAATTCATCTCTCACTCTCACCTTTAAAGTTTCTTCAACCAATATTGAGAAGAAAAAAGAAGCAAGTGAAAAGAGAAAAGTTATTTTTTTTTCCCTTTCTTTGGTCCAAGCATCATGATGACAACTTCTACTGCTTCTGTTGAGGACTAAAATATATATATGTATATATATATATATATATATATATATGAAAGGTGAAACTAAAATTAATATTTTAAGATGATACTTGGCGCAACAGTAAGATTGCTTCAGTGTGATCGGTGAAGGTCACATGTTCAAATTTGAAGTAAGGTTACGTATATCTGATCTTTCTCAGGCCCCGCAATGGCGGGTTGTGCATGTTAAAGGGCTAAAATCACAATTCTCTCTCATATTACTTGCAACAATGGAAGGACGGAGGTCAAATTTTCAAAAATTTGTGTAAGGAGGTTTCTAACATTTGCTGTCCCTGTAAAAACTGATTTTGCCTCATCCTGAGCAACTCACATAAGCAGCTTCATTCACTAAATTGGGTAAATTATCATGTTAGTTTTCATTTTTCAAAGACTAAAAACGTGCATGAACTGATATTTATTCTATACAGTTATATATGTAAATCCATACACAAAAGCTCCAAATGATCACAAAGAAAATAATTACAACTTAGATCACATCAACCATCTTACACATGCCTTGTCTCCTCAACCCACATCGATCTCAGCAACTTGAGCAACATTCTTGCCTTTGTCTTGGTCCTGCCACTACACTGGCTCTGCAGAAGCAACAGCAATTGAGTCAAAACCCCGGCACAAATGGCTTCTTCCCTGGCACGTAGAGAGTCATAACATATGATCATGAGCGCGTTAACAGCGCTCTCACTACCTCCATGATCCGATACTGTGAAAACCATCTTGACCAGAGCATTGACACCATTAGGATGGTTCATCACAGCCTCTTTTGCACTCACTACTCCTAAAAGCACTTCAAGTGTTGCCATTGCCATTGCCATTGGTGCCAAGCTTCTTTCTTGCCTTTCACCACTCAAAATGTATGTAATGAGTCCATTTATCGCGCCTTCTCTTACCAAACTCTCTCTATTAGCTTCCAAAGAAGCTAAAGCTGATATGACTTTGTTTCCAGATTGAGAAGCCTCAGAATTTTCATGAAGAAGAAGAACCATTCTCTGTAGAAGCCCGCGATTCTGCCCAAGCATAGCACAAAGCTCTTTTGTCTCTGGAGAAGATGAAATTGCCTCCACAAGATGGCACAAACTTGTCTTCATAGCTATAGTGGCTTGGTCGAATAGGACTAGAAAGTATGCTAATTTGGACTCATGTTTGAGTATGTTTAGAGGCTCCAAGTTTCCAAATGGCAACAATTTTAGAACACAAACAAGTGCTTGTTCAATAAACTGCAAGTTGTGATCATGGAATTGTTGGCCTCCAAAAACTAGTTCCAATAACAATGGGAAGAAGCCTAATTGGACCAAACAAGAATTTTGTGGTGGCGATTCTTCGGTTAAAACTAGGATCACTTCAAGTGTTTGAAGCTTTGTTTCCAAGGTGGACTCATGGGACTCAAGGTTGTGCTTGAGTACAGCTATGGAACCATCGGGATCGACGATTTTGAAGTAATCAGAATCGATTAATCTGTGACCCAATTGAAGCCATTGATCGATATGATGGCGAAGAGTGTGATTAGGAACTATGGATGGATCATGGAGCTTCTGCATTGTGACAGGACATGTTAGATTACCTGCAGCAAGCCATTTTTCTATGCTGGACCGATCATAGGTTTGGCCTGTGCAGAGTGTCACTGGATCTGTGAACAAGTCTAGACTAATTGGGCATCTAAACAAGTGAGGAATGACCATTTCAGCTTCTTTCATGGAAGGAAATATTTAAACCTAGTGTTGAAGGCAGAGAATTAAAAGGAGTTTGAGAATAAATTGATGGGATTGGTTAATTATAAGAGTCTAAGGAATGGGCATTGAACACACACACACACACACACACACATATATATATATATATATGATTGGAAGAAGCCAAATAAAAGTTGGAAGTGAGTATTTAGTTCAGATTCCAGAAGGATTAGGACTACCAGTATGGACTGGCCGAAAGGTAAGAGCTGGGAGAGGAAGTTTAGACTTTAGTTCATGAAATTGCAGTTCACAGTTCACACTGACACACAGCACATGAGAGAGAGAGAGAAAAGCAAAAGTGCAATCTTAGTTGGAGGAATGAGATGAGAACACCAACAAAGAAACAGTTCAAATGGCCAAAATGGGGGTTATCCAAGCTAGTGATGAAGGCTAGAGATGCAAGTAATAGTACAAAACAATTATAGAAATGGACCCCAAACCTTTCTCTCCCATATTTTTCAATCCAGTCAAACTGACCCACCTAAAAATAAATAATTGTTAATGTCTTTGAAGTTTGAATCCACCCAACATAAGTTGAATTGAGAATGGGTGATGGAGAGAGAGAGAGAGAGAGAAGTAATGATAGTCACAAGGCTCATGAGAATAGCACTAATATGGAAAAACCACCGCATCAAAATAATGGAATTCATCAGTCAATATTATCCAATATGTATTACATTACATATATATACATAGTAGAGAATAAACTTGTCCAATCACTGCACTGTAAGCTTTTTCTTTTGTTACCTTGCCCTTCGTTCATTATTGTTCAAAATATATACTTTCAAAAAGTCATGGGCTCAATGATTCCCCAACATCATTTAAGGCTCATGGAACACTGTTATGAACTAGATTATCAAATTAAAGATAACAACGACATTGACCACTAAAATTTAGAGTACTGTACACAAACGCTAGAATTTACTTTACATGTTGTGCATGTATTACACAGAGTAGTTACACCAGATGCAGTAAATTTTCTCTAAAATTTGAGAATCCATATTACATGTGAATTATTGTCAATAAATCATGAAAAGTCATCACAAAATTGTTGTCATTTTTTTTATTAATAAATTTGACTAAATCCTCTGTACTTTTGCAAAAAATATTCTAGAATTTCTTTGGTAAAAAGCAAAAATTCTCCGAATTGAGTTTGAGTACATGCACGTACAGAGGTATAAACATATGCATGCATCAAGAATGTATTAGAGATATGTATTGTGTAGCCAAGAACACCATGAATCTTTAGTAGTAGCTTAAGACTGGGGCTTTTGACTGGCCAACCAAATCCACACAACTTGCCAACTCCTACTTATTCAACATCTAGCGGCGGCTCTATGGTCCACACTATATAGTCTATATACCATCCAATCTTGATATACAAGTTATTTTGGATTGAAATTTTTTTTTTTTTTTTTGGAACTTTTTAAACATTTATTATTTCATTTTCTTCCCACTTTTTTAGGCAACACTTTTACTATAATTTATTCATTTTATTTTTATACGATGTTTTTGACATCATCACAGTTTTTCTTACAGTGACCCACACGATGTAGAATATGTCATTATGCATGCTTGGCTAATATTTAATCACCTTTTTTAATGATATTATATATATTATGCGAATTCAAATGCTAAATGCTAAGAAAAGACAACCTACTTTCTTCACTCTTGTTGTTGTTAAGTCTCTAGACCCATTATATATATATCCTTATCAAACGAGTAGGCAACAAAACATGCTACTATATATATATACTATATATTCCCAACATTTGGTTAGACTAGACTGATTAGTGTTAGTGTGTGTGTGTGTGTATATATATATGTGTGTGTGTCTGTGCGCGCGCGCGTGTGTGTGATGGATGAGGGAGAGAGAGAGAAAGCCAAAGAGTAAAAGGACAAAACAAAGGCCAAAAATGAAACTTCAAATTTAAGATTGTTACGAAGAAATTTCGGCCTTTTGAACACTATCCTGTCTGCCATTTGAACAATTCAACGTCCCACTAGTATTTTATATAGATAGATATAATTAGTTATTATAAAATAGAACTGGCTGATTATACCAACTTTTTAAAAGATCTAGAAAAATAGTTTCGTAACCAGCTGAGAAATCTAAGGAACTTAGATATAAATATTATATATATATACACGTCTCCTTCGATAATTTTTTAGAAAACACCTTAAGTTTCAATCGTTAATGCTAAAGTTGCTTTATTATAATATAAAAATCACGAATTCGAAATAAAAAGAGTATCAAATAGTCTTGGGGTGGATGTTATTGATTAATATACTTAAATGATCTAATAACCAATTTTGTTTAGGCTGTGTTCGACTATATAAAATTGAAGTCTTGCAATTGAAATTAATGAAATTGAAGAAAATTTTGTTAATAAAAAATTATTAATTATTAATAAAATTCTCTCTAATTTCTTCTATTTCAATTTTGAAACTTCAATTTCTTGACGTTGAACACACTCTCAGAATAATTCAAATCCGACTAATATAAGTTTTGGGTGAGGCCCTATATTTTGAAGCAATTTCATGGCATTGAACACACTTGTAGGAATTCAAACCCAACTAATATAAGTTTTGGGTGAGGCCTATATTTTTAACCTTTAGCCCAATTCACCGAAGGAAGTATCATTTATAGTATCTTTTAAAATATCATCTTTATCTTTTCATCCGTTACCTCATTTTCGTCCTTCCCATTCAACCACGCATCTTCTTTTTCCATCACCAAACAAACAAGAAATGTCACGTCTAACGTGTTGTTTTTGGCATTACAATGTCATTGTCCCAACAACTCGTATTTTATTTTCTTATTTCAACTCTTATTCAATTCTATGTTATGTTATTATTTATTTATTTTTAAAAAATCTCACTAATTCATCTAATATATATATATATATATATATAATATTGGCCTAATAAAGACAAAAAAGACTGATCCAACGATCCAAAAGTTGTTAAAAAAATATCATGCGATTCAAAATGTCTTTTGCTATATACGGTTTAAAATTATTCTATCTATCAGTAACAGTGGCGAGTGTACCATAATGTTGTAGGCACAGACATACACTAGTATTCTTATATTCCAAAGAACCAAATAGAGCATAAGTTCTAAATCTCTCTCTACTTAAGAATAAAACATTTTCATAGATAAAGAGTGAAATCTCTTGCGATACACCAGTTGTAAATACACCATCTTATTTGATAGATATAGACACGTTTTCGAAATTTGCAAAATCAAATTAATCAAGTTTAAAACTTGTGAGGCACGCACTCAATTTAAGCAAAACATTTTATTTTCATCTTAAATATATTACTATGAATAATATTTATTAGAGATTTTTTTGGAAACTTTACTAATTAATCAATTGAAAATAGTCTAGAAAATCATTCTATCTAATGGTCACAGTGACGAGTGCATAATAGTTCCATAGGCACGGGCATACACTAGTGTGTGTATATAATAATAACGTATTGCCCATGTCTACGGTATTATAAAAAAATTTGTTAATGTGTATGTAAATGTAGATGTGAATGCCATTTTAGGGGTGTGAGAGTAAGTAGATGTGTATATGAATGTAGTGGGTGAATCGTGATCGTAAATAGAGAGAGTTATTTTATACCGTAGTTAGACATAAATATTTTGAATTAGAAATTTGATTTTTAAGTAATTTTGACCGTTAGATCGTGATTTTTTGTAAAAAAAAAATCATACACAATGTTTAAATGTAATATAGATATAGTATAAATAAAAATATAATAAGCAAAACTTTATCGTGGCATCATCGGGAGTGCCCACTCTTATCGGTAAGATTAAGAAATGTTATTTTACGAGAGGGGAGATGTTCACTGTAATAGGACACCATTTTAGGAGGTTGTATTTGAGCTAAAACTTCAATTTACCCTTTGGTCAGGATTAAACACTGGATTGAGGGATTAGAGAAAAAATGAGAAAAGGAGTAGGGCACTTATTGAAAAAAGAAGAGCGAGAGCTTATATATATATTTTAGGACAAATTGTATTAAACTACTCTTGACTTGTGACATTTTGCATTAAACTCCCCTTCTAATTTTTTTTTTGCCAAACACCCCGCAATTGACCCGGGTTACTTTAAAAGAACAATTACTAAGATTTTATTTTTTTCTTTAATTTTTTTCTTGAATATTTTGCCATACTTTTTAATTACAGAAACCATAAAAAAATTAAAAAAATAAAATTCATAGTTATGAGTGCAACAATATATAAGTTCAAATCTCATATGTTTACTCATATTATATACCATTATTATATTATATTTTTTATTTTATACAATGCGTATATATATAAGTATATGGGATGGGATCAAATAATTAGATCGACAAAAATGAATCTTAATTAAAAAAAAGTAATTGAATGTCATAAAATAGGTGTTAATCTTACACTAGTTTAACTTTATTGTATCATGTATATACATGTAAATATGTATATATGTGTGTGCATTTGTTCTTATGGTTGAAAAAAAATAATATAAACTTTATAATAGATTATTGATGTAAAGTATTAATTTGATTCAACAAGAATAACCACGTGATCTTTTATAATTTATCTTTTTAATTCAGTAGGCTTTTCTCTTATGTAAATAAAAGAAAATATCTTTCTTTTGGTTTTGGTGAATTTTTTGCATAGTATATGTAATAGTGGTTTGCCCAAGACCTTTTCGCTTTGGGTTTTTCTTGGCGACCAATACTTATACATTGGTGCGACAACAATTAGAGATTTGCAGGACACACATGCATAAGCACATAGTCATATACGGACATATAACACACCAGAGACACTTAATGCCAACCCACCTGTTTTAACTGAATATACAGTCTATCATCCATGTTCACAGATCTGTTAAAGCAAGAGATAGGACTTGTCTTGCAGCTGAAGTACATTGCTCAGCCGAGAACTCGGCGATGCATAACACCCGTTTGTCGTAATGCCTCTTAGAAGTCGTTTGCTCTGCTTGGTACCTCATGTATTTCATAAATCGATAATATATTACTACATTGCTATCCTGTGCATGTACTTAATGGAATTTTTTGTTATGGGTTATATTTTTTCAGGTTATGGAGCTTTTGGGTTTGTATAATTTTGAATTTGAGGTGAAGGTTATAAAAGAGAATGAGAGTGGACGGTGATTTGGCTTCTTAATCTGCAAGGAAAATGAGGTTTGTGGGCTGCCCAAGTGTTTGCGAGAGGAACCTGCTAAAATGCACCATACCACAAAGCATGAGCTTAGTTGGGGTCAATATAGGTAAGCTCTTGCTTGCTGCGTACCCATTTTCAATTTTTTGATGTTTTTGAAACCATTTTATATACTTTGATATCTGGACAATATCTGAAAACGAAAGCATTTGATTATGGGGGTACTCAGACAGTTAAAAAAATATATTTTGTTTAGAAAGATATCTGAAATGGATGTATTTTTCCATAGGCTGGAGTATTGTTATAATTCAGGAATGTTCTTTTTTGTTATATAATGATGACTCCAATTCTTCTTCTCTTGATTATCACACTGAAGGGATACTTAAAGAAAGGTATATTTGAATAGGAGTGAACTTTCTACTTGGTTGTGAAAGCTTTTGTTGGTCTATAATTCAATTTGAATTAGAGTATTTGTCCCTTGTAACAGGGAGAGGGATCAAAAGACTGCTGAGTGGTTCAATTTATTCTACTCTTGAAGGAGTTGGCAACGACAGTGATAGGAATATTGGCAAAATGACACTGGCAAAAGAATTAGCCTGTTTAGTTGAGGAAACTTCTGATCATGACGAGAAGAGACCCAAGACACGTATGGAGCTTAAGAGATTACTTGAACTACGTATAAAGAAGAGGGTGAAGGAACAATATATAAATGGGAAGTTTCAAGACCTTATGACAAAAGTGATTGCCAATCCAAAAACTCTTCAGGATGCTTATGATTGTATTAGAGTCAACTCAAATATTGACTTAGCACTGGATGGCGACAACATCCCGTTTGAATCTATAGCAGAAGAGCTCTTTTGTGGGAATTTTGATATCAGCGCCAATATATTCTCTATCTCAACAAGGGGTGCAAAGAAGGAAGTCCTCATCCTTCCAAATCTGAAGTTGAAAGTTGTTCAAGAAGCCATTAGAATAGTTTTGGAAGTTGTTTTCAAGCCCCACTTTTCTAAGATTTCGCATGGTTGTCGAAGTGGAAGGGGCCACTCCTCGGCATTGAAATACATCTGCAAAGAAATCTCTAATCCTGATTGGTGGTTTACATTGCTTGTTAACAAAAAGCTTGATGCTGCTATCCTTGCCAAACTCATCTCAGCTATGGAGAATAAGATAGAAGACCCCAACTTATACAGTACCCTCCGGAGCATGTTTGATGCCCAGGTGCTCAATCTGGAGTTTGGGGGCTTCCCCAAAGGCCACGGTCTTCCACAAGAGGGAGTGTTGTCTCCAATTTTAATAAATATTTATCTTGATCTCTTTGACCGTGAATTGTACAGGATGTCAATGAGATATGAAGCTTTAGATACGGGGCTTCATTGTGATCAGGATGGGTCCCACTCAAAGCTACGTAGCTGGTTTAGGAGACAGATGAAAGGCAACAGTGTCCAAGACACTGGTGGAGAGAAGTCTCGTATAAGATTACACTCTTGTCGTTTCATGGATGAGATATTTTTTGCCATTTCAGGTTCTAAAGAAGTAGCTATTGCTTTCAAGTCTGAAATTCAGAGTTACTTGCAAAATTATCTACACTTGGATGTTGATAATCAAACAGAAATATTGCCATGTAATGGTCCGCATGGTATTCAATTTATTGGCACTTTGGTTAGAAGAAGTGTGAGAGAAAGTCCGGCAGTAAGAGCTGTTCACAAGTTAAAAGAAAAGGTTAAGTTGTTTGCTTCACAGAAACAAGAGTCTTGGGACACTGGAAGTGTCAGAATAGGGAAGAAATGGCTGGCTCATGGACTGAAGAAAGTTAAAGAATCAGAGATAAAGCATTTATCTGATAGTAGCTCTCTTTTAAGTGAAATTTCCAGTTTCCGCAAGGCTGGGATGGAAACTGATCACTGGTACAAAGTCTTGCTAAAGATATGGATGCAAGACATAAATGCCAAGTTCGCAGACAGTGAGGAATTTATCTTATCCAAGTATATTGCAGAACCAGCTCTTCCCCAAGAACTAAGAGACTCCTTTTATGAATTTCAGAAGCGTGCAGAGGAATATGTTTCTTCCGAGACAGCTTCAATTCTTGCTCTTTTGCCTACTTCCAGCTCAACTGAATCTGTCACCACCACGGAGATTGTTGCTCCTGTAAACATCATAAAGAAGCGTCTCTTAAGATATGGGTTGATAAACACCAAAGGCTTTGCTCGTACATCTCATGTGCTCATTTTACAAGATAACATTCAAATTATTGACTGGTTTTCAGGTTTAGTTTCTCGATGGCTTAGATGGTATAGTGAATGCAGCAATTTTGGTGAGATAAAGCTAATTATTTCAGATCAAGTAAGGATGTCTTGCATCCGGACACTGGCAGCCAAGTACCGAATGCCTGAAACTGAGATAGAGAAACGATTTGATTCAGAATTGAGCAGAATACCCTCAACCCAAGAGATAGAACATGAGGTGGAAAGCGAGACATTGGATTCAAAAGATTTTAATTTTGGTGAGTCATTAATGTACGGAATTTCCTACAGCGGTCTGTGTTTACTATCCTTAGCAAGAATGGTGAGCCAGTCAAGGCCTTGCAATTGTTTTGTAATGGGGTGCATGGCTACAGCTCCATGTGTATACACCCTTCATGTGATGGAGAGACAGAGATTTCCTGGTTGGAAGACAGGGTTTCCAAGTTGCATTCATCCCAGTTTGAATAAAAGACGAATCGGGTTGTGTAAACAACATTTAAAGTATTTGTATCTTGGTCATATATCTCTCCAATCTATTGATTTTGGTGCTTGGAAATGAGATTCTCCAAGAAGTTAAGAAGAGCATTGCTTAAGCAGCAAAATGCCCTCCCTATTGACAACTCAATGACTGAACAATTTCACAGTTCAGTGTGAAGAAACTCTCTAGGTGTGCCAATTTTGAAGTGTCCTATTGGGAACATTAGATATTTGACCACACTAGTGGGCTTCTGATGAAGAACTTTAATGAGCCTTTGACCTTTGTTGACCTAGAGTTAATTTTTCACAGCATTGTTGAAGAGACTACAATTATTTTCATTAAATTCTGCACAGAAAGTGAGGTAGGTAGGACATGCTGAAAGAGAAGTTTCTTATCTGTTTACCTGAACCCCATGGCAGAAAATCCAACATTCTTGCAATTTAATGCTGCTATCTGATCAACAACAATATCCAACAGTGGACAACAATATTGTATGAATTATTGGTGAGAAGGGTTGCTTCAGTTTCTTTAGCTTATATCTTTCATGGAAAAGTCATGTCTATTCTTTTTGTTGAAGTGTGTATGAAATACTCCATATTTTTGGTGGAGGAATGAAGAAAAAAAATTGTAATATAGGCTATATAGTTTGTGTTTTTGTCTTAATAAAATACTCATTGAAGTTCACGTATAATCATGAAAGCATGTGATGAGCTGTAGAATTGATCTTACCCGAACCAAATGGAACCTTGCATATGTTGGGTTGGTTGTATTGGTTCTAGTGATATATGGGTTGCTTTTTTTTATTAGAAAAATGAGAACCTATCAAAAGTTGGTTCTGTTATGATATAGAACTCTTGACATCATCTGATCTTTCATTAAATAACATTGTCTTGTTTTTAAGAAATTATGACAAATATTAATTGTCACTATGCTGCTAACAGTACTTATAAATAACGAGCCCAGGTCTGAATTTCTTTGACAGATTTCACACACACACACACACACACATACACACACATATATATGCATTTCTCATATATTTCTATTGCTCTGCAATTAGACAAATAACTCCGGGCTTTAGCTAGTTGATAGGGCCTTATAGCGACAACTCCAAAGAGCAGCTTACATATCCATTGATGCATTCTGCTCAAGTCCATAGACCTCTACTGTCAAAAAGTGCAGTCCATAGATAATTCTCTCTAATTTCACAAGTCCATTTGAGACTATTTAAAATCATTGGAGTTCTATTGGTCTGCAATTTGAAGTGTCCATTTGAGACTATTTAAAGTCATAGGTGTCTTTGATTGGTTTGGATATTGTAACAATTCTTAAATAATTCCCAAATTTAAAACCCAGATCCATATGGTATATTTGAGTAGTTTACAAATAAATTACCCATATTCTAAGTTGGAAACTAACTTCTCATTCTCCCAGTCTCTTCAATCTTTTTCTTCTTCATTTTTTCTATTTTCTTTTGCCAAAATTCAATCATATTGCTACAGAGTACATCACCAAAGTTTGATAGCAGTGCATCTGCATCATCTGGAGATACAGGATGGCAATGCATATATATATATAACCTGTGGGGCATTTAGGCACAAACAGGCAATGCCATTATGTATTAATATACTTTATTTTTAAACGCAAACTGTGCTCTCTTTACTCATAACAACAGCTAATGGTGAGATTAAAACAAGGTGGTACTAGGAGATTACAACCATGCTGGATTCTTCAAAGGAGTAACAACAGCCTTCACCTGCAAATAGTTATTAAGGCTGTAGATTCCCTTTTCCCTGCCAATACCACTCATCTTATACCCACCAAAAGGAATTGCAGCATCGAAGACATCAAAACAATTCACCCATACAGTCCCAGCCTTCAGTGCCCTAGACAACGAGTTGGCAGTATCCAAGTTTTTAGTGAAAACTCCAGCTGCTAGGCCATACCGAGTCGAATTTGCCCTTTTGATCACTTCACCAAGCTCCCTGGTAAGAATAGAAAGTAGCATGTTATGTACATAGCATATGAACAAAAAAAAGACTTTCCTTCGGGTAATGTTTGAAACGAGTTTTTTACATTTTCTTACATTCCGATTCTAGATGTCCATACTCATTCAATATAAATAGATGAACACGCCTTTATTGATAAAATATTTTTGATATCAAATTTTACACTACTTGCATGGATACTCAAAATGCAACAGAAGCTCAAACTGAATTGCTAACTTACTTGAACTTCAAGATGGATTGAACAGGGCCAAAGATTTCATCCTTCGCTATTAACATATCATCCTAATTGACCAAAAAATCACAACCATGTTACTTACAACTTACATTATGACATGTTAGCTGGAGACTTTAGGAAGTCCAACTGATGATACCTGAACATTTGAGAAAACAGTAGGCTGGACAAAGAAGCCTTTGGAGCCGATTCTGTCACCCCCACATTCAAGGGTAGCATTGCTTTCAATGCCGGATTTTATGTACCTCAGAACCTTCGCAAATTGCTCTGAGTCGATCTGCAATTGCCATAGGATATACAAATTAACATGAATTGACAATTTTAGGGACTCAATACACTTTTAGTTAAATGTAAATCACACGGAAAAGAATGTAGTCAATGACATTAATAAGAATCAATGATCTGTAGGTATACAGTTTCAATTTAGATCTGTTCACAATTTCATAGAGACACAATTATGTAGCAGAGGCACATTTCTCATATCCAAAAAAGAAAAAAAGTGGTATACTTTTTTTTTTTTTTTTTGAAACAGAATGGCAACCATGTGTGGTTTCTAAGTTGAAGAAAGAAAACAAGTCTCTCGGTACCCTGCAATTTTGCTGTGAATTGGAAACAGATATAGAGAATTACATGTGTTGTGGGATTTTATGTAAGCCTAATTCGACAAGGTTATTTCCAGCATCAAGGACAGCAAATAATGAATATATCAGACAACTGTTGGGAGGAGTGCACTTTTGCCAATCAAGCCATGTTCATGTCTCAGAGAGAGAGAGAGAAATGCACCTGAGGACCTTGTTCAACACCCTTTTTGAAGGGATCACCAACTACACGTCTCATTGCACGTGCCTTCGCTTTCTCCAGAAATTCATCATACACACGTTCATGCACAAATGTACGAGAACCAGCACAACAACATTGTCCCTACAGTAAGCCAAGCATTTGTTATCAATGTATATCCATCACAAAAAACCATATTTTGGGGGAAATTTATTAAACAAACCTGATTAAAGAACAGAGCAAAGTGTGCAAGCTCCACAGCCTTATCAATGTCAGCATCCTCGCATACAATGAACGGTGATTTCCCACCCAGCTCTAATGTTACCGGCTTAAGATTGCTTCTTGCAGCTAATTCTTGTACAATCTTGCCGGTGTCAGTTGATCCTGTGAAAGCAATCTGCAAACAGAACAAAAATGACTTTAAGAGGTGAACATGTCCAAAATAAAAATTAGTAGTCTTGTAAGATAAATCGATATTGCAAGCAGACCCTCAGATGAGAAGCCTCTGGTTATGTATTAGGACAAGATATATGGAAATTGGAAATAATATTTATAATCACCATCCCAATCAACAGAGATAAATGGACCGGACTGAAAGAACTTAACACAAGGTGCTAGAAGCTTTGGAGGATACTATTTGAGGACTAATTGAAAAGGTAGCCAATTTGTTAAAACATTTATTCTAGCTTTGCAGCAGAGGAGGCTCAAAACCACATGTAACCTTTGCTCACTTGAAGTGTATTGTCAGCCCAGAATGCAACTCTTTTCATTTAACATGTCAAAGCAGTCGTAAATATGCATTGGCTCAACATATTATTGCTACTAGATGCTCAATAAATTTCTCCTCTGTTGATCCATCTGATACTACTGTACCAGCTAGATGAAGAAAATCATCTGACCTCATACAGAGAGATGTTTGGAAGCACAAATGTTCTCTGAAGCTTTGAAAGGACCATAATATTGGATGCCTATTCGGTGTCCCTATATTATGTTACTGAGTCGCATTCTGTGGCATCACAGTTAGAAATATCGGATCATCTCAGGGCCTCAATTCTCACTCTCTCAACAAGCTAGAAAAACACCTGGAAATAGAACTACAGCAAAGTAAAATTTTAGTACATTGCCCAATTCCCCCGGCTCAAATTATCTACCAAAACATCATAAACTACTTTTTTTCACTATTCTCTATGACTCGCTACATTTTGTTACTTTTCATCTCTTGGTGTTTTCACAAGCCTGTCCTCCGAGCCATGCCAGTCAAAACTCAAAACTAAATGGATGCATGTATTATCATATCATTTTCATCCATCAAGAAATTCAGGACTCCAATACAAGATAATTGGAAATTTAATAGATGTAACCATGATCACGCATTCAAATTCAAAAGAATCATATAAGATATTAGCTTTTAAAGACCTTATCCACATCCATATGACTAGCAAGAGCAGCACCGGCAGTTGGACCATAGCCAGAAACTATATTTAGAACACCAGGTGGAAGACCAGCCTGTTTCACAAAAAAATGCCCATTAGATTAAAAAAAGGAAGAAAAAAGAAAGAAGCAGATACATTGTCCGAGTATTTTCACCACCTGAACCAATCATCAATAGAAAATCGATGAACGTTAAAAATTATGAAGGGGACATACACTTAAAAGGAAATTGCAGCGTCTATCTTCGTTTTTATATCATATTTGATCAAGTATTGCAAAACAACCATTTACATTCTTTGTCTGTTTGGATACATGTTTGCATTTAATTAGAACTTGGTTTCTAGGTCAAACCGATTAGTCTGATGCCTGAGTACTGTAACTCTAGCTTGTTCTTGTATACAGGTATTAGAGTGCGTTCATCCAATCATTTGGCCTGTTCTATGATTATGACTTTGCTTGACAATGTCCGTAGGGCACTGCTATAACCCATAACTTCCAAGTTTAAATGATTTTATTGATTTATAGACAGATAATGATAAGTACACACGTTTTAAAATGATTTCATCCATTCGTTTGGCACTTTTTGTCCTATGATCATGACATCATGTAAATGAATTTGTTTGGCCATGGCCATGGTGTGCTACTATAACCCATAAAACTTCCAAGCCTCAATGATTTATTAATATATAGAAAGATAATATACTAATATACCATTTGCTACTTTTTAAATATGTGCAATTTTATGATCATCGAAATCCCTATGCGAAAACCCCAATCAATCAAATTTAGAATCTCTTATTCTCAATAGCTATAGAAGCACCCTGATACGGAAAGGATTTATGGATCATACCCATTAAATGCACAATGACATACACTGTATGGTAAAGATTTCTTCCCCATCCAAAACTCATCCAAATTATAGTTGACGTCTACCCGAGGCAGTTAACCTTATGAATCGAACAAGTTGAAAGGAGAAAAGAAGAACTACATAACAAGTAAATAATATGGCAATACTACCCAAAAAGGAAAATGCAACTTCCTTGAACCTACCTCAAGGAATAGCTTTGCTACATAGAGAGCAGTCAAGGGCGTTTGTTCTGCAGTCTTTAGGACAATGGTATTACCACATGCAAGTGCCGGCCCAACTTTCCAAGCAAACATGATAAGAGGAAAGTTCCATGGGATAATCTGTCCTGCGACTCCAATTGGTTCATGCAATGTCTGCACATGATATGGTCCATCAGCCGGAACTGTTAGACCATGGATTTTGTCCGCCCAACCTGCATTGTTTGATGATAGAATTTTTAGAAAGTTAATGGAAATTTGCAGAATATAAAGAGTATTTCAAACATATAAACTGCAAGAGCATATGACATCGAGTTTATTAGTGCTGTTACCAGCATAATAATGAAATAGACGCACAACCATCGGTATTTCAGCTGTGGCAGCCTGTTCATAAGTCTTCCCATTATTCCATGTCTCAAGAGCTGCAATCTCATCATTGTGCTTCTCAAGCAGATCAGCAAAGCGCAATATTATTCGTGACCTCTCCTGAAAGCCAAATAATATAAAACAATCACAAAATCAGATATCACTCATAGTCAAATGCAACAAAGAAGAAATAGAAGAAGAAGAAAGAGGTTCTTACATAAGGTGTCATTCTAGGCCATGGTCCCTCATCAAATGCCTTGCGAGCAGCAGATACAGCACGGTTTATATCTTCTGCTTCACCTTCTGCAACATGAGCAATCACTTCTCCTGTCCGAGGGTCCAATGTTGGAAATGTTTTCCCTAGGACCAAAACAAATGCCCAAATCAGTTACTCTGTCATGTGTTTATACAAAAGTTATGCAGTAAAAGAAAAATGAAAAAAAAAAGGGCTCGATGAGAATTGCATTTCAATCTATCAGAAAAGGATTACCAGATGCTGAATCCACAAATTGGCCATTGATTAGAAGCTGGGTGTAATTGATTTGAACAGGTGGAGTAATTGGTTCCTCTGCCACTGCAGCAGTGCTAAACCTCTGGGTGCCCCTTCCCAAGCCAGAATTACTACCTGAAATAATAGTTACAAAAATCTAAATTTTTATTATGCTGTCTTGGTAAAAAAAAACAAATGTGGAACTTGCTATCAAAATTAAGAAAGACCAATTTCGAACAGCTGAAAATTTTACATAAGAGGAAGAATTTTTATCTAGCACACGGGTATTACATCTAAAATATAGAATGCAATAATAGTGCACTAAACAGAAAATTTGGAAAAAGAAAAAGAAGTAATTGTTAAGGTGATATAATAATATATTACTCTGCGTGATCAGATTTGTATTAATGTCTCAAGTACAAACTAGCTTCTTCTTCTTTTTTTTCCCTGAAAGTTCAAGGAAGCAGACACACACCAACAATACTGCCCCTAACAAGGCTCGGACTCTTAACCTCCCCTATCATACCATCTGGGCTAATTCCCATTGGTAAGTATAAACGTCACAGTTCTAAATTATGCTCTCTCTCTCTGTCTCTCTCTCGTGTAAGATAGACAAAGAGAGCAGTGATTTCAAATCTTCATTTTTAAGCCCCTCACAGTTCATCAACTCAATTACTATACAGTTTTATTCTCAGACTTTCTATAAATCCAAAATTTTCATTTCAAGAGCAGGGTACACCACTTAAAAGTTGATTCAACATATCAGCTATATATAAACTTACAAATATATTTTATTCTATGGGGACCAAACTTACACGATATTGAATTTCAATTGCTTCAAAGACTCCGCTGACAGAATTTCTAAATTAATTATATAAAAAAAAAAAAAGACAATCAAACAATAAATTTGCAGATAATCATAAGATAAGACAATAAGAAATACCAGATATCAGATCCATTACAATTATATATATAGGGGTAGAGAGGGAAGTAAACAACAGAGTTGGAAATAACAGAACACCATCACTGAAAATAAGAAAGTCACAAAAGCTCAAAATTAGAAGCATGCATATGTATACACAAAGAAAAGCTAGCACAGAGATCTTGGAGAATATGTGTGTGTGTGGAGAGAGAAAGGATAGTAAGTAGTCACCTTGAGAGAGAAACAAAGAGGCAGAACCAGGAAGGAAAGAGTGAGAACGAGAGAGCAACGAGGAGATTCTGCGAGCTGCCATGGCCTTATCAACCCCAAAGCTGCTTCTCCAGACAAAAGTAAAAAACTCTATAACAGAGAGTGTGTGTGTGTGTGTGTGTGTGTGTGTTTATGTTCAGTTTTTATGTATTAGTTTATGTTTAGTTCAGATAAGAGCTGTCATAATGCAAACAAACAGCTCTCTGACTCTCTCTCTCTAAATTGCCTTGTTATCGGCATTTGTGCCACATTTATACAATTACATTGAAAAGAGATTAAATTTATTTGGAACCTTGATTTAGTTGGCATATATAAATTTATAATATAGTCCATTGTATCAAAATACTCGTACAAGAATATTTAGAAACTCTTGATTTACGTAGTCTTGCTTCTAGAAGAATGAAATGAAATACATATATTTGACTTCAAATTTTAATCAATTTTTTTATAAAAAAAAAAAAAAAAAGAAAGCAAAACACACACATAACGACATAATTAATTATTATCCCACAGAAACTTGAATTATTAATCTTTCATTAAAGTGTAGATACATGTGTGTGTGTATATATATATATATCTTAATTAACCATCATGATTGTGATTTGTGACCATTTGTGAGAGCATGCATCATGGTGTAGACTTATCACACGGTCGTGGCTCGATTGGCAAATCAAAATATGAAATCATTTATTAGGTTTGATGTTCAAGGTTAGGCTTGGGGGTACGTTTACTTTCCAATTCTCGTGTTAGAGAAGGTGGTTGGGGACAAGAGTGGTTCTTACTAAATAATGATGACTTTAAGAAAAATCATTGATTAGATTGCTTAAGTGGTTGTGATAAGCTATTTATGAATTTATTAGATTGCTTAAGTGGTTGTTATAAGCTATTTATGAATTTATTAGATTGCTCAACTTCAATTCCATCCGATAATTTCATTTAGTTTTTATTGTGAATTAATTCCTTTCGTTCGATACAGTGAAAGTAATCACAAACAAGACGAAATTTACGTGGTTAAACAAATCACTCAATCCACGAACGAAAAATGACTTGTCTTTATTTCAATATAAAGATTATAATCTCTCTTTCTTTCTCTTTAACATAAATTTAACTCAACACTCTTACAATTCTCTCTCTACACACTTTTTTTTTCTACAATCTCTCTCAACATCACTTTTGTTTGTAGTATTCAAACCTACTTCCTTTTGTTAGATAAGAATTACTATTACTCGAAGTCCAATGTTTGTCTAATACCGTCACCGAGAATAGTTTTGACATTTTGATTTTTTTATATTAATTGATTAACGGAACTGATTGACAATTAACAGCAGGAGGACTCGAAGTAAAGTCAACAAAATCTTAAATAACAGGTTGACCATTATATTTTAAAAACTTTAATTTGAAAGTAATTAAGCAAGAAGTCAAAGTAATTTAACTCTCTGGTCATTGCATGGCTAAGACAACACATATATTAAGAGTGGAAAGACAAAAAAAAAAAAATGGTTGAATTAATGAAAAGCACAAAATGGACCTCAAAAGTGATATAAAAGATTAACCTAATTGATCCATGATTGTTGGTGTGGAAGCTTCATACAGTTGAGTTGTATGGATTAGAATTACAAAACCATATATATATATATATATATATATAGAGAGAGAGAGAGAGAGAGAGAGAGAGAGAGAGAGAGAGAGAGAGAGAGAGACACACACACACACACACACATCGTTATCCAGTCCTGCCATTTGCATCTCTTTTAAGTCACTTAGTATATGTCAATCTCACTTGATTGGGGAGGTGAGGCACACCCCACCTTCCTTGGATTCTCCAGCATTTTCTACCAATACTTGTGTCCTAAAAAATTATGGCTCCTTGGTGAGTGCGCACCGAAAACGAGTTTTAATATAAAGTAGTTTTGGTGGAGAAAGTCACACTTTATTTACGTTTAATATGGGAAAGCATGTATAACTCACACTTTCACATATATGTATACATTTCATGGCACGCATGGTTCGCACTTGCGGTAATGGAGTAACGGACGCGATTGCGATATAGCATAATTGAATCTATATCCACGTAATGTAACAGAATCAATTAATACAGTTGTGAATTTTTGTTGAACTTGCACAAAAAAACTAAAATGTGAGAAAATATACAATACTCAAAGATATTGATGATATGGTATCCCGATAAGACTAAGTTTTCTATTTCTTTTTAATTGTAGAGAAATTGGTAGTTTTTAAAAGAGATAGAGGACTTACACTTGACGGGATGCCACATCATCAATACCCCTGCGTATTGTATAATTTCTCCTAAAAGACTAAAATGCGAGAAAATATACAATATTCGAAGATATTGATGATGTGGTATTCCGATAAATGTAAGTTTTCTATTTCTCTTTAATTGTAGAGAAATTGATAATTTTCAAAAGAGATAGAGGACTTACACTTGACGGGATGACACATCATCAATACCCCTGCGTATTGTATAATTTCTCCTAAAATGCACCAATACGTAATTTTTTACAACATAATTCGATAAAAATAAGTTTTTAGTGATTTTTAAATAATATTTAACACGTGTAATAACTTATTTATGAATACTAAACCGTTGTCTTTATTAACCATGTTTAGCAATAATATTTTTCTACGAAATAAATAATAATAGATTTAAGTATGAAATAAATGAAAATTGATATCATATACTAATATGTGGTGATCAAATCACATAAAATAAAATTAAAAATTGAATAGTTTTTTTGTCTACATATATAAATTTTGTTTACGTTTTTTTTTTATTAATCAACTTTTATTATGTTCTTTAATAAAATAAAGAGCTTTTGTTGATTAAATAAAAAAAAAAAGTACTATTCATGTAAACAAATAATTAGTTTTGTTGGGTGAGAAAACAAATAATTAGCTTTGTTGGGTGAGAAAACATTTTTGGTGCGAGTCGTATAGACTTTCTTGGAATGATCCCTTAATTAATTTAATAGTGAGGTTGGTAGGATCCATGGATCAAGGGATCTGATTCCTACCAATTTTGTCAAGATGTTTTGGATAGAGTCAATTGCTTTCAGATGTGTGTTTTGATTTCCCACCACAAAATTCAAAAGGATATCCTCCAAGCCATTTCAAAATATACAATCCTTTTTTTTTGTAGAAAAAATAAAAAAAGCCATTTGAAATATACCAATTTTTTTTTTATTATTATTATTATAGAAAAAAGAGAAACTCAAAAAAAAAATTATTCTCCTAATTTATGTGGAAGTGGTAAGATATCTTTCACTGAATCAATCATCAATCTTTGACATCATTGTATTAACCAAATTACCAATAAATAAATAAATAAACAAAATCAAGTGGTAATTTGCTACTATTAATAATTATATTAGGTACCTACCAAAGAAAAAGACAAAACAAAGTCATGCTTTTCATCAAAGTTCAGTTTTATTAGTTCATGTTTCAAGGGAAATTGGTCACAAAGATAGAAATTAAAACATATTCATTTAGATAGAAACTATGCGGACCAAAAAGGGCCATGCCCACTCAAAATCTTTTGAAATGCCTATAAAGAACCTCTATTTGTACCAAAGTCGTGGAGGTCAAAACTCCACTTTTCTAATCTAAGGAATCTGGTAAAATTTTTACAAAGTGGTGGAAACTTACTGTTCACAACTTATCCATGTCCCAATTGTCCTTTTTAACCTTGAAACTAGAATAACCTACCTATTTTCACCTTTTTTAAAAAAAATATTTTAGTTGAACTTTAGTGGTAAGTGGTTGGGTAGTGCTCTTTACATGAATTTACAACGTTCTTGTTGTGGTCGAATCACTCTGTCTACTTGGACACTTCTCAGGTGGGCACTTGACGTGATACCTGTCACGACCCGAAATCCGGACCGCCGGGACTCCCCCGGACCGGCCCGAAGCCCAGGTTGCGAACCCGTTTACTCAACCTCACGCTATAACCACCACCTGATCATACAATCTCAATTTCCTATTATTTTACAAAAATTGGGCATGACCCATTCCTCGACGAATAAATCTCACTCACCCGTCCATTAATCCTAACGGACGTTTTCGACTTCCTGGGTATTTATCCATTCCTTTCCAGCATCTCACTTGAGACCCTAAGATCCTGACTGCCTCGTCTAGGACCCCACAAATCCCTCCATGCATCACTATTGCATTAATCAGCATCTAAGCATTATGATGCATCGTCAATGCATCCTCAAAGTCATCGCATGTCCGCTGACTCCAAGAATTAGGTCAATTCTAAGTCCTTAATACTCGTGTAAGAGTACAACACAAATCTGGACCACCAAACTCTCAGTTTGGAAAGTCCCAAGGCAAATCATGCCCTTCTTCATCAACACCAGACTCTTACTCCAAAGTCTATCACTACATGTCTATTTCAACATCACAGTTCACTCGGGTTCAAACCTCTACCCAGGTTTGCCAATTCTCAAGACTGAAATTTCTAAGTGACTACATGTCACTACTAGCCATGTGACGCCAAATGTAACACAAAAGGGGTAATGCACAGTCACATGAATCACGTATAGCACATAGCATATAACATACAACATGTTAATCAAATAAACACATACCAGGCATGATATGAAATATGATGCATCAAATCAAATCAAAACCCTAGCCCTCGGGCTAAAACTAGGAAAATACCCCTGACCATACACAGTCTCGGTATTTCCTCTGCCTGAGCAAGTGTGAAACACGGCCCAGTCCCCCCTAGTATACACACATACTAGAATACAAAATCTAGAGTGGTTCAAACCAACCTACTCTCATCCTCCGTACTCATTGGTAAACACCTACCAATCTATCCACCTCTGTAGTCGAAGGTAGTATCCTTGACTGTCAATACCAATCACTTTCAGTGACATCTCCCTACTATTGGAAATTCTTTATCTGTTGTCATCCAGACGAAACAACTCAACGTCTACAAGAGCCAGCGTATTGTAAGAGAAGCGCTAATCAAAGAAAAATGTTCGGCCGAGCCATTTTCCAAAGCTAGCCCAACTCCGGCAATATGCCTTCCTTTCATCCCATCTCAATCCCAATTGCTAACCTCGGCAATATACTTACTAACAACACATCATAAGCCCCTAAGTATTTGTAAGGACCTAAAACACTTGGAACATTCCTTGCGTTATCTCTTCATTGTTCACTAACGGGACTTAATCACTAAATCAAAAGTCTAAACTCAACCAATTCTGGGAGTTATTACCAATCAAAACCAGTTTCACACACCAACACTTTGATCTTTTATTTGGATTGCTCACACCGAGCAAGTCATTCCATTATCATCCATAGGTAATCAAACCTATCATCTAGACAACTATCAACCATTGCCTATCTCCAAATCAACATGTGATCTGACCATCCGCCCTTAGGTATTCGAACCTATGACTTTGATACTCTAGGTTTTCAAACCTAATGCTTTAACAGCAATCCAGAGTTCCTCAAATCCTCGACCTTTACCCGTCGCCCCTAGGTATTCCAACCTAGAGCTCTGATACCATGTTGTTGGTATCAGAGACTTGATCTAACCCCCATAATTCCAAATATTATCTGAACACCACCCGTCGTCCCTAGGTATTCTGACCTAGAGCTCTGATACCATGCTGTCACGACCCGAAATCCGGACCGCCGGGACTCCCCCGGACCGGCCCGAAGCCCAGGTTGCGAACCCGTTTACTCAACCTCACGCTATAACCACCACCTGATCATACAATCTCAATTTCCTATTATTTTACAAAAATTGGGCATGACCCATTCTAAATAATCAACTCCTGGCATATTACACCTGCTTTACAATTCATATGGACACTTCTGGGCACGTGTCCCCCCAGCATTTATATCTAACAATCATAATGGACACTTCTGGGCTCGTGTCCCCCCAGCATTTCTACCACATGCATAATATAATCAAAAGAATACATGTCTCAGTCCTTGAATGTCCGTATTATATACATATACATCACATGAATGTAATACATCTGAAGGGATTGGCTCAACATAATTACTTCATACATTAATCCAAATGTACAACATTCATCTACTATCCTGAACATAAATTAGATTCTAAGGAATCTAACTACTACCTCTGCAATTGGCGCTATCAGTTTCCCCAACTGACTCCATAATCGTCAATACCTGCAAAACCTGGGAGGGGGTGAGCTCAAAGGCCCAACAAGGTATGTAGAACCATACTATCATCGCAGCAGCAGGTCGATCCTCACATATTCTCAAAACTATACATGCACTTAAATATATCACGATATTTAAAGTCATGCCCCTCCTAGCATACAAGAATCAACAATGCATATGGAAATCCTAGCACATATGAACATATAAATCAACTTCATATGATTTTCAAAAATCATTTTTCAACATGCTTGAAAATAGTAAAAATCCAACATCAATATGTATGAAGGACACAAGTATCCACGCATTTACATGACCAATATAAATCAATCACTACGTCATCTACCCTATAAGTACCAATCTCAAATGCGATATGAATGCTTTTAAATCGTACAACATGCTTAACAGTCAATCATGTAAACATAAAGGTATTTACACCTTCTTCGATTCTAACTCGATACATAGGCATGATCGATCCACTTCGACGATCATGTGGTGTTAAGTCACTCTAACGACACCAAAGTGTTGGTTAACTCCGTCGACACTCGTGGGATAGGACAACTCCAATAGTCACACAAATCAAGGTATTCGTAGTTAATGTTCTAACTAAATTGTGCAATCCTTCATGAGATATTATAACATGCACATAAATGATGGTATAACATGCTAGCAAGAAGAAAACAAAAGCATCACTCTACATTCCCAGTCCTAGTCATAGTCATAGTCATATGATCAAGCACTAACAGATCAAGCGAATTTCAACTCCGGTATTCAAGAGGCTAATCATATTTTGTTCCATCATTTTCAATAAAACATAAGCTACAATTTAAGCATATAATTCCGGGCGTTGTCCGTAGTTCCGTGCATTTATCGAAATAAATCACGTAGATTCCGTGCACTTACAAAGGTAAGTCACGTAGATTCCGTGCACTTACACTAGGTAAGTCACGTAAATTCCGTGCACTTGTTAAACAAGTCACGTAACACTGCCGGTTTTTCGGGCTACTAACCCGATGGAATCCGACACCACTTGGCCAAGTTTAGGATAGTTTCCCTTCATTTTCCGGCACAACCCCGTCAACTAAATCAATTTCCAAGCAACAAACATTCCAACAATCCCATATACACATATATGTCAATTCCTGCATATAAGTCACATATGCTTACAATCCTCTAATCTAGCATATATTATTCATGCTTTTCACTCAACACATTCATCTACTATAGGTAACTAGCCTGCATCCCACTCACACCTCCAACACATACTCACATACATGTCAAATCCTGCATACATGTCACATATGTACATAAACTAGCATAAATGGAATCATACTATCATTCCGTGCATGCATTTACTACAGTAATCTAGGATGTATTCAAATCACAATATATATAACCATAATATGTTCTATCATTCGTATATGTATTATGCACACATATCACACCTAACATTTATCGTGCTTCTCAAGTACTCATCAATGTTATATTCAAATTTAGCATGCGTTTCTACACTGCAATCATATATATATAATCACGTATATATATATATATATATATTTAACATCATGCATAAGGATCATATATGCATGCAAAGCAACATCTAGCTAAATATACATATATAATTTAGCATACTTTACATAGCTCAATCCCTAAATATACATATAACAATGCAAATCAACATTTGACTTTAACAATGCTCTTACGCTCCAAGCCCACACATATATATATATCTACCCACATATATATATCCTCACATCCCCCATATATATATATATATATGCACATATTTATATACAACGCCACATATGATCAAATTAAGAACATATGTAAAATTTATCAGCATACTAAAATATACATAGGAGATAGAGGCAAGAATCAACTTGCCTTATGTCCCGCTCTGAACCAGTCTGTGTCTGCCAATCGGCCTATGCCAAGTCCGGTCCAGTCCAATGCCGTAGTCCACACCACCGACCCAACTGAACCATTTTCCTTTCCTTTTCCATCTCCATGCTTAACCCAATCTTTAATTCAATTGGAGACCAAACCCAATTTCATAAAGCCCCATTTCAATGGTCAATAAGGCATCCAAACTTCATAATCTAAGCCCAAATGATCTCAAGTAAACCCAATATGACAGCCCACTTTAATTCAAAACCATATATACCATCATCTCTTAACAACTCACAACCCCTGTAATTCCCTTAAATTATGCTCCAGCAAACTACCGTGCATAAGATCTAACCCCAAACAAACATCATGTAGCTGTTATAACTGCCGCAACCAAGCTGTGCACTCGGCCCATGGAGACCCGAGACCATCAACAATTTAAACTCCAAAATCAAGCCACACCATCGCAAGCTCGACTCCAAGACATGTAGAGCCACGCAAAACTCGTCATGGCCGAACCCACACACTATCGGACCACCTCCTAATCAACGACCATGGAAGCAAACCCAGCCAAACCATGAACCCAAACTCAGCTCAACAACTCACCTCAACTTAACCAAAGAGAGGCCACGACCCAGCCACCAAGAAAACCCATATAGCAGCCTCTTCAGCACCACCGTATGCGACCACCGTACCAACCGAGAGCCACCATGAAACCAGCCCAGCCGCACCATCATCGTCGTCTTGAACCAACAACTGAACCCACAACTGCGACTGCCACCACGCTCAACCAACTCGTGATTAACGGTGAGCCAAACAACCCCAATCGTTACCACAAACCCATGAACCAGCCACCGAAGCCCACCATCTTCTTCGGTCACGCCACCACGGACTACCCGTCCGAACATCACGACCGAACCCCCCAGGATCGGACCACCCAAAACGGTCATCCGAACCTAACCCGAAGCCCACGGTTCCATCTCGCCACAGCTGAACCCAGCCATTTCCGGCCACCACGCAGCTAAGTCGAACCACCATGAGCCACCGACGTCAGCCGTAACAACTGCCGGAGCTCCACCCAGCCGATCTCACCTTCGGTCCCTCTCTCTCCCTCCCGATTTCTCTCGGTTTCTCTTTCTCTCTCTTCCAGATCTCCTTTTCTCTTTTCTTCCTTCTTTTTCCTTTTCTTTTCTTTCTTCTTTCCTTTTTTTTTTTCCTTTTCTTTTCTTTCTTCTTTTTCTTTTCTTCTTTTCTCCTTTTCTCTTCTCCAGCCGACCCACGTGGGTCACTCTCCTTCTTTTATTTTAAACCCCCTTTTTCTTGCACCACTCACAGCCACATATTAATATATGTATAACTATATCCACATACCATATACACACTTACACCCATCCTCCTATACGTATATATACCCATACATATACACACTTTTATGTATATATATAATAATGTATATACTTAATAGATATATTTATAATTTAATATAAATATATCCCACATATATATATATATACCCATATATATATATATACACGCATCCTCCGGCATCACTATAATTCCATGTACAAAATCTTCTCCATCTCTTTATATATATATAAAATTCCATATATATAAACATCCACTTCTATATATATATATATATATATAATTCCATTTATATATATATATATCCACAAAGTTTTTTCGAATAAATTAATTTCGAAAAAAAAATGTGGATATATATATATATAAATGGAATTATATATATATATATATATATAGAAGTGGATGTTTATATATATGGAATTTTATATATATATAAAGAGATGGAGAAGATTTTGTACATGGAATTATAGTGATGCCGGAGGATGCGTGTATATATATATATATGGGTATATATATATATATGTGGGATATATTTATATTAAATTATAAATATATCTATTAAGTATATACATTATTATATATATACATAAAAGTGTGTATATGTATGGGTATATATACGTATAGGAGGATGGGTGTAAGTGTGTATATGGTATGTGGATATAGTTATACATATATTAATATGTGGCTGTGAGTGGTGCAAGAAAAAGGGGGTTTAAAATAAAAGAAGGAGAGTGACCCACGTGGGTCGGCTGGAGAAGAGAAAAGGAGAAAAGAAGAAAAGAAAAAGAAGAAAGAAAAGAAAAGGAAAAAAAAAAAGGAAAGAAGAAAGAAAAGAAAAGGAAAAAGAAGGAAGAAAAGAGAAAAGGAGATCTGGAAGAGAGAGAAAGAGAAACCGAGAGAAATCGGGAGGGAGAGAGAGGGACCGAAGGTGAGATCGGCTGGGTGGAGCTCCGGCAGTTGTTACGGCTGACGTCGGTGGCTCATGGTGGTTCGACTTAGCTGCGTGGTGGCCGGAAATGGCTGGGTTCAGCTGTGGCGAGATGGAACCGTGGGCTTCGGGTTAGGTTCGGATGACCGTTTTGGGTGGTCCGATCCTGGGGGGTTCGGTCGTGATGTTCGGACGGGTAGTCCGTGGTGGCGTGACCGAAGAAGATGGTGGGCTTCGGTGGCTGGTTCATGGGTTTGTGGTAACGATTGGGGTTGTTTGGCTCACCGTTAATCACGAGTTGGTTGAGCGTGGTGGCAGTCGCAGTTGTGGGTTCAGTTGTTGGTTCAAGACGACGATGATGGTGCGGCTGGGCTGGTTTCATGGTGGCTCTCGGTTGGTACGGTGGTCGCATACGGTGGTGCTGAAGAGGCTGCTATATGGGTTTTCTTGGTGGCTGGGTCGTGGCCTCTCTTTGGTTAAGTTGAGGTGAGTTGTTGAGCTGAGTTTGGGTTCATGGTTTGGCTGGGTTTGCTTCCATGGTCGTTGATTAGGAGGTGGTCCGATAGTGTGTGGGTTCGGCCATGACGAGTTTTGCGTGGCTCTACATGTCTTGGAGTCGAGCTTGCGATGGTGTGGCTTGATTTTGGAGTTTAAATTGTTGATGGTCTCGGGTCTCCATGGGCCGAGTGCACAGCTTGGTTGCGGCAGTTATAACAGCTACATGATGTTTGTTTGGGGTTAGATCTTATGCACGGTAGTTTGCTGGAGCATAATTTAAGGGAATTACAGGGGTTGTGAGTTGTTAAGAGATGATGGTATATATGGTTTTGAATTAAAGTGGGCTGTCATATTGGGTTTACTTGAGATCATTTGGGCTTAGATTATGAAGTTTGGATGCCTTATTGACCATTGAAATGGGGCTTTATGAAATTGGGTTTGGTCTCCAATTGAATTAAAGATTGGGTTAAGCATGGAGATGGAAAAGGAAAGGAAAATGGTTCAGTTGGGTCGGTGGTGTGGACTACGGCATTGGACTGGACCGGACTTGGCATAGGCCGATTGGCAGACACAGACTGGTTCAGAGCGGGACATAAGGCAAGTTGATTCTTGCCTCTATCTCCTATGTATATTTTAGTATGCTGATAAATTTTACATATGTTCTTAATTTGATCATATGTGGCGTTGTATATAAATATGTGCATATATATATATATATATGGGGGATGTGAGGATATATATATGTGGGTAGATATATATATATGTGTGGGCTTGGAGCGTAAGAGCATTGTTAAAGTCAAATGTTGATTTGCATTGTTATATGTATATTTAGGGATTGAGCTATGTAAAGTATGCTAAATTATATATGTATATTTAGCTAGATGTTGCTTTGCATGCATATATGATCCTTATGCATGATGTTAAATATATATATATATATATATACGTGATTATATATATATGATTGCAGTGTAGAAACGCATGCTAAATTTGAATATAACATTGATGAGTACTTGAGAAGCACGATAAATGTTAGGTGTGATATGTGTGCATAATACATATACGAATGATAGAACATATTATGGTTATATATATTGTGATTTGAATACATCCTAGATTACTGTAGTAAATGCATGCACGGAATGATAGTATGATTCCATTTATGCTAGTTTATGTACATATGTGACATGTATGCAGGATTTGACATGTATGTGAGTATGTGTTGGAGGTGTGAGTGGGATGCAGGCTAGTTACCTATAGTAGATGAATGTGTTGAGTGAAAAGCATGAATAATATATGCTAGATTAGAGGATTGTAAGCATATGTGACTTATATGCAGGAATTGACATATATGTGTATATGGGATTGTTGGAATGTTTGTTGCTTGGAAATTGATTTAGTTGACGGGGTTGTGCCGGAAAATGAAGGGAAACTATCCTAAACTTGGCCAAGTGGTGTCGGATTCCATCGGGTTAGTAGCCCGAAAAACCGGCAGTGTTACGTGACTTGTTTAACAAGTGCACGGAATTTACGTGACTTACCTAGTGTAAGTGCACGGAATCTACGTGACTTACCTTTGTAAGTGCACGGAATCTACGTGATTTATTTCGATAAATGCACGGAACTACGGACAACGCCCGGAATTATATGCTTAAATTGTAGCTTATGTTTTATTGAAAATGATGGAACAAAATATGATTAGCCTCTTGAATACCGGAGTTGAAATTCGCTTGATCTGTTAGTGCTTGATCATATGACTATGACTATGACTAGGACTGGGAATGTAGAGTGATGCTTTTGTTTTCTTCTTGCTAGCATGTTATACCATCATTTATGTGCATGTTATAATATCTCATGAAGGATTGCACAATTTAGTTAGAACATTAACTACGAATACCTTGATTTGTGTGACTATTGGAGTTGTCCTATCCCACGAGTGTCGACGGAGTTAACCAACACTTTGGTGTCGTTAGAGTGACTTAACACCACATGATCGTCGAAGTGGATCGATCATGCCTATGTATCGAGTTAGAATCGAAGAAGGTGTAAATACCTTTATGTTTACATGATTGACTGTTAAGCATGTTGTACGATTTAAAAGCATTCATATCGCATTTGAGATTGGTACTTATAGGGTAGATGACGTAGTGATTGATTTATATTGGTCATGTAAATGCGTGGATACTTGTGTCCTTCATACATATTGATGTTGGATTTTTACTATTTTCAAGCATGTTGAAAAATGATTTTTGAAAATCATATGAAGTTGATTTATATGTTCATATGTGCTAGGATTTCCATATGCATTGTTGATTCTTGTATGCTAGGAGGGGCATGACTTTAAATATCGTGATATATTTAAGTGCATGTATAGTTTTGAGAATATGTGAGGATCGACCTGCTGCTGCGATGATAGTATGGTTCTACATACCTTGTTGGGCCTTTGAGCTCACCCCCTCCCAGGTTTTGCAGGTATTGACGATTATGGAGTCAGTTGGGGAAACTGATAGCGCCAATTGCAGAGGTAGTAGTTAGATTCCTTAGAATCTAATTTATGTTCAGGATAGTAGATGAATGTTGTACATTTGGATTAATGTATGAAGTAATTATGTTGAGCCAATCCCTTCAGATGTATTACATTCATGTGATGTATATGTATATAATACGGACATTCAAGGACTGAGACATGTATTCTTTTGATTATATTATGCATGTGGTAGAAATGCTGGGGGGACACGAGCCCAGAAGTGTCCATTATGATTGTTAGATATAAATGCTGGGGGGACACGTGCCCAGAAGTGTCCATATGAATTGTAAAGCAGGTGTAATATGCCAGGAGTTGATTATTTAGAATGGGTCATGCCCAATTTTTGTAAAATAATAGGAAATTGAGATTGTATGATCAGGTGGTGGTTATAGCGTGAGGTTGAGTAAACGGGTTCGCAACCTGGGCTTCGGGCCGGTCCGGGGGAGTCCCGGCGGTCCGGATTTCGGGTCGTGACAATACCATATCAAGAATTTGGTCTAGTTCTAACAAGAACCTCTGGCACTAGACCTGTTTGTGGTGGTCATCCTAATCCTGAAAAATTAAAGAAACAATGTGAATTTCCAATCTTTTCCTTTCGTGAAACATACGAGGCTAGCTTAAGGAAAAAAATCGTTTCCAATATCTCCTGACCCTCGATATTCACTTACATCTTTAGTTAGATTTTACTTTATTGAAGTGATTGTTGTCATTGTCATCATCATTCTTGTCTTAATTACATATAAATGGAGTCGAACACATGTATTTTTTTTTCTACTCTTCGTATTACAAGTCATCTCTATTGCAATATTTAACTTCTTAAAATCAATTCTAGTAATTTCATCTCATGTTAATTTCAATTTATTTATCCGTCATACCTTTTATACATAGTCTTCTTATTAGTGAATCTTCTCTGTATGTATGTATGTATGTATGTGTGTGTGTGTGTATATATATCACATTTTAGTTAATAATAAGAGTAATATGTCTATATCTATATACCACCAATGTTTATCTTATTTTACCATTAATAGACACCACTCCTAATTTTTCTATCACATTTTAGTTAATAATAAGAGTATTGATAGACACAGTAAAAGTTATCACAAAATTGAAAACCGAATCATTTTCATTCCCGAGATAAACTTTCATTGGATAAATCATTATCTTAATAATAATATCTTTTATAGTTGAGCTCTTTGCACCATGGGAAAAAATTGTTCTATAAAATTTTCTTTTACTTTATTTGTTACTATGTTATTGTGTATAACACCACTAGCCTATCTCTATTTTTTGTCCAAGTTTCTCCACTTCTACTAATTATATCTCCATCTAATTTGCCATCCCTGTGTATTATTAATCCTAAATACAAAAAAGAGTTATTTTGGCAGTTTGGTTTTAAAATGTGATCATTATACTATTAATATCTGACTTTTTAAAATTTACATCTTATATATTCAGTTTTCATATTATTAATTTTTAAAATTTTCGATTCTAACGCATTTATCTGGTCCCTACTTTTATTGCTAATTTTTCTTTAAATGTATCCAATAACACTATATCACCGGCAAACAATATGCACAATGAAATAACCCCTTGTAAATCTTTTATAATTTTATCTAAATTTCTTGTATATATATATATATATATATGAACTTAGTGTAGAGTCTGTAGACCCTTGGTGCAGTCGCACTTTTATAGAAATATTATTAGGCTCACCACATGTAATGCTAAGTCTAATTTCAGTCCCACTTTTATAGAAATATTATTAGGCTCACCACATGTAATGCTAACTCTAATTTTAGTCCCACTTTTATAGAAATATTATTAGGCTCACCACATGTAATGCTAAGTCTAATTTCTGTATTCACATGCATATCAGGAATAATCTTAATCATTTCTATAGGACCTTGGTTTCCTTTTAAAATTCACCAAATTATATCTCTCAGTGCCTTATCATAAGCTTTTTTCAAATATTTGAAAATCATATATAGATCTTTTTACTTACTCCAACACTCTTCAACTAAGGCTTCGTTTGGATTGATGGATTTGAAAGGATTAGGAGAGAAAAGAAAAGAAAGGATAATGGTTTTTGTGTTTGGATAACTAATGTGGAGAGAAAAGAAAGGATTGGGAGAGATTTGGAGGGATAGCTTATCCCTCCAAATCCCTCCAAATCTCTTATTTCTTATTCTTCCAAAAATGAGAAGATTTGGAGAGAAATGATAGCTGGTAAGTGATACTTTCATAATACCAAAATTGCCCACAACATTTTAGAATAAAACTTTTTTATGACATCTGAATCCTAACTTAAAATATTAGGGCATATCAGTAAATTAGTTAGAATAGTTTCTTTTCTTTTCTCTCCTTTAGCTTATCCAAACAACAATGTTATCATTTCTTTTCTTTTCTGTCATAATTTATCCAAACACAAATACATGTTATCCTCTCCTTTCTTTTCTTTTCTCTCATAACTTAAATTATCCTTTCTTTTCTTTTCTCTCCTGATTATCCAAACAAGCCCTAAGTGTTTTAATAAGTAAATAGCCTCCATTATGAATCTTCATAGTGTAAATTCAAATTGCTTAACAAACAACATGGATTTCTTCCTAAATCTTTATTCTATTACACTTTCTCATATCTAAGTATGTCCTTATCCTTAATGCAATATTTTATAATTTATATCCTTAATACATCTATTTTGATCCATATATCTAGCTGATTTATCCCAATCTTTGTCAATTAAAAATAATTTTCATCCTATTTTGTGCCTATTTTTCTATATAAAACATTTAATGCATTTTGTTTGACTTTACTTACTGTCCTTTTAACTCAATTTTTTAGTCTCTTGTAGTTCTCCTTATCCTCAAATTGCTTACTTTTTTTTGTCACTCTCTAAAACTCTTTTTTGCTTAATATTTGTTGTATTTCATCACTCTACCATCATGTTTCTTCTTTAATGAATATATTCCCTTTGAATTTCTAATAAAAGAAATATATATATATATATATATTAACACCTTTATAAATTAAAAAATAAATTACATAACTGTTGATAAAGAATTACATTTATTTTTAAACACGTCTTCTACCAAATTTCTCTTCTACTTCATAATAAATTAACGGTTAACATTGACAGTAAATTACATGTTTTTTAATTTTTAAATACAAATAAATGAATCTATATAGATTATAATCCTAAACTGTTACATCTAATTCTTGAACTTATAGAATTTTAATTCTTTTTATATACAATTTTTTTTTTGTAAAATCTTAATTTAATTACAAATTACATATATCAAACGATTCACCAAAAATCACATCTAAAATATGTTTAGTGGAGTTTAAAAAATTACATTTAACTCCAAAAGTTACGTTTATTGGTGGTTCATATGTTTTTTATTTGTGCATTAAAGTTCATTGTCTATAAAATTATTAGAGTAAAATGCAAAAAGTAAAAAAGAAATTTGACCATTTTCATCAATGCGTAGTTTTGTAATTTTTCATTTTAATTGTATTTGTTGCCCATTTTATAAAGTTTAGATGATTTTTTTTGAACTTCAAGGAAATTTTTTGCAAAATGGGTAAAGTATAGGAATTTTTTTTTTTTGCATTTTACTCTATACTTGATTGAAGTTACAATCATATATTAATTTTTTTCTTGCTATATTTACAATGAAATATAGTTATTTCGTTTTATTTAATTTTTGCTTAAGTAAATATTTTGTTAGGATTGTACACAAATTATTGGCAAATACCACGAGATTAACGTGGTTCGGCAAATTGCTTATATTTATAAGTGGAGAATGACTTTCTGTACTTCAATACTTTAGTTACACACTCTTTCTATCTATCCACCTTTCTCTCTCTACAATTATCTTTCGCTTTTCTTTACTACTTCTGTTCTCAACATCATCTCTATTTACAGAGTATTCAAGTCAAATTTTTTGTTAAACAAAAATTACAATTAATTCAAGACTAAGGGCCCGTTTGGTAACCGTTTATGTTTAGTGTTTATTGTTTATAAAAACAAAATTTTAGAATAAACATGTTTGATAATTTTTGTTTTGTTTATAAATTGTATAAACGTTTTGAAAACAACACTGTTCATAAGCCTTCAAATCCCAAACACCAAAATGATGTTTATTGTTTATGTTTATGAAAAAAAAAACTTTTTTTTTCTTTTTTATCTAAAATGGTGATTATATTATTTTAATTAAAATTTAAAACTAAAATTGAGAAAATGAAAAGAAAAAAATTTATAAAAGACTATTATTTGATACAACGATCAAAATATTAGAATTATCAAGTGTGGACAAAATTAAAGAGCATCAATTGCCTTAAGAAAAATATATTGGATACAATATGAATAATTACTAATACACTTGATAATAAGAAATAGTTATTTAGGGGCACCTCTGCTAAAAAAAAAAAAATTAAAATAAGTCAAACGTTTTTTCGTTATCAAACAACACTCATATTTATGGATAAACAAAATCGTAACATAAACACTGTTTATATAAACACTTAAACAATAAACACAAAACATAAACGGTTATCAAATGGGCCCTAAATCTAATAAAAAAATTATCAAATAAATTACAACAATTATAATTAATTCAAGACCAAATATAATAAAAAATTATCAAATCAATTACAACTTTAAAATAGAAATTTAATTATAATTTAAGAGATAATTTGTAACATATTCATTCACGCACACAGTGGTAGAGTTTAAAAAGGATCAAAATAATGTCCCTGTGTCATTGTCGTAGTCAAGTCATGGATAATTAGCATCGCTGGCCACCATTAAAATTGAACCTCTTATTATTGGCCTTTCTCAGTTTCTTTTCTTTACTGATTGCTCCACTCTAGTGGATAATACTACTCTACACCTTTCTCTGCATTATTCCCACATTATGGGTTGTGTATATATATATATATATACACACGCATATATACACCAATATAAAAAGACTAATTACTTAATCAGATTCATCAAGTTGGAAACTATGACCAAGTAAACGCCGGACTATTATTGGCAGCACCAAACCATATATATATATCGAGTACAAGTCAGGAAGAAGAAATTTAATGACTATCAGATTCATCAAGTTGGAAACTATGACCTAGTAAACGACGGATATATATATATATATATATAGACTACAAGTCAGGAAGAAGAAATTTGATGACTTAAATAATATTTATTTCCCTTTCATATTGAATTAGCACAAATAAAAAATTATTGTGGCTAGGAATTCAAATAGCAACAGCTTATCATGAATCGTGATCTGGATGATGCTGAAGAATTAATTGCCTTCACATCCAGACTGTAGAATGAAGACAAAAGCAGTTTGGCAAAACGTTAAGTATGTAGGCAAAATTTTCATGGTTCAACTACCTATGGCCCAATATACCTTCTTCTGGCCCAATATGCCTTCTTCTGTCCCCATGACAAATGTTTTTGGGAATGCTTTCAAACAAGAAAAAAAAAAACTCTGGCTTGTTTAATTATTACAACTCAATTAAGTGAAATTCTTATCTATAGGAATTTATGTTATATATATGTTTAGATGTTTGACACTGTTAAGGTTCATATAAAACTAGAATTTGCATTCCATGTAAAATTACAGATATGGATACAATGTCATATATATTGTATTGTATACTCTTGTGTGATTTATTAAGACCACATGACATGGATGGTTATGATGATAAGGGCACTTATGGTTCACATTTTGAAGAGAATAAACTCATCACATAATTGAAAAATATGGGGTAAAACCTTAAAAGAGCAAATCTAATTGATAATGAAACTACTAGTGGAACATGACAATAATATATAATCTTTATCCTTTTTTATGGAAGATTTATGCCCATATATAATATATGGATAATGATATCTGAAGATAAATATTATGGAACCTACATACAACTCTAGACTTGAAAAGAATGAATGGTGTACATATGCATTGCTCTTGCATCATGCTCAAACTATATAGTGATACTGACAAATTGTGTTGATTGTTCTCTCTTTTTCACCCAAGATTAGGCACTGATGCAGTTTTTATTTGGTTATTTGTAACCATTAAAAAATGAAATTAATGAATAATCATATACAAACATGTATACACAAAAGTAGAAAAAAAAAAAGCTGTCTGCCTAACATATACCATCATGGCTCTCATCTCCATTCTGAATCAACTATTTTTCATACAAATTAAACGTCTTCATGATTAGCAGAGAAGTCAGGCTCATCTGGCTTAAACAGCTTTGGCATCTCCAAGCTCGGGGCTGCAACTTCAACCACTGGGACCTTTTGGTGAACACTTTTTCTAGCACTTGATCCCAACATCGTAGCTTGAGAATGCTGTCCACCATGGTCTGTTACTGAGGAGATACGAGCACCACCATCCTCGTATTCAGCACCAGAGAAGTCATCATTGTAGATGCTCTCTGCATCAGAAAGTCGCATATAATACAAGCTCTCCTGTCTTTCCAATTCCTTGGTCAGCCTCCACCTTCTGTAACGTCTCCATGCAGCTTGTATGAAGCAAGCTCCCCACGTTCTCCACTGGTGTGAATAGTACCGGAAAGCATGTTGTAGTTTCTTGCTATGAAGACGTTTAAACTGATTCGCAACAAACTTGAGGTCTTCAGCTCGAAGAGCAAATGCTTCCACTTCAGTAAGTGATCTGACCGTTCGAGTTGATGATGGACGGTTTAGGTTTGAAGAGGGCATCAAGGCCCACGTTAACAATTCTTCGCCACAGAAATCACCAGGTTTTAGAGTAATGGAATTGAAGAATCCAGAGCGTCCACCATTAGTTGTGGAGCTCTCAACCTGGCCTCTGATAATAAAAAGCATCTCATTCACTGGATCACCTTCCCGAACAATGTAGGTGTCTTTGGTGCTCAAGGATGAGATGAGGCGTTCGCATATTGCATCTAAGAGCTGATCATCCATTAATGAGAAGAAAGGCACCTGCAACAATAGAAGAAATGCCTGTTCAATGCAATGGATTTTAAACAGGAAAAATCTTGACAATGTTGGCGGATTAGGAAAGAAACTTTATGCTCTGTTTTGTAGGAAGGAAGGCAGAGGGGTGGAGGGAAGATAGGAAGGAAGGAGCATTCATTTGGTAGAGAGGAGACAAGAAGGGAAGGGAAGAGAGGATGGATGAGCCATCGTTCCTATCCCACAAATTTCAATCCCTCCAAAAGTGGACGGAAGGAAGGAAGAGAAACAAAGCTATTATATAAATTGTACTTTGACAATACTATCCTTCATAATTATTAAAGATACACTAATACTTGTGTATTAGTTTTTATAATGAGGGTATATTGCTAATTTTTTTTTATATAAAATCTCTAATTCCCTTTCTTATAACCAAAGAAAGAAAGGTGTCACTTTATCCATCCTTTCTACTATCCATTCCATTCAATCTAACAAAAAGTGAGGAAGACACTTTCCCTTCCCTAGGGATGCCTCATCCATCCATCCCCCTCTCCCTTCCATCAAAATTTCCATCCCTCCTACTAAACGGAGCATTAAGGAAGTATAAAATATGAATGCTTAACAGCCACTAGAATGAACTTTTGATGGTCCAATTTGGTCTCTGGGACACATTAATAATGTGAAGGAGAAATTATAATATTGGGCCACCTTACTTCTCCAACATACTACCAGCCTTAAGGCGCATACATCGTTACTATAAAATTGTATGAGTGAAATCTAACTCAGTAATATAATTTAATATGGAATAACTCCACTAGAATTATCTAAAAGTGTGACTGTTTGAATAGCGAAACTGCCGTTTTTCAATTGAATGGTCATACGCAAAACTAAAAACTCAAGACAAACTCAGGCATTGAGTCGCCTTATCCACATGGAAGCCCAACCGTGTTAAGACTGTACTCTGTAGCTAGAATCTTGATTGAGCCAATCAAAACCCTTGTGATAAAGCAAACGCAACAGAGCATCAAGTTGAGTTGCCAAATGTCAGAAGAAGGCAATATATTGCATCTTCCCATAAGTGTAATTTTCAGCTTCTCCCATAAAGAAAAAGTCCCACCGGCTTATTCCAGGAATCACTTCAATAATGTTGTCCCAGTCGAATATGTGCTGAACTCTGCTCATAATACACTACAGAATTGCTCCATAACAAGCTGCCAGCAGAAGCCATTTATTGCTGAAGTTGCATTGCAGTGCAGCCTTAAGATTGACATACTCTGTTTATTCTTCAAACAATATCTGTATACTATTCCTTAGTTCAGCAAGTTGTCATAGTCTCAAGTAAAAGTAAGGATCAAAAGTTCCAGGACTTAATTATAAAATTTAGACTTTTATGGTAGAACCAAATCAACTGCGCATAATAAGCAATAAGTCTGAGGAGTTTCAGATATTTGCAACTTATTTATTGCTCTAAGTTGACATGTCCTTAACCATAAATGCTCATCACAATAGTGGAATACCACAAAAAAGGGGACTTACACGGCGAACAAGGGCCAGAGAAAGATGCCTTTGAATTTGACGTCGGAGGTCCAAGGGTAAGGCACGCAAAATATCTTCTTCATCTACTCCCCTTGTAGCAAGCCATTTATATTGAACAAACCGGCGGACACGATCTTGCAGATCTAGAGGCAGTTGACGGTGCCTCATCCACTCCTCTGTATCTCTTCGTTTAACCCTCCATTCTTCAAGTCTAGCTGATGCAGATTGCAGGTAGGTCTTCATGTAACAAGAATGTTAAGTAGATTAAACCAATATCAAATTCATTTCACCTGACTTCAATAAAAAGCTGTGACAAAGGAAAATATTTATTTTTCCCCCAAATTCAGCAATAAGACACGTATTCTAGAGTAGCACTCATCAACTGTGGACAAGCTATTGAGCATATGAAGTAAATTTTGTGTGTAACTAAATTGATTAATAGCATTAGGATCACAAACTTAGAAAGTTAGAACATCCATCGTAAACAATTTACTTCAGAACTACAACTTCTGCTGAAAATATGCAATTGATCCAATTATCAATTTGTCATAGATATTGTAATGCCTAATTGGTGATCATCTTTCTGGTGTGGAGGTCATTGTAAAGCTTAATATAGAAGAAATATAAATAATCAGTCAAGTCTCTGTTATTTATTTATTGCCGGCTTCTAAATCTTCACACGTAAATTAACACTTCACCAATGAAATAAATCTTTAGTAACATAGATTAAGTTTAATATCATTCAAGAAAATAAGACAGGTGCGTCTCAAGTTCTGTGTGATTGATAAATACTTATACAAAAACAACGGTAAGGTTGCTCCATTGTGACTTGGAGGTCACGGGTTCGAAACACGGAACAACCTCTCTACATGTGGAGGTAAGGCTGCGTACATCTAACCCTTCCCAGACCCCACAATGGCGGGAGCCTCGTGCACTGGGTTTGCCCTTTATAAAAAACAAGGTAACTTTTGTAAAGAAACTATAACAGTCTATAAGGCTGGCCATTGTTTTATGGTTTAACATATCAGGCAATCAGGAAGCATGTCTGTAAATTGAACATAATTGAAATGAAAATGTTGAGAAGGATGGATGGCAAGGAGAGAGAGAAGATTGACTGAATGCATTCACGAGATGCATGAGGTGGAAAAATTTGAGGAAAGGATAACAGAGATCAGCTGCATGTTCAACAGAGATAGATGATAATAACAATGAGTAAATTGATTCTAATTTTAATCATTGCAAGGACAAGGGTTAGGATAAAAAAGGAAAAAGAGAAGAAAAAATTCGATCTAGCATACAAGAAGAGATGTGATGATTAATAGAATAGGAAAAATGGAAAAGGAAGATTGATATGAGGCCTTGTTGAGCTAATTGTTAACTTTTATAACTCAACAAACATCTTGTCCTGACTATTTGGAGTTGGCTACAGGAATCCTACTTTGTCATACTTTCAATTAAATCACATGCAATTATTTTTTTCTTTAGTAACTCAACCCACTTTAGTTATGGTCTTGCTCTTTCCCTAGCATTACCATTAATGTTTGTCAGGTCACTCTTTCCATTGGTGCATTTATTGGTCTTTGTTACATATCACCAAACCATATTTGTCGATTTTTCTCTCATTTTATCTCTAATGGCTGCTAATTTGACCCTTTCATGAATGTAATCATTTTTTTTATCCTTGTCTTACTACCCATCTATCTCAACAGCAACAATTCAACAATGCTCATTTTATGAACTTAATATTTTTTATCCGTCCAATATTCTACAAAATGAAATAAGGTTGGTTCTATAACTATTTTATTAAATTACCTTTTATTTTAGAAGTATTTATTGATAACACAATATACTAAAAGCACTCCTCCATTTAACCATTCCAACTAAATTCTATAAACAACATCCTCTCCAATTTCTCCATCTTTGTGAATGATCAAGCCTAAGTAAGAAACTATTCACTTTCCGATACCTCTTGACACTCCATCTTCATTATATTCGCACTTGTATTTCTGATTTCACTAATGTTACATTCAATATATTTCAATTTTAATCAAAATTATGGTAAACCCCTTCATTCTAGAGTTTCTCTCCAGACCTCTAGTTTTATTTGCACATGTACCTGCTATAGTTCTATCAATTAAACCAATATCATCAGTAGCATACATCATAAAACCTGATCCTAAAGAGTTGTGAAAATTCATTCCTAACCAAGTAAAAGATATGCATAATGTTGACCCCTTATGTAAACTCACAGTCTTGTTTCTCCTATAGTTATTCTTGTTGTAGTCATATTGCCATCATATATGTACTTTTATTATGTCAATATATGTATTGCTGACTCCTTTCTTCTCTAAAACCCATTATATTATCTATCTAGGAACCCTATTATAAGCTTCCCCCAAATTCAAAAGCCAGACAAAGATCTTTCTATTTTTCCCTAAATCTTCGATTAGTCTCCTGAATGAATAAAATTACTTCCACTATTGACCTTCTAGATATAAATCTAAATTGAACTTTTAACACTACTGTTTCAAGTCTTGGTCTTTGCTCAATTACTTTCTCACAGAATTTTATAGTATAACTCATTAATTCACTTATGTAGCCTACTCATGTGCAACATGATTTGATATGATCATAGAAAAGATTCTCTTCAAGCAAACTGGTCTATTGTTCCTATGTATGGGACTTAAACAGTGGTTGGAAGAAAAATAGATTTGGTTATGGATCCTAACGTGACGAATGAATAAAAGATATATCTACAAAGAGCAATAAAAAATTTCAAGTCACACTTCCATAGTCCATTTTCTCATTGGATAATTCCCTTCAACTATTCATGTCAAATAAATAATCAATATTCTGAGTTGAAGGGAATATCCAAATGCATTTCTGTTCTTTTCAACAATACATAACTATAAACTTTGAATATCACCCTTATTCTTGTATATTGGTATTAATATACTTTTTCATCACTCATCATGCATTTGATTAGATACTATGATCTTATTAAACAATTTTGTTTACCAAATACAAGTCATCATATCAAAAACACTTTCACACTCCAATAGGGATGACATCTAGTCCTTTCATCCTTCTAAGAAGCACGGATACGTATACGGGACACGGATATGACATGACATGACACGGACACAACGACATGACAAATCCTAAAAAATTAGGATACGAACACGGCGGGGACACGCCGACTAATAAATATATCTTGATCCTATATTTGAAGAGTAATATTATTTTTCATCAACCTAACAATGAAAAATTCACAAATCATAATAATTAATGAGCTATAAAAATAATTAGTTTATCATTTAAAGAACAACACAATTGAATCTATTCCACAACAATAATAATATTTGTTTTTTTTAAAAAAAAACTTGAAATCTTATATGTTATGACCGCCATATTTTATTAAAATTTTTCAAAGAAGTCATCATATTTCCATTCTAACTTATCTTTCTTTTTAAAACTTTATTAAAACTCCCTAACGATGCGCGTCGGACACGTGTCCATAGAGGCTCTATGCATTGTCCTTAGTGTGTCCAAAAATTTTAAAAATACAAAAATTGAGACATGGCGTGTTCAACACGTTTCGGGACGTGTCTGATGCATGTTGGTGTCTGACACGGATTCTTTGACCTTTTAGGCGTGTCTGTGCTTCCTAACTCCTTCTAGTTTTTATCTTCCTCAGTGCATTTTTCTTTTTATTATTATTTTTTTATTTTTTACTTCGTATATCCTAATTCTAGGAAAAATTCCATTTCTTCAAATTTCTGTAAGGTTAGTATATCCTCCAAACCTAATATTCTTAAATAATTTCCATTCAACAACTTTTCAGGTATTTTTTTTTTCACCTTTCTCATTTTATCATCTTTCACCAAGACCTTTAGACCCTCACTCTAAATGCACTTGTTATCACTAAAATGTCTAATTTTTCTGTCCTTTAACTTGGCAAGTTTGTGCATACTCTTCTCCTCACTCTTTATACCTAATTTAGGATTTACATCGTTGTAAGCTCTGAGACTTAGCATCTCTTAATACGCCATGTTATATGCTGTTATACTTGGTATCTCTTACTTCTTTGCACATTTATATTTTTCCTTTAAAACTTTCTTCATTTCTAATTTTTTTCAAAATAATTTTTGATACTACATTTCATTTTTATGACTGTTTCAACTTTCAACATCCTAATCCCATAACCGATTTCTTTAGATAATGGCCCTTTTCCTCTCCAAGAACATTTTTTGATATTCTTTTAGTACGTTCGGCCTTCCTATCCAAATTACATAATTTCATCTCTTAAATCTATATTTCTTCTAGTAACATCTCATTCTCGAATTATTATAGTCCCCTTGTTAATACCACTTAGTTCTTGAGTTTTTAATATCATTCATCCTTCTTAAATGTCCTTCGTACTAACATATAAAATCATAAACCTATAATGTAATGTAGATTCTATCCTGTGATAACCTTATAATGTTAGCATGCTAGTCATTCTACTCACCTCGTTAGAAAAGGAACAATCTAACTCCTATTTGATTCACTTTTGAAGGTTACTAAATGTTCATTTCTCTTCTTAAAATATGTATTCTCTATAATAAGATGATACGTCATTATAAAGTTTAGGATAGCATCAAAGCATCAATCCTCATTCTAAATCCGTTTCCACCATGCTCAATCTCATACCCTCCACAATACAGAACCATCATTTTCTCAAACTAAAAAGAATTTCACTCCTTAGAATATTCCTTGAGTTAGGGTGCACAAGGGATAATTATATTAACTATATTTTCTCCTAATAACTTTTTTAGTAACAATTATCACTAAAAAAAGGGTATTACTCAGTATTGGTCCTGCTACAGCAGGATCCTGGGAAGGGAGGACTCGAGATAGACCTACCCTTTGATATTTCACACACTGGCTGCTTTGAGGCTTGAACTAGCACCAATGGCGCTGATGTTCAGGTGTTAAACCGCTGAACTAACCAATGGCCCTCTAGTAACAATTATCACTACTTTTAAATTCTTATAATCCATAATTCTTAAACTATTTGCAAGTCTACCTTCTGGAGTGTTGCCTAACTTTTCGAAAAAATAAAAGTCCTATCTTCTGGAGTAGACATCATGTCCTGCATTTTTAAAATTTTCTTATCTCTTCTACCCACCTTAATTTCATGCAAGGATATGCTATGCTAACCTTCCTTCTAATGATAGTGCCTATCTACTCCATTCCTATAATTGTCAATAATCTTATATTCAAAGTCGTTAATTTAATCTTACTACTATAAACCAGCTTCTTTACAGGCATCAGAATAGTGGGGAAACATTGTCCAAATTTCACTACATTGGGACACTGATGTGACATCCTCTGTCCATCTCTCGAAGCCTCAAGGAGTTAATGCAATGCATCACTCAAGGATAATGCTTTAATATTTATTTAAATATTTTAATAATTTATCTAATGTGACCTTCCACATCATCCATCATTTGTCAGGGCATGGGACCAGCTATATAAGCTTATCCTTATTCTTTGTAAAACAAATAAAATAAGACAATTCAAATGTAGAGGTTTCATTCTAAAAATGAAAGGCAACAAATAATTGCTGAAAAAAAGGATGGCAGGACAAAAACAAAATAAAAGCTTTTTATTGTATGAAATTCAATAAGACAATCTACTTAAATCCTATGTTTTTCCAAATCATCCTTATCCATATTTCAATCTCTAAACATAGACACTACAGATGATTTGGGTCAAAAAGAGAAACAAAAGATAAAGGTTATTCTATGACCAAACTAATGAAATTAGACGACTTATATTATAAAAGGATCTAACCAAATGTAAAATGTATTTTTCTAGAACCATTTTAGAGAAGAGGAGGGTGTGATACCGTACTTGATTTCATCGTCTAAATTTGCAACAATGTTGTCTACAACAAATCAATGCTAACAATATGTTTTCAGTTAAAGACTTAAGGCAGAAAAAAAGTAATTTTCCATCTCTTTCTCATTTATATTCTCAGTGTCACAACAAAATTACCATCTATTTAATGGCAATTCTGGCACCATACAAGACATAAAGTCCCATTTTCTTTCCCACATGCTTACTTTTTCTCTTCAACAATTACCAATTAAGTACAAAAATGTATTTTTAGCATGTAATGGGGGTTGGTCTAATAAAAGTTGACCAGGTGCGGAAGCCAGTACCATCATCTAATTGGCCATGTACTGCATCGCTGGAAACATGATCAGCTTACAAGAAGAAACATGCATATCAAGACATCAATAGATTAGGGTGATCACATGATGCCAAGAAAATTTCATCAATTTGGGTCCAAAATCTTTGTTGCAAGTCAGATATGGAAAATTGTAGTATATTTAATCTTCCTTAATAATTTCAGATCCATATAGTTAAAGGTTGTTTAAGAAACCAAAGAACCAGGTAAATTGAGAATAAGGCCAACTGGTTTTAGTTGGTTTACAATTGACGAGGTATTTCTGTGTTGGTTCAAGTCTGTACAGAAAATAAAGCAAAAACTAGACTTTTCCCAAATCAACTCGTGTTTTCTCTTCTTTTTCTTTAACAAACTAGATAACAAAAATTAGATGGGACCTGGATGAAACCGCTTATTGAGATTCTAGATAACCTCTAATTTTATGTCACTCACCTTGATCTATTGATGAAAGTTCAGATCTCATCACAAGGTTTATTGTTTTTAGAAAGCTTGAAAAACATCAATAGATCAAGGTGAGTGACATAATAAGAAACCAATTTCAGAAAAAAGGCATTTAGGTACTTTTACTCTACATTCATTAATTTTTTCTACAACCTTTCAGTTCAAGTAGTATAGCTAGTTTCCTTTGGCATTCCAAAACTAACTAGTTGAATTTGTCTTAGCTAGAGTTGGTAAGCATTTTGCAAGTATACCTTCCATGGTGCATGTTATTTGTGGATGACATAGTGCTATTGTATGGCTCTAAGGAAACCTTAGCAATAAAATTAGAAGCTTGGAGAACTACACTAGAGTCAAAAGGCTTAAAAATTAATAGAACTAAGACGAAATACATGGAATGCCAATTTTGTAATGCTATAGAGAATGATAATATAGCAACAAAAATCCAAAACCAAAGCATTACACAAAGGAATAATTTTTGATACTTAAGATCAATTGTACAAAAAGATGGGGAGATTGATGATGATGTACGTAGTAGAATTGGAATAGGTTGGACAAAGTGGAGGATGCTAGTGGAGTTTTATGCGATAAACGAATACCAAATAAGTTAAAAGGGAAAGTATATAGAACAGTCATTAGACCGGCTATTTTATATGGAGCAGAATGTCAGGCGCTAAAAACAACACACGGACAAGAATCCATGTGGCGGAAATGCGAATGTTAAGGTGAATGGTAGGAATTACTTGGAAAATAAGATTAATAATCAAAGGATTAGGGAAAAGTTAGGTGTAGCGCCTATTAGCGAGAAAATACGGGAGAGTAGGCTTAGGTGGTATGGACATATTCAACACCGACCTATAGATGCGCCAGTGAGGAGAGGAAGATTGATTTTCATAAAGGGTAAAAGAAAAAGAGGTTGCCAAAAATTAACAGGGAATGAAGTGATAAAAAATGAATTTAAAAAAAAAATAGTAGGAGAAATGTCTTATGATAAAAAGGATTGGAAAAGGAGAATCCATGTGGCCGACCCCGTTTGTAAGGGATAAAGGCAAGGATTATGATGATGAGAGTTGGTAAAGTATCTCATGCTTCATTGGTCTATATATATTATGAGAATTAGTAAGACAATGAACATTTTAGTTCTAGTCTGAAAGAATTTAATTACATTAAGAAACACGAATGCTGATTTATTATGGAATCTCTAGATGTCACTTTAAATTATATTTTATTGTTTACTTATCTAAATTTGATGTAGATGTCATGAAGGGTATAAGATTCATGTTCAAGCTTGGTTTTAAAATGAACTTGGGTGTTTCTAATTCATTGTAATTTGATAATTATGTTAGGATTTTTTCTTTTTATCATATACAATTGTGATGGGAATTAAGTATACACAACTCTTCTCAAATATTGGCACAAATAAAATGATGGTTTTTAGAGTAGATGATGGTTAACAAGGTATAAGAGCCAAAGGTCTTGTGTTCAAATCTCACCGTCACTTTGATAATTAAAATTGAAACACGTGTTGGACCAAAAAGAAGGCCACACGTGAGGGGGTGAGTTGAAGGATTTATATATTTCAGTTATGTGGAAATTCGTGATTCTCTACTTCCTAGGAATTAGTTGCTGAGATTAGTTGTTGATTCTCTTCCTGATTCCTAGGAATTAGTTGCTGAGATTAGTTGTTGATTCTCTGCCTGATTAGTTGTTTCCTATTTTATAGCTTTCTTATTTTTAGCTTACTAGATTAGTGGTGTAATTAGTTATTTGATTTGAGGAAAAGATTCTCTCCTTCCTCTATATATAGTCATGTAAATACTGTTCAGAATGTAATGAGAATATTAAAGAATTCAATCAAGAATTCAATCTCATTTTTCTACATGGTATCAGAGCCTTGTCTCTAAAACCAATTCTGCATAATTTTTCTGGTGACCAAAATTCGTCATGTCCACGGAAAAAGTCTCTTCCTCATCCGAAGTTACTTCGGGTTCCACGAGTATCCTTGGTGTTACAGATAGTTCCCCGCTTCCCATCACAGGGCACAAACTGAATGGGAACAATTACCTTCAATGGTTGCAGTCCGTCGTGATGTATATTTGCGGAAAGGGGAAGGATGAATATCTCACCGGCGAAGTCACTACTCCGAAGGCAGGAGGTCCCAAATTCAAACTCTAGAAGATAGAAAATAATATGGTCATGTCCTGGTTGGTCAATTCCATGACCAATGAAATAGGCAAAATTTCTTGCTCTATAGCATGGCTCATGAAATATGGGACACTGCAAAAGAATCCTATTCGAGCAAAGAAAATACCTCAGCAATTTTCGAGATAGAGACCACACTCCATGTTCTTCGTCAAGGAGATCTTTCTGTCACACAGTTCTACAATATTCTCACTCGACAGTGGCAGCAACTTGACGTGCTTAAAGACCAGAAATGGGTTTGCCCAAATGACACCAAGAAGTTCAGAGAATTCGTGGAAAAGAAAAGAATTTATAAGTTCCTGTTGGGACTTAACAAGAATTTAGATGAGGTTCGAGGAAGAATACTAGGGATGAAACCCTTGCCGAGCATTCGAGAAGTCTTCTCCGAGGTGCGTAGAGAAGAGTGCAGGAAGAAAGTAACGTTGGGAGAGTCAACCATCACTCTTACATCTGATAACTCATCAGCCTTAGCTGCCTGAGGAGTCCAAAACACAAGCTATGACAATCAGCCAAAGAAGGGAAGACCATGGTGTGACCACTGCCGAAAACTAAGCCACACCCGTGAGACATGTTGGAAAATCCATAGCAGGCCTGCAGATTGGAAGCCCTCAAGACCTGCTCCTGACAAAGAATACCGTGGAAACCATGTAGCTGCTGAAGAAGGACCTCCTACCTCCACGAAATCCAGTTCTTTCAACAAGGAACAACTTGAAGCACTTCTAAAGATGTTCTCACAACAAGCATCTACTCAGAATACCATCGGAACAGGATCTTTGGCACACAAAGGTAATTACTTGAGTGCTCTCACTGTTAATTCAGAAAACAGGGGTACATGGATAGTAGACTCTGGTGTATCTGATCATATGACAGGAGACGACTCTCTTTTTCAGAATTATAACCCATGTCGAGAAGGTCTTACTGTAAAAATAGCCGATGGATCTCTTTCTAAAGTGGCTGGGACATGTTCTATCATTATTTCAAAGGACCTGGCTTTAAATTCTGTTCTCCATGTTCCCAATCTGGACTGCAATCTTTTGTCAGTTAGCAAACTTTCTCAAGGACTTAATTGTGTTGCTAAATTCTTCTCGGATTTGTGTGAATTTCAGGTTTTGGATTCGGGGTTGGACGATTGGCAGTGCTAGGATGTGCTCGGGCCTTTATTTTCTCAAGAATGATGAACCTCCTAGAAGACAAACTCACAATGCGGTATGCGTTGAGTCCAAAAGTCACTCAAATAAAAGTTTAGTTTCTGTTTCCAATAAGGATAGTGCAGTCATGTTATGGCACTATTGTCTAGGTCATCCCAATTTCTTATATCTCCAAAAGTTGTTTCCATCCTTGTTTATGAATAAAAATCCGAAATTGTTTCAATGTGAGGTGTGTCAATTTTCAAAGCATGTTCGTACCTCTTACCACTTGAAACCATACAGAGCATCTCATCCTTTTTTTATGATTCATAGTGATGTGTGGGGCCATCTAGAATAAAAAATATTACTGGTACTAGATGGTTTGTATCTTTTGTAGATGATCACACCAGAATTACATGGTTGTTTCTCATGAAAGAAAAATCTGAAGTCGGCCAAATTTTTAGAAATTTCAACAATATGGTTCAAACTCATTTTCAAACAAAAATACAAGTGTTGAAAACTGACAATGCAAAAGAGTATTTTGAAACAATTCTGGGTGACTATCTTAGAAGTTAGAGCATTGTTGATCAAAGTTCTTGTGTCGACACACCTCAGCAAAATGGAATGGCAGAAAGAAAAAACCGACATATTCTAGAAGTTGCCCGATCACTCATATTCACCACACATGTTCAAAATTTTTTTTGGGGAGAGGCAGTCCTATCAGCTGCTTACTTGATAAATAGGATGCCCTCGCGGGTCTTGAAATTTCAAACACCTTACCAGGTTTTTCTTCAGTTTTTCCCTACTACCCCGAGTCTTGTCCACTATTCCTTTCAAAGTATTTGGTTGTTCAGCGTTCGTACATATCCATAGCCAATACTGTAGTAAACTTGATCCTAAGGCTCTCAAATGTATATTTGTAGGGTACTCCTCAAATCAGAAAGGGTATAAATGTTATTCCCAGGTCACTCGAAGATTCTACAATTCCATGGATGTCACATTCTTTGAACATCAACCTTTCTACTCCAAAACTGATATTCAGGGAGAGAACTTCACTCAAGAATATCAGCTTTGGAACATTGATGCCTTAGATTTGACTTACGGTCATGATACATCTCCAACGGAGTCACCTCAACCATCCCAAACCAATACAGATCAAAATCCTAGCCCAAGCCCAAGTCATGATGTCCATTTTGAGCTTGACACTCAAATAAGATACCAAAGTCCCCAGCGTTCCATTCACACACATCCTGCAGAAGTTAGTGAGTTACGTGTCTATACTAGGTGGAACAAAACTAGAGAGGACAAAGAACTGCAGCCAACCGATCATGAACCATGAGTCCAACCAGGGTCTGGAATCACAAAATTCACCAGGTAATACTAGTCACGAACCTGCTTTCAATAATATGCCTGATGAAGATCTTGATAGACCTATCGCCTTGAGAAAAGGCACTTGATCTTGCACTAATCATCCAATTTATAATTTTATCTCATATAGGAGATTGTCACACAGTCACCGTGCCTTTGTCAGTAATCTTGACAGAACACAGGTTCCAAGATCAATACATGAAGCTCTTAGCATACCTGAATGGATGGAGGCTGTTTGGGAAGAAATTCGAGCTCTAGAAAGAATGGGACTTGGGTGATGTCTGAGTTGTCATTGGAAAAACGTCCTGTAGGTTACAAGTGGATTTTCATTGTTAAACATAATTCAGATGGAAGTATCAACAGATTTAAGGCTCGTCTGGTGGCTAAAGGGTTCACACAATCCTATGGGATTGATTACCAAGAGACTTTTGCACCTATAGCTAAACTCAATACTGTTCAGGTATTGCTCTCACTTGTTTCCAACCTTAACTAGCCACTCTATTAGCTAGATGTGAAGAATGTGTTCCTTAATGGTGATCTTGAAGAGGAAGTGTACATGGAGATTCCTCCTGGTTTTGATACTCTAGCTAATCTCAACAAAGTCTGCAAACTCAAGAAGTTTTTGTACGGACTCAAACAGTCACCGAGAGCATGGTTTGACAGGTTTACCAAGGCTGTAAAGAAGTTTGGGTATGATCAGTGCCAGACAGACCATACTATGTTTGTTAAACATTCATCCTCAGGAAAGAAAGCAATACTCATTGTGTATGTCGATGACATTATTCTAACTGGGAATCATGATGAAGAAATTCTAAAGCTCAAAAGCTTCCTAGCTAAACAGTTCGAGATCAAAGATTTGGGCAATCTCAAATACTTCCTCGGCATGGAAGTAGCTCGGTCTAAGAGAGGTATTTCAGTTTCTCAATGAAAGTATGTACTAGATCTCTTGAAAGAAACAGGAATGCTTGGATGTAAACCATCTGACACTCCTATGGACTCCACTACAAAATTGGGTAGCAAAGATAGTAATGCACCTGTTGACAAAGGGAGATACCAGAGATTAGTTGGGAAACTCATATATTTCTCTCACACTAGACCAACTATCAGCTTTGCTGTAAGTATGGTGAGTCAATTCATGAACAACCTAACACAAGAGCACATGGACTCGGTATACAGGATTCTGAGATACTTGAAGATGACACCAGGACAAGGATTGTTCTTCTAGAAGACAGCAAATAAGGAAGTTAGAATACTTAGTGATGCAGATTGGGCAGGTTCTGTAACTGATAGGCGATCAACCTCAGGTTACTACACTTATGTTTGGGGTAATTTAGTTACTTAGCGAAGTAAAAAGCAATTAGTAGTGTCATGAAGCAGTGCAGAAACATAATTCAGAGCTCTTGCAAATGGCATTTGTGAGGGAATTTGGTTGAAAAGAATGCTCTATGAGCTAGATGTTCCTATCTCGGGGTCCATGAAGGTGTTTTGTGATAATCAGTCAGCAATCAGCATAGCTAAGAATCCAGTGCACTATGATAGAACAAAACATGTGGAAATGGATCTGACACTTTATCAAAGAAAAGATAGAGAACAACACCATATCACTTCTGTATATCCCGACCAGTCAGCAGACAGCAGACATCCTAACTAAAGCCTTGCCACGGAAGACATTTGAAGATCTTATTTCGAAGTTAGGTTTACTCAACATCTACAACCTAGCTTGAGGGGGAGTGTGGAAATATGTGATTCTCTGCCTGATTCCTAGGAATTAGTTGCTGAGATTAGTTGTTGATTCTCTTCTTGATTCCTAGGAATTAGTTGCTGAGATTAGTTGCTGATTTTCTGGCTGATTAGTTGTTTCCTATTTTTATAGCTTTCCTATTTTTAGCTTGCTAGATTAGTGGTGTAATTAGTTACTTGATTTGAGGAAAAGATTCTCTCCTTCTTCTATATATAATCATGTAAATATTGTTCAAAATGTAATGAGAATATTAAAGAATTCAATCTCATTTTTCTACGAGTTACACAATCTCTAACAGTTTAAGCTTTTGGAGTAGATGATTTTTAACACTTTTTAGTTGCTTGTGGACTCAAGCCTTTAAGGGGGATCACTTTAAATCCTTTGGTGAATCTCCAAAAGTATTTTCCCTTTGTCCCTCCTTCCATCCATCTCTTTACCCAAAGCCATTATAAAATATGAGATTTACAAAACTAAACAACTTCATTCTTATTTCTAGTTCAATAAGTTATCATTTAGAAATACAAAATTATTTTAACACCCTTCTTTAAAAACAAAAAAGTTTCGAGTTCCCAACTAAGTTATTATTTAGAAATAAAAAATTATTTTAACAGCAAAAACAAAAAAGTTTCGAGTTCCCATTTCTCTTAATACTTGATTTCACATGGCACGCACATAGGTAGCGGTCATGGCCAAACTCCATCAAAGATACCAGTGTATGATGGTAGAAAAGAAATAGATTGGTGTGCATTGATTTAGTAGGTTGGATAATATTTGCAACTTCTCTTCTTTTCTTTTCTACCTTTTTTTTTATTCCCAGATGGCTAGGGGTGGTACAGAGATATACCTGCATGTTTCCAATGAGTAGGGTGAACAAAGTTAGACCTGTGACGCAAATAAGACTACTAAATAATGTTTCAAGAAGATAAGTGCTTGGCACCAAATTCTGTCCGTATGAACTGCATATAGCAAAAAGAGAAATAAATTATTAGCACAAACATTCAAAATTAATATTCAACATATTACAAGTTAATAAGTGATCAAGAAAAAGAGAACCAATTTATCCCAATCTATTTGATTAAGCGAAATTTGCATGCAGCATCCCCAATGATGCAGTAAAAGTAAGCAAAAAAATTACAATATGTTGCTAACCATCACATGTTTGCTGACATGATCACCTTGAGTATGCAAAAGGTAGCATTATATTTAATTGAAAAGCACAGAGCCATAGTTACCAGAATCGGATGCAAAATCAGGTGACCGTATGGTATATAGAAGTGGAAAAAAGCCCCCAAAACAAACAAGGAGTTGACAACCATCTACTCTAAAAGCTTAAGCTATTAGAGAGGGTGTAGCTTTAATATTTAATCAATCAACATGCCCCCTCACGCGTGGCCTTCTTTTGGTCTGACACGTGTTTCAATTTTAATTATGAGGGTGACGGTGAGGTATGAACGTAGGACCTTTCTTGCTCTAATACCATGTTAACCACCATCTACTCTAAAAGCTTAAGTTGTTAGAGAGAGTGCAACTTTAATATTTAAATCCTCTAACACACCCCCTCACGTGTGGTCTTCTTTTGGTCCAACATGTGTTTCAATTTTAATTATCGGGGTGACGGTGAAGTTTGAACTCGAGACTTTTGGCTTTGATATCATGTTAACAACCATTTACTCTAAAATTTTAACCTATTAGAGAGGGTGTAACTTTAATATTTAAATTATTAAGTGTTAGAGAATATCATTATAGGAGCTATTTAAGCCCTCGATAAAATATTGATGGGAGTGATTTATGGGAGTAATTATAGGAATCCTCCATCAATATATTTTTCATATTTATCACATATTTGTATTCTTTTGCCTATAAATAGAGGTGATCATTGTAAACAAAATTAAGAGAGAATAAATGAAAGATATGTACGTGTAGTGAATGTAGGGCCATAGTGGTCGAACCATGTGTTATTCTTGTGTTGTTCAAACTTTATTTCTCTCTTCAATTTTATATTTCTTGACATGGTATCAGAGCATCCGTTTAGGACCTAACTTGACCTCTCTCTATCTCATCTCGTCCTCTCTCTCTCTCTCTCTCTCTCTCTCACACACACACACACAGGTATATGATCTAAATTCGTTTGGCTCCCCTCGTCTCGCTCAATTTTTGTGATTGGATCTACTTGTCTCGCTTGAATTCAAGTTGGACACTCGAGTTAAAAACTTCGTGTACCAACTTGAGGGGGAGTAGTAGTAGTAGAGAATATAATTATAGGAGCTATTTAAGCCCTTGATAGAATAGTGTGCAAAATGGATAATATCTACAAAGGGTGGGGCGGGTTGTGACAAATGGTATCAAAGCCAATCCTCAGCTAGAAATGGGGGGAGCGTGCACAAGCCCACAAGGGTTCACCAGCAAGGACGTTGGGTCCCAAGAGGGGGTGATTGCAATGTCCCACATTGCCCCTCGGGGGGGGGGGGGGGGGGTTGGAGAGAGACTGTTGAGACTTATATGTGTGAACATTCCCTAACTATGTAGACGCATTTTAAAAACCGTGAACACCGAGGGAGAATGTGCAAAGTGGACAATACTATACAGGTGGAGCGGGTAGCCTTTGGGCTTTGTGTGCCATGGATATAGGCCACAGTGGCCAAACCACTTCATATTCTTATGTTGTTTAAACTTTATTTATCTCTTCAATTTTATATTGCTTGACATAAGAGAATATTTGAAGAAGGAAAAACAAGTTTAAATTTTACAGAAAACTTATTGAGTTAAAAGGTTAGATTTGTCTCCAGTCTTCTCCTCTCAGCACCCCATGTAGGTAGACTGGACATGGTAACACCCTTATAGAGAACCTATTGCAAAGTATAAAAAGAATTTATTTATTTATTTAAAAAAAAACTAGGAAAAAAGTTAAACGATTTTGTACATGAAACCAGAATGTACATCTATTTAAAGATTTATAGAAACTTCTATGTTTATACATCATTATATAGATGCTTGCAAAAACGTATTTGAAGATAATGAAATGGATGGAATATGATTTCTTCTTTAGTTCTCCAAGTGTTCTCCTAAAAAGTCTACAAAGTTTCCAACTCTGAAGTGAGGAAAGTAGGACGGATGGAGAAGTTTATCTTTGACAAAGGAAACTGTCTTTGTCCTCCATTTGTTTGGTTAAGTAGGAAGGAGCAAGATAAAGTGGGTATTACTTTGGTTTACCATTAAACGCTTACATGTTAACAAAAGGGTGTTGCATGAAGGGAAAATTGTAAAAGTCTGGAAATTATCTTCCTTTATTAAATAAGATAAAAATTCATTCTTCTTTCTGTAAAAGTAGTAACTAAGGTTTGGAATTACTAAGTGATAATTAAGAAAGTGGAAGAAGTGTTACTAACAAAGTGTAAAAACTGAGAAGTGTTTGTGGACCCACTAAGTCACATCAAATTGGATTGGGCCAGCACAACATCTGGGATAAGGCCAACCCCAAAGCCCACCTCATGCTTCATCGGATAAGGCCACCTCAACATTCAGGATAATACCAGACCCAACACGCACATGGCCACCACATGCCAGCCCATCATCACCAAAGCCCATCTCATGCTTCATAGGATAAGGCCCGACAGAGGCCCAAGGGACATCATGATGATATGAGCCCACCAAGTAGAAAAGAGAGAGAAGGCCTATAAAAATATCCGGGGAACAAGGAGGAGACAAGCCCAACAAAAGAGGATGAACACAAGAAAGAGAAGAGGGACTATATAAGAAGAGAAGGGAGAGGAATGGGGGAGGTGTTTTGGTTTTTCTTAGAGGCAAGACAAAAAAAGGCTAAAAGAGTAAGAGAGTGTTCAGACCCAAATTCTCTATTCTAAAATACAACCTTGTTTTACTATTGTTGGTTTGTATAAATTTGAGTATAGTGCTTGAGTTGTGTCACATAGATTAAGGTGATTGCAATTTTAAGTATCTACACTTTGGCGCCGTCTGTGGGAAACGTCAAAAGGTGACACCGTGCTTTTGCAGTTTCCTTCCTGTTTCGTTTGCAGAGTTGTCACCGATGGTAGGGTCAACTAGAGCATCGACATATGTCGAGGTTCCTGCCAACCCAGGCAGGAGTGAAGGACGATAGAATGATGTTGAGGAGCTGATGCGGTAGACAGATGCATTACGGTAAGAGAAGGCTGAGCTCAGGGCTGAAACTCAAGTTGTGAAAAGTCCCTCACATGACTTGCCTGAGCAATCCAGCAACTGAACCACTGACAGTTCCCGCCAAAGGCGCGCGGAGGCGAATCCCGAACGACCCTTCGGGAACGGTCTTGCTGAGGCACCCATGGCTCAGTAGAAGACGAGCACGTGGCAACGGAAAGGACTGATGGGCCAATCAAAGTCCTAACCGTGAGTGCACTGGCCGAGCGAGGTATGGACCTCGTAGGAGCCTCACTCGCTCGCCCACGTTTCTGAGTTTGGTCTCCCCCCACTTCCCCAGCCTCAGAAGATTCTCTAGCAGAGTTCTTCCTCTTCAAGCCTACCTTAGCCTCTCCTGATTCGGATAGAACGAAGGTACTGCAGTCTTGCTCCACAGCCTTCCTGCTTCTGAGCCTCCGGGTGGTTGTTGGCATGGTCATGTTCACTACCCCTGCAGCCCACTGTGCGATAAGTTTAAAGTTGGCAGGAACTAAAAGGTCTCTCGAGCTCGGTCGGTCGTTCCACATGCTCGACTGTAAAATCCTCACTCGGCAATCCTCTTTGGTGGATGGAATAGCGAACCTGTCCTTTGTAAAAATCAAAATCACAGACGATCAGAACAAAAAACTCCAAAGTTAATGCAAAATCAAAAAGAAATCTTGAAAATACACGTATACTAAGTCTGCGAACTTCTTGGGAATGGGGTATTTATCTGACAATGGCACCCTCCAATTCCCCTCAACTACCACTAACTTCCCCTTCCAACCTTTGTTAGACGTAGGCTTTCAGAGCAGATTGCCCTACGTGGCTTGGGAAACAAATGGTAGCGACTCCTCTCATCCTTAATCCTAGCCACTCTATAGCACACCATTAGATCATTAAAATCCAGACTTAGCGACCTCGTACAGTTCAATGCAAGAAAACAGGACACAACCCTAAAGAAATTAGGATTGACCTGTAGCGGGGATAGACTAAGGGTGTTCAACACAAGATGGTAAAAAGGTGTAGAGGGAACCGAAGAGCCAGAAGATAGCCCACTGAAAGTAGTAGTTCATCCTCACTCACCCCCTCGCCTGAACAAAAGTTACCCCGAACGGGATAAGGCTTGAGCGACACATCTGCAAGGATTTCCCTATCCCTCTGCAATCTCTCTAGATCGAACCCAGAGTTTCTATCCTCAAAGTTGGAAACATCTGGATCATTGGGTCTCAGAGTCCCGATCTTACCTACGGTCCTGGAAATGACTTCTCCGGACATACTACCCTCATCAACATGGGCCTGTACCCCTACAGTCCGATCAGCGTTACTCACCCCTCGACCACAACCCCCCACCTCTTCGTTGACAATCTCTACACTCTCCCCATTCCCGGAACTAGAATTACTGCAAGTCCCATTACTGGTCTCGCCACTCGTCGACGTACTCTCATCCTCACTCATATAGTATGAAATTACAGCCAAAAGCATGGTAAAAATGTGATGAGAAACTGACCTCAAATGGCAGCAAATAGGCAATGCTCAAAACCCTTGACAAATTGATGAAACTCTGTGATGGCTCAGTGAATAGACAGACCTTTCAAATCACACTTTAAATAGATGGGTCGGCATTGCTCCCAAAAAACACAGCCCGAGGGTCGCGACCGTTTCGACACAAGAATGGCATCAATTCCCTCCAAATCCTCTCGCCTTAGGAAGTGAATGGAATTGGGGGCGAAGCATGGACCCACTAAGTCACACCAAACTGGATTGGGCCAGCACAACATCTGGGATAAGGCCAATCCCAAAGCCCACCTCATGCTTCATTGGACAAGGCCGCCTCAACATTCAGGATAATACCAGACCCAACACGCACATGGCCACCACATGACAACCTATCATCACCAAATCCCACCTCATGCTTCATAGGATAAGGCCCGACAGAGGCCCAAGGGACATCATGATGATATGAGCCCACCAAGCAGAAAAGAGAGAGAAGGCCTATAAAAATATCTGGGGAATAAGGAGGAGACAAGCCCAACAAAGAGGATGAGCACAAGAAAGAGAAGAGGGACTATATAAGAAGAGAAGGGAGAGGAATGGGGGAGGTTTTTTGGTTCTTCTTAGAGGCAAGACAAAAAAGCTAAAAGAGTAAGAGAGCGTTTATACCTAAATTCTCTGTTCTGAAATTCAACCTTGTATAGTGCTTGAGTTGTGTCACATAGATTAAGGTGATTGCAATTTTAAGTATCTATAGTGTCACTAGTGTTTTATGAGAAAACTATAGGGTGCTATCAAAGTTGTGTGGGAACTATAGAAATCTATTTAGAGAAAATTAAAAGTAATTAATAATTGTTTTATAAAAAGGAAAGCTCATTTCTTTGTTGTAAAAAGTATTATTCAATATAATTCAGTATCTTATCAGTCTATTTACTGTCTTCAGGCTTTCCTACATTCTAACTCCAAAGATGATTGGAGAAATAAGTACACATGTTAGCATTAGCACCACCTTGCTCCTGTCCTTAAACTATAAAAGGGACTCTAATATATATTTGGAAAGGGGGAGAATCCTTAAGAACTTGAAGCTATACTCTCTAGTATATGGGATACCATCTTGAAGAGCCTTTGAAACAGTAGAATATACTTCAACATTTCTAGACTTGGATCGACCTTAAACAAGACCCTAACCTCGAGGAGTACGTGGTAACCTTAATACTCTCTCTCGCTTACTTATCAAAAAACAAAAACCTTAATACTCTCTCTCTCTCTCTCAAGTCAGCTTTGACTTTCACCTAATGCAGTCCACTTGAGATATTTTATATATCCGTGTAATACCTCCATCTCCAACTCTTCCACAAGAAATCAAACAAACCTTGGAAACTCTTCAGTCTCCCCATCTCCTTCCTTTTCCTTCCTCTCTTCCTTCCCCTATTCCTTTTGACCTAATAGAGCATAAGAGTTTCTAAACATTTTAAAGTTATCTCAATGGAGTTTCCCTGTAGCTTCCCAAAACTTGAGATATTTCTTAAATTTCTATGAATTTTTTTTCCAGCTTACAATTGTATGATTGTAAAATCACATTTTCCACCTAAACCTAGTGCTCCAATTGATACAAGTGGTCAAAAACTGGAAGAAAAAATAAGAGGGATGGAAGAGGCACCCTGGGAAAGGAAGCTGCCCATTCCTCCTTACGTTTAGTCCAACAAGAAAGGGATGCTGCTTGTTTTTATTACTATCTCCTTAAAGGAAGTACAAGCTCGTTCCTTTTTCCTCTTTGCAGCCCTTTTTTAGGTGAAAAGACTAAGATAGGCTTGCGGGGAAGTGCTTCTCTTCTCTCTCCCCATCCCTTCCTTCTTTTATCCCTCCTTCCTTTTCAGCAAAAGAAGGTAACTATGTCCCTCTCTCTCCTTCCACCTCGTTCCTTCCTCTTCCCTTCTACCAAATCAATCATGTTCCTTGGAAACAACAGTCAGACTCAGAAACAAAATTTATACAACCAGGTGAAGACCGTATTAATAGTAAAAGCACAGCAGTTCTATCTGAAACTCACTGTTACCCATTCTATTAAAAGAAGCTACTCAGCAAAATATTATAATATTCCATCAAAAGATTATACCACCTGTAAATTCCCTACTTGGCAAAATTCTTTTGGCAAATATACTTTTTCAGAATTCTCGAAGAATAAAGAAAGAGGATATAACATAAAATAGTCAACTTCAGAATGTGTAGCTGGAAGCCTGGAATAATAACAAAAATAGGAAATTTAAATCTGCAAATTCAATAGAAAATATCATGCAGGTTGATGTCAAAATTTCTACACTAGGGTTATCCTGTTAAGGAAATCTGTATTGACCTATTCAGGGAAAAAAAAAATCTGTATTGGCCTGAAATGTCTCTCTCTATTGTTTCAGTCCTGATTTTTCAAACTTCTAAGCTTAATCAAGAATGAGTTTGTACAGAAGTGACTCTGCTGACTAGTCAACCTTATTCCCTGAGGTTTTTATCTGATCTATAATTGTCGCCACTCGCTGCTCAGGTCACAATTGGATAAGTTGTGTTGATTGAGGATTGATATTCATGATGGTTTGTTGAACGTTTGACCCCAGGCAACCTTAGTTTGGTCATGAGTTCCATATGATTTATTTAATTTTTGATAAACATTTTCAGAGATAAAGATTATGTTGAGGTTTGTTGGTCAGATATGAGGTATCTATGATCAAAAGGCAAGCTTCAAGGGGTTCAGTAAATCATTTGATCATCTGTGATGGTTAGTTTACATTGTCCTATATGGTAAAGCATCTTCAGGCTGCTATAGAGCAAGATGGGTGAATTGGTTTCTACCTCGTGACGTAATTGTGAGGTGGCTGTTGTTTACTAGTGTGTGAATTTATAATGTTTATGTAAAATATTGTTCATGCTTTGTTGTGTAAGAGGCAAGTAGTTCTCTATATCTACCATTAGAAACTCAGAAAAAACCATTTCCACCTTTGGAAGCCTTACAATAGCTTTTAGTCATATTGTGGCTGAATATTCTCGAGTACAACTGACAACTGTATAGCTTGAAGGGCCAAACTACTTGACTTGGAACCATCAACAAAATTATTACTCACGGGGAGAGGACAAATTTAGCAATATCAATGGGAATAACAGGTAGCTAGAAACTCATGGTCCAGTATGAGAACTCACAGGTAGGGAATTCTGCAAAACCATTTTCCATGCAGCAAAAGAACGATGGTATCTTTATGTTGCTCAGCACTGCTAAGAAATTTCGAATACTATAGCCATGACATGTTTTCAGAAAGATTGTATGAGTTTTTACAAGAAACTTTATGAGTTCATTAGGGGACAAGTCCCTCTCTTTCTATTTTGCTCATCTTAAACGGATATGAAGAAATCTGACAACCTTCACGCCTCACTATATTAGCTCATGGTTGCAGTAAATTACAAGAAGATGACATTCACCATCATCGTCCTTGCCTTTATCCCATATGGATGGGGTTGGCCACACAAATTCTCTTTTTTCATTCTTTCCTATTATACACCATGTCTCCTCTTATACCTAGTTTTTTAAAATCATTTTTAATTACTTCAACCCATATAAGTTTTGGTCTGCCTCTTTGTCACTTATCTTCTAGACAAGCAACTCTACTTCTTCTAACGGGTGCATCTTTGAGTCTACATTGTATATGGTCATACCACCTAAGAAGATGACATTGCAGAAAGTTCTATTTGACTTTCTTCAAGGCTTGAGTCATAAAATTGACCAGGATTGAGCTCAGGATCATAATAAGGATCCTTAGTCTTTCCGAACCAAGTTTGTAAAAACAAAGGGGTTGTTCAATAACCAAATTAGTACTTAAAAGTGAACAAATTGTGTGGCTTCTCAATTAAGTGTGTTTGATAAAATTATTTTAGGTACCACTTAAAGAAATAAGTTTCACTTAAAATCTGTCAAAAATTCAAGTGAAAGGAATTCTACTTATCACTGAAAGCAGAACGCACTAAGTGAAAGAGTTTTAAAAAATCTTTTACAAGCATAGAACCATATCCTTAACCCGTCTTCGATCTCCACATATGTAGCTATTATCAGACACCGGATGCAGTAGTCCAAGATGGTTGTCCAGTTTCTGGCCCTCTCTTGCTGGAAGTGTTTCGGTTAAAGGAACCTTGAAAACCTCTGTCAAACAACTTGTCCTTTGTTTGTTCTCCTTCTAACAGCAGTTTCTATCCCTCTCTTGCTGTTGATGACCACCATGACTTCTGAGGAAGATGACCAATCACTCTTTGGCAATTACAACCATTGCTGGACTCCTTTTCTTCAGCTAGCTGATTTTCAGCATGTTTTTCCTATTTTGATGAGAATAGCTCAATTAAATTAGGGTTTATGGTGTCTTAGCCTTTTTTGTTGATTTTTTGAAGACATTTATGGTTGGGTAAATTTAATTGCTTATGTGTATCGTCCTTATCTAGGACCATGGATGTGTGGGTATACAATTTCTGGACTTTCTGGGAACAACAGAAGCTAATTAGGTGAAGTTATGGTTTTCTATTTTGGGGGAAATTGAGCTTTAATTTGTGAGTGAATCTAGGTATAATATTCTGGGTTTGTACAGTTTTTGCCTTTCTAACTGTCTTTGAGTGAATTTGAATCCTCCAAGTATCATGGTTTTGTCAATTGATATAAGAATTAGAGGAGGTGAAGCTCGTCTTTTCTATCATTCGGGTTCTGTAGATTTGTGGGCATGGGATGAAGAGTCTAGAATGTATATTTATATAATTCTACATCCATGTACAGTATTTTCAGAAACGCACCTTCTGTTCTAAAATTCTTAATAACTTAGCCTAACTGTTTTACAGACTCTTATTTGCATCTTGCATACAGCTATTGATTATTCTCTTCTATATTTTTGTTTCATTTTGAAGTAAAAGAAAATCTAATACAATTTTTTTGGTAATCAAAACATTTTTTAATGGTAAATAACTAAGTTAAAAGATTATGGGTTTAAAGTATTAATTATAAAACGAACTACATATATAAATGTTTTAATGCTTCCTGTTTTGTACATATTGATGTAACTAAAATATTGATCATGTGATAGAAAGATTTACAATTAGAGGATTTGTATTGAATGTTGGGTAGCATTGTAATAATTTTAGGCATGGTCAATCATGATCTTAGAGTCCGTTGTTAAAATACCATTCTTTGTTATATAGTACTTTTTTTTATATATAAATAATATATTTGAAACAGTTTTATTATAGAATAGTGACTGTAAAATAGTAAACTGAACTATTTTTCAGACTCCAGCTCTTCTTACTTATCAAAGAGTCTTAATAAATTCAGCACTTAAAATTCTCATAATAAACGAACAGGTTTTCAAATTAACAAATTCAACACTTAAAATTCAGCTCTTAAACTTTTTGGTGCTTAATTTTCAGTTTTATTACTGCAAAGTGAAGCATACTAGAATCAATACCTAGCTTCCAAAGTTGTTACATCTAATCTCCAGAATTGATTTAAGCAAGAAGGTGCATTCGTCATAGTTTGCGCAATCCGCTCTTCTTTATTTTCTTTCCTAAATGTACCACCTTATGTGGAACTGTGTTCAACTGAGTCTGGGAAGAAATGAAAATCAGCAGCATTAGGTAACTGAAGGAAATGGCAGCTAACTTAATAGGGAAGAGGAAACTATCAGCAAGGAATATATAGTTTCCATGTGATAGAGTAAACAACACGTAAGAAGGACCAACTCCCCTACCCAGCTGACAATCTACTAATCTAGCAATAGAGTTCATAAAGAAGTAACTTTATATAGGAACAAGGACAAGAAATGGGAATTTCACCACTAACAAGGATAATCAAATTGGGAAAAGAACTGCAATGGAAAAATTATTAAAGTCAGCAAGAAATTAATCATCTGAGATCAAATCTTACCATAGATTCTTCAAACCCCACCAAAGGCAGTAAAAATATTTATCAATGAATACAGAGGAAGCAACATCCTCTTTGAAGGCATCAGTAAACATGCCAAACTTAAATTCAATTTTAGTATTCAAAGCATCACACTTAGTAAGTACTTGAGTGGACTTCGACCAAAATTCACGTTCAGGCAGGTTGAAATTTTTGCAATCAAGAAACAATGGACTACAAGATGGAGAATGTGTGCCATTCTGCTCATTTGTACATTCTGTCTTCCAGCATGAGTACTGCCGCTCAATGGACAGCACATACCATGAAGCTCCTACAAGCTGCACTGACAATTTAAAAATATGATAATAATTAAAACAAAATCCAAAACCAGACTCACAGTGTTGGAAACATGTCATCATCATCATGTACCATAATCAAGACTTAGAAAAACAAAGCAGCAGATGAAAATAGTGGAGTGGTTGCTTACATGACTAGCTAGCACATAGATAAAGAGATTGAATGCTGCCCCTGCCCAAGCAGTCTTAGTTACAAGCCCAGTCGATTTAGTAATCCGTTGGTTCAGAGGGAAAATGACAAACAATCGTGGAATATATTGAAGGATAATAATCAGAGAAATTGTGTGGTTAGCATGATGAGCTGTATGACTTTTCACTGCTGGAATTATAAACCAGATGACAATCTGCCAAAAACCAAATAGAAATCTTAAAGTATGAACTATGAAAACGAAAAGAAAAAGAATTTGGAAAAGCCCTCACAAACACTCTTTACAATGTAACATTAACTGCTAGAATAACACTCATCCATAAAGCATCATTAACTTCCCTGCTGTATTTTGGGAAGATCCAAACTAAGCAAAAAGGATATCAACATAATTTAACTAAGTCCTTTCAGTTTCACAACAAAGTTACATTATGGTGTTCAAAAGGCCAGAATGCAAGGTGATAATAAGATGATAAGTAGAAAGTTTCTTTCTATATATATTTTATTTCAGTAAATAATTTTCTTTGTTAAAATCACTATAATGAGATTCATATTGCATTTTTCTTCACATCAAATCTGAAAACGTATGCCAAAAACTTAAATGATTCACACGTAGTTCATTTATGCATTTGCAACTCAACAACTTCCAAACCCACATGAATATAAAATGTAAAATTCTAAACTTCTCAAATCACTACCAGATGAGACTAGAGAAGGTGTTAATGCCAAATTGGAGGTTTGGAGATAAGATTTAGAATTAAAAGGGTTAATAAGTAGAAATAAAACTAAATACATGGAGTGTAACTTTAGTAATCTATAAATATAAATGAGCATGTAGTGAGGATTGAGAATCAAGAGGTACAAAAAAAAAACATTTTCGTCATTTAAGTCCAATTATTCATAATGAAGGAGAAATTGAAGATGACGTTAATTATAGAATCAAGATAGGATGGGTTAAATGGAGGAGTGCATCTAGTATACTCTGTGATAGGCGTATCCCCTCAAGATTGAAAGGAAATTTTTTATCAAACCGCTATTAGACCAGCTTTATGGCACAGAATGTTGGGCAGCTAGGAAACAACGTATGCATAAAGCGAGTGTGGCGGAAATGCAAATGTTGAGATGGATGTGTGGTAAAACTAGAAAGGATAGAATTAGAAATGATCACATTCGGGAGATGGTTGGAGTAGCACAAAGTGGAGATAAAATAAGAGAAAATCGGTTAAGATGGTTTGGACATGTGCAAAGAAGACCTTTAAATACGCCAGTTAAGAAGAATGACATAGTTCACATTGAGGGTAACACTAGGGAAAGAGGAAGACCAAACTTAATGTGGGTAGAATTAGTAAAGAAGGATATGATAACATGTGGTTTAACTGAGGTTATGGCCTTAGATAGAGCGTAATGGAAACATAGGATTCATGTAGCTGACCCCAAGTAGTTGGGACAAAAAGGCTTGGTTGTTGTTGTTGTAAATGTTCATAAAAATCTCTCTCCATGACCCTATTGTGGACTGGTCAAGATTAAATCTTCACGAGTTTAAAAGTAAGCCCAAATTCTTAAAAGCAACAGAAGAGCGAGGTGAGAGAAAAATAGACAAAAGCATAACAAATATACCCTACTTGTGAAAGAATATAAAACTGAACAACAGTAGTAAAAGTTATATTAACAATACTAGTGACAATTTAGATAAGAATGACAAATTAAAAGTTCATATTTCCAGCATCCTGAATAATAAGATGCAAGCATACCCCTCCTGAAAGTTTTTCAACCTAGATTCTCACAAAGTCGAACAAGTAGAAGCAATGTCATAGCATTAATTTATCTTTTGTCTAAATATCTGACTTAGTACTGGTCTTGCTTATGGCACAAGTGTGAGGAACAGTCCTACAAGTTCAATTACCTAAAAATCCTACAATCAAATACTAATAATAACAATGACTATAACGATACTATTATAATGGTGACAGTAATGAGAAACTGTACTTTTCATATTCCCTCACATCTTCAAGGGAGGACAGTCACTCTAGGCTTTGATACGTCAGAGTATAAGTCCCTACTACGGAGTGTGAATAAATTTTGTGAATTCCCACAATAACCAAATTTTGAATTATTACAATTATATTTAATATATCGCAGCAAAAGAAATCACTGTAGAAATTAACTAGGATGACAATCATACACAAAAACACCAGGATTTACATGGAATGTCCTAGAAGGAAAAAAACCACATGACCCTAGGCTAGAGAGACTAAATCCACTATGAAGAAAGGTATTTTAGATATCCGTTGCAACAATTGAACCTTTTTTGTGTGATTTGGTGTTGAACTCTTTGATACTCTTCAAATATATTGTTAGGTTGGCTCAAATTCCTATTGTGATTAGGTTTCCATTACAGAGTTGTGTATTATTAGGTAATTTCTTAGTAGGCAAGTCTTGGTCTCAAGGAAGGAAAGTACTTGTTAGGCAAGTCTTGGGCTCTAAGGAATTGTAATCCTTGTCCACCAAGGAATGGGGTTTTGGGCTCTATAAATAGTCACGTATGTTATATATTGAGACAAGTGAGAAGAAAAGAGGCAATACTCTCATTGTATTTGAGAGGTTACTCTCATTGTTTTGAGAGGGCAACTCTTGCGTAGAGGTAATACTCTCATTGTTATTGAGAGGACACTTGGAGAGAGAATTCTTGTTTAGAATTTGTGATTTCCTTTTGAGTGAGATTGGGTGTATAAGGGTTAAAGGTTGAGAGTTGAGCGTACTCTTGATACAATTCTTCAACTTGTACTGTTACAATCTATATAGTGAAATCGGGCTCTCCATGGACGTAGGCTTGTTTAGCCAAACCACGTATAATTCTTGATGTGTTCTTGCAAATTTCTTCGTGCTTGTTTATTTATCATCACATCGTAATATTTGGTGGTTCGTGATTGGGAGCTTGTTTCTCAACAAATTGGTATCAGAGCTTCAAGGTGCACACAAGGTGTTTGATAAAAATCTTGTCTAGATTTTTTTTTTCATAACACGGGAGTTGTTCATCTTGGGTACTTGTGACAATTATGGCCGGTAATATTGCTACACAATATAAGGTGGAGAGATTTGATGGTAAGGGTAACTTCACCCTATGGCAAGGGAGGGTGAAGGACATCCTAGTTCAACAAGGCTTAGCGCAGGTGTTGAAAGAGAAGGATGGAAAACCAAAAAAAATGTCAATTGATGATTGGCAGGATATAGAGTCAATGTGTGTTAGCACTATTCGACTCTGTATTGGGGATGTTCTCACAATTTATAAAGGTGACACTCTTACTCAACATAAGTGGTTTTTAGATTCATCCAAGTTGCGGTGTAATTTAATTTCCTTGAGCCGGTTGGACTCTATGGGCTGCAAGTGCTCCATTACAGGGGAGTCATGAAGATCACCAGGGGCTGCATGATATTAATGCAATGAGAACAAAGTGGAGGTTTGTATCGTCTGGTGGGAATTGTCAATGGCACTCTGACTTCGATTGCGGATAGGAAATGGGATGCAATTGGTAACAAGATCTTGAGACGTGTTTCGTTTGATTTATCGAAGACACAGGTTGCACGTTTCCAAACAGATGTGGGTGAGATGAAAGTTCCTGTTTGGAGGAGGGTTGCATTAAAGACCCTCCAAAGTCACTTGATAGTGTTGACTTGATACAACTGCATGAATACATTGGCCGTGTGGATCAAAGGGGAGTATTGTTTCATACTTGATTCAGGTTATGTAGCTACAGTTTGAAAGGTCGATGGATCGTTTGTGGATTTGCAGACGGGAGTCTCGTGTATTGAAGACTTGTCAAAATTTTTGCCAAGGGGGAGATTTGTTAGGTTGGCTCAAATTCCTATTGTCATTAGATTTCCATTATAGAGTTGTGTCTTATTAGGTAATTTCTTAGTAGGCAAGTCTTGGTCTCAAGGAAGGAAAGTACTTGTTAGGCAACTCTTGGGCTCTGAAGAATTGTAATCCTTGTCCACCAAGGAATTGAGTTTTGGGCTCTATAAATAGTCACCTATGTTATAGGCATAGTTGTTAAAATCGCGATCCAACTAGTAAAATCGTATGATTCTATGATCCAATTTCACCAAAACGATCTGAATCGCATAAAAATTGATGTTTGTGTAGAATTAGGGTAGAATCGCTAAGATCGTGAGTGGAATTGTGGGATCGTACGATTCTATACGATCCTAGCGATTCTGTGATATTAATGGTTTTGGGCTGTTTTGTGTTTTGTTTCGGAGTATGTGGGCTGTGGACCACTTTTAAATGAAGGCCCAGTAGACTTCAACCCAAGAAAAGTTTTAAAAGCAAGATTCCTGGTTGGAAACATGCAAAGACTACAAACCATTGATTTATGGATGTAGGAGGTTTAAGCGAAAAGAAGAAAATAAACGAAAATAGAAGAAAACAAAGGAAGCCCTAGTCTGTCACAAGTCTTGCAATTGTTGTCCCTTTCGTGAAGTGTTCGAACAGCAACTTTAGGCAATTGTCACCAGTCACTCCAAGTCTCCAACAGCTCCGGCAAGCCCTCTTCTCTCTATTTAGCCTCTTATTAACCCAGAGTTACATCTTCTCCAGTCTCCACTTCTCTATTTTCTCTCTTTTGATCTTTTGTTGGGCTGAAGTCTCTCTCAGTTTTGCACTTCTCCCTCTGTTCTTTTTTTTTTCCCTCCACTTCTCTCTCTGTTATTTTATTTTTTTCTCTGTTAATATTCCTTTGTTTTTTTTTTTTGATAAATAAATGAGGAAAATTTCATAACACTAGAATCTGGCCCACAAATTTTTAATTGGGAAAAATTGAAATTATTTTCTATGTTTTCTCTGCCAGATAAAACTGTTTTAGGTGAATGGAACCAACTTTTCTATCATTCAGATTATTAACAACTAATGGTATGCTCTGTTTTGTGGAATTATTTGCAAATTTCATATTTAATTTGCCTTTTTCTTTTTAAGAACTATTGGTGCGCAATTACGCATCCAGAAATTGAATGCAAGACTTCTAAATCATGCATAGAAACCTTATACTAATCCCATGCACTTTTAATGTTTGTTTTTCTTAGATTTTTGAAAGAGTTTTTTAATAGATAGATAAGCAAGTGTCTTGCTCGATTACAAAACACGAAAAAAGAAAGAGCTAAGCGCTAGTTAATTCATTTGAGTCTCCCCGGTCACCAATTTGATACTCTTCCGAGTACTGCATGATCATTAGATCATGGTATTTTTGTGCTTTGTCCTTATTGTTGCTATATTTTAGAGGTATTATTGTTTTAAAAGTTAGTTTGAATTGTTTTTCTACTAGTTTTGTAGAATCTTATGATTCACGATCTGATTCTACA